>CM061142.1:330487244-330971946 GCA_030789695.1 Scilla litardierei
CTAGATCAAGGTTATTCTAAAGATAGTGTTAATCTAGCTTCACAAAAACACAATTGGGTATTAAAAATGATTCTCTTAAAACCCAAGTGCACGAGCTCAAAACATTTGTGTCCACTTAGGATACTAATATTTATTCCCTTAGGGAGAAATATGAGCTCATGTCCTCCCAAATTAAGAGATATAACAAAGGGAAAGGTGACGTGCGTTTATATTTCATATATTCACGCACGTTTTCTTTTGTGTTTCTCCGTATTTTTCCGTCGTCTTTTATTCGTTTTCTTGTATTTTCTCGTTTTCTTTCACTTTTCTTTGTTTATCCATGTTTGCAGGAGATTGACCGTGTAGGGGATGTTTAACGACGATATCTCAAGTCCCCGGAGCAACGGGAGGAGTCACGCGTGATCCAGGGGGTCATACGCCAAAGAATACATCTTTCAGCCCCTCACCCGGTCGGTTGGTCATCTCCAACCGATCGGGTGATGCACGCGTGCACCACCCGGTCTCAGCCGGAGCTCACATGGAAGTCACTCGACCGGTTCACAGACCGGTTCAGCGGGGGCCTGTTCTCTGTCTTTTCGAGCAAAATGCCAACCGATCGGGTGACTCTCACCCGATCGGTTCATCTGTAGCTGATGATGAGGAGCTGAAGACACGGGCACCAAACCGATCGCTTCACCCGACGGCGCTAAGATCCAACCGGTCACTCAAGAACTCACCCGGCCGGTTCATATGACCGGGTGAAAGCTCGCCGTTTTCTGTTATTATTTTGTAACGGATCAACCGATCGGTTGACTTGTCAACCGATCGGGTGATGCGAGAGTCTATAAATAGAACCCCTAGGGTTCCAGAAACGGGGGGCTGCTAGTTTTTTACTGTTTTCTCCTATTGTGACGGCTGTAATTGTTACTCTTTTGTAAGTTTTCAAATCTTTCTCAAATTTTAGTATTGTCTTATCTACTCTATTACTTCCGCATTCCGATTGTCTGATTATGATTCCAACGGTTAATTTTTATTTAGATTGCTTTTTAATGGATTTTTGTGAGTAGTTCCCAAATCTGGGATTTTGGTGGAAACCCCTTCGGGGGCTCTTCCCGATGCGTCCATAGGGTTAGGAAATCGATAGGGATTAGGAATCTAACGGTTACGCAGGGTGTTTCATTGTCATCGGCGGGAAAAAGACCGCCTTTGACCGTTGGGCCAAGGGGGAATAAACTTGGCGGTTGACTCCCTAGCCGTAGCTCATGCCCATAACGTAGACGTCGAATCCTAGCACGCGGGAGCGGCAGGATGAGACGTTGGGAGTTATCGTTGCGAGCTTAGTGCTCCCGAAATCGATCAGTGTTAATGGACACGGGAGTGCCCACTGATCGAATCCAGGAAGTCCGGTGTATCATCCTGGGCACCGACCGGAATATCGGGCCCATGGGATGCCGGTACCACTTTCAGAGGCAACGTCCCACCATTAGACCCCAATTCCGATCGCTATCCATACCCGTAGGCCGTATCGGTGAGAGTCACTCGTCGGAGTGGAAACCAAAGTCCCGGGTTTATTTTCGTATTGTTCATACCCGTTATTCCTTTCCGTGACAACCATCCACCGATTCGGGCTAGCTCGCCCCCGGGGTGATTTAGGTCCTACTTGACTCAAGCACAACCTCGCCTCCCTGTGTTCGACCCCCAAGCCACACTACAACACCGTGCGCTTGCGGTTACAAATTTCTAAACCCCCACGCGGGTCCCACGGCCATTTGCGGATAGCAAGCCGGGGTGCACGCCAAGTTTATGGCACCGTTGCCGGGGAGGCAACGTGTTTGTTATTTTAGGATCTCTTGAACCCTCGTGTCTAGCTCTCATCCCTACCTCGCGATAATTTTCGCATTCTCCTTTTTCCTTTTTATTTTTCTTATTTTTATTTCTTATTTTATCTGTTTCTTTCCCACTTGTCGCTTCACGGGTGTTTGTTGTTTTTCATGCGCAGGAGTTCAAGAAGTCTTGACGACTTGATTCCCCTCGATCCAGAGATTAACGCCACCCTTAGGCGTTTGGCCGCCGAGAAGCGAAGAAGAGAGGATCCCGAATCCATGGAGGAGAACACCCCGCCGCACAAGTCCCTGTTGGAGTACTCGATGCCATCCATCGAGTCGACTTCTGCCATCCGATCTCCAGCTATTGCGGCCCAAAGCTTTGAGCTAAAGCCGTCTTTGGTGACGTGGATCCAGCAGGATCAGTTTGCGGGTGCATGATTCGGGATATAAATTGCATATTTTCCCCACTAACTACACCCATTTTGTGCCAAAGATTAGGCTTAATTGTGCTCTTTTTGGGTATATTTTCACTTTAGGTCATTTTCGGGGCTTATTCTCATTCTTGGCACAAAATACTGTTTTTATCGTCGTTATTGACTTCCTATTATTTTTCATATGCTCCTGCTATTATTTTGATCACATCCCCATTTTTTGGGAATTATTTGAGCATGTGGATAAGTTATATGGATTATTGGAGGTCAATATTGTTTTTTTTAATAGTCATTATATTTATTTTCACATCAAATGGACTAATTTCTTCTTCCTATATTTTTCAGGTACCCATAGGAGTCTTGGGGATTTTCCAGAATTTTTTGGGAATTTTCCGAGAATTCTAGTTATTTTTGGTGGATTTTTGGAGGAGAAATAAGAGTTTTTGGAGTTTAAAAGGATTTCTGGATTTTATTTAAAAAGAAAAATAAAAACAAAGTCTTACAGTGGGCCGGCCCGCCTGGCCGGCCCACATGGGCCGCTGCTGCGCTTTGGGCGACCCGCGCGCGCAGTTAAAAAAAAAATTATTTTTTTTAAATTTGCGGGCCGGCCCAGCAGCGGGCCGGCCCGCTGAATCGAAAGAGCGGGCGGGGCCCGCTCGATTTGAGCGGGCTCAGTGCCCGCTCGATTTGAGCGGGCCCAGCGCCCGCTCAAATCGAGCGGGCCCCGCCGCTCTAACGCGCAGGCGCGCGCATGGGGGCCCGCCCGCTATGCGGGCGGGTTTGGGGGCAGTTCTGCGGGTCGGATCCGACCCAGATCCGACCCGCAATGCTGTAAAAGGCCAGGGAGTGCGATTTTGAGAGGCTATCTCGGTTTTTGGGGGTTTTTGCTTGCGTTTTTAGGGTTCTTGGAGCCCTAGCTTCAATTTTCTAGTGATTGGAGGGGGAAGAGGCCATTAAAGGATGAAGGAAGCTAGGAGGAGGAGCTAAAGTGGAAGGGGATGCTTCATTTGGAGAGATTTGGGTGAAATCATTCCTCTCCCTTTTGTAATTTCATATCTCTCAATTTGTATTGAATATTGGGTTATTTTTGAATGAGAATTCCATCTTTGATTTCATAATGATTGAGTAGTGTAAGATTGCTTGGGATGTGATTTATTGATGTTGTGTGTTAATTATTGCCCTAACTCCCTCTTGCCTATTATATTGTTAATGTTGGATGTATAATTAGGGCACAATTTCATTGGCCAAGTCCCGAGAGGGCAATTTGAGAAAATGTCATGCTCGTAATTTGATTAGTGTTCGATTATACGTCCATCCCTATTGCTAATTGTGATGTCCTTTAATGTTAAATTCTCCGATTGGGCTTCCTTAGCCGGATGACCAATTGAAGTATATGAGGGTAATTTGTGCTTAATTAACACCAACATTAGTGAATTCACAACCCATGCTCCTCGCCTTGCTACCCTAATTTCTCCCTTTGGCTCTCTAACCCTACCAATATAGGTTAGGATTTTTAGTTTCACTTCACGTTTTTCACCACGTTTCCGACATTTCCGCCGTAATTTAGGTAGTTGTAAAACACTTTAATTTTCTTTATCAATCAAAATTTGTGAATATAGAACGACTTGTCCCTGTGATCCGACCCGGTACTCACCGGTTATTTTTATATTGCATTGACGCTCCTACGCTTGGGAGCGGAAGGCGTGCACTTGCACGTTTTCCGAGTCAACCAATTGGCGCCGTTGCCGGGGACAACGGTTTCTAGTAGTAGCATTTTTTGATTGATTTTGAAACTTTTAGTGTGATACTCCTATCTCTTAGTGTGTGTCTTTTTATTTGTTTATTTTCCACTTTTTGAGTCGTTTGGTTGTTTATTTTCATTTGTTTTGTGAAATTTTTTTTAACAACATGGCATCACCTTCAAATTTTTCGGACGTTGATTTGGAGGATATCCCACTTCCGCCATACTTTCATGGTACGGAGTGGGAGAACCCTCACTTACATATTAAAAATTTTGAAGATTGGATGCATACATGTCTTGGTGGGAATATCGATGATGATTGCATATATTTTAGATTCTTTCCCGATTCTTTACATGATGATGCTAGACTTTGGTTTGATTCATTGTCTCTGGACTCACATTTTACTTGGTTGTCATTTCAGGCTGAATTTCTCCGAGTGTTTTTGCCTATCTTTTTGGAGCAGGTACAGGGGCGGCAGGCTATGGAGCATGTAGCGAGCTTTATCCAGGATGAGTGGGAGGCCTACCATCAGGCTTGGCAGAGGTTCACTGATTTGGTGCTTGCATGCCCACACCAGAGCTTTCACGAGGATCATCTTCTGCAGATCTTCTACACAGGGTTATCGCCATCTGGGCGAGATTTGGTGCAGATGAGCTGCGGTGGAGAGTTCTTTGATTATTCGACCGAGGATTCTTGGTTGTACCTGAGAGACCTTGCAGAGTGGGAGCAGACTGAGCCATCTGGAGAGCCGTCACTTGGATATGAGGATGATGGCCAGTCCCAGTTTCCACTTCAGGATGCAGAGCTGCAGGTCCAGTGTCAGCTTGAGGAGCCACCTTTGGGCTCTTTTTCTTACGACCCCATGGGATACAGAGCAGAGCAGGAGGATGGGTTGCATGAGAGCCAGGTAGAGGATATTGACAGATTATATTTTGATGAGTCGGAGGAGATAGATGATGGAGTGCGTGTCGACCACGACGGTGACACGATGCATTTTCATTTTGAGGTTGATGATGAAGTGGATGTGCATGATGGCCGAGAGCAGATCGAGTACACCATGGAGCCTGAGCCACATGCCACTTCAGAGTTAGCTTCACAGGTCGAGGAGGTTGAGTATTTTGGGAGGACGACTGAGCTGAGCTATTTCTGGGATGGCGAGGATGATGCGTGCTTGGATTTGCCCGAGACGTGTCTACCTCCAGTCCTATCACAGATGTCACTTCCCTCGCCTCAGGATGCGCACTTGCCAGTCATCGAGGAGGTTTGTCAGGAGCATTTACCAGTTGTGGGGAGTGCCGCAGAGACTGTTGGTGTTGATATTGATTTCGAGGAAGAGGATAGCGACAGGGATTGCGAGATGGTATATATTGAGCCCGAGCTCCCTCCTACTCCAGTTTTCTCTCTGCAGCCACTTCCACCTCCTCTTGAGGCCGTGCATCATTCCGAGCCTAGCATCACATTTCAGGGAAGTTCCCACCTTTCTTTTCCCTCCACCCCCGAATCCACTTATTTAATTCCATATCATAATGATTCGGATTGTCGTCATTTGATTGTAAATTCCTTTATTCATTTCGACGACCCATTTTGGCAAGCTTTTCAGTTGGATGGGCGCTCTCGCCCAATTATTTTTGACACGACCTATCTCCCCCATTTTGCAGGATTCCATCACAAGGAGATGCTTGGGGTTGTGTCGCTTGCCATTGATGCCCGCATTGGAGGTAGGGCATTGGACGTGGCGACGCTCGCAGAGGTGCAAAAGGATATGATCGAGCAGCTACCACCACCGTTATACATTCGAGATCCGCCATTTGCCACGGTGTGTTCTTTCCATGTAGTGTAAATAAATAAAATTAAAAGTTAGTTTGCTTTTGCATTTTTCTTTCGTATGCTTTTCTTTTTCTTTTCTAGGATCTTTTGCCGAGATCTAGTACTCTCCCAACATTGAGGACAATGTTTATTTTAAGTTGGGGGGAGAGTGTTAGATTCTTTAGGATTGTTAGGATTTTGGCCAAATTTTTTTTTTTTTTTGAGATCCCTCCATGTTTCGCCTCATTCCATGAATTCATTGCATATCATATTTTGGCTTCCTCGTTCCTACGCCATTAGCTTTGTTTTGTCCCTATATGCTTAATGCCATGCAATTTTTTTCGGATTATCAATTTGGTATCGATTTCTCGATGTTTGATTGGCACGTTTTCATTTCTTTTCCAATTTGGATTCAATTGCTAATATGCCATGTATGAAACTATTTTTGACGTCGTGATATCTTTTTGAAACAATTTGGGAAAAGTTTGGTGTAAGCGATTGCATGTGTTGGGATGAATGATGTCGTTTTTAATTGGATTGGATTTGGCCAATTGTGCATGCTTTGTTTTCCTCTTAGGAGTGGGTGGATGAGTTGATAATTCGTGTTGGATAATGAAAAAGAGAGTTAGTATAAGTGAATGTTTCTTTCTAATCGAATCGAGTAGCCGGTGCCCCACGAAACATTGGGGAGGACGCCAAAGATGAGATTTAGAAGATCATTCCATCCATTTGCATATATAGCGTCATCGCGTGTATGCAAATGTGTCGGTGTTTGCATTTATGGCGTTATCGCGTGAATGCAAAACATAAACATCAAAAACAAAAAAAAAGTAGAAAAGAAAAGAAAATGAATGAAAAATGAAAGAATAAGCAACATGAGTGATGCAATCTCATCTCCCACAACTTAGATGAAATTTTTTTTCGTTTTGGCCATTTTCATGAAAATTGGAAACTTTGACATCGTGATATCCCGATACGTGTGATACATGGCTTATTTCCTTACTTTTCTTTGAATTGGATTGGAGAGAGTCTCATTTGTTGTTTACTTTCATATATTTGGTATATTGGCTTTGAAATCAATTGGAAATACCATTTTGAGTGTGCCATGAAGATATCTTGAGTTGGTGCATGTTTTTCCATTTAATCCGAATTTATCGCATATTTTGCTAGGGACTAGCAAAAAGCTAGTTGGGGGGTGTGATTCGGGATATAAATTGCATATTTTCCCCACTAACTACACCCATTTTGTGCCAAAGATTAGGCTTAATTGTGCTCTTTTTGGGTATATTTTCACTTTAGGTCATTTTCGGGGCTTATTCTCATTCTTGGCACAAAATACTGTTTTTATCGTCGTTATTGACTTCCTATTATTTTTCATATGCTCCTGCTATTATTTTGATCACATCCCCATTTTTTGGGAATTATTTGAGCATGTGGATAAGTTATATGGATTATTGGAGGTCAATATTGTTTTTTTTAATAGTCATTATATTTATTTTCACATCAAATGGACTAATTTCTTCTTCCTATATTTTTCAGGTACCCATAGGAGTCTTGGGGATTTTCCAGAATTTTTTGGGAATTTTCCGAGAATTCTAGTTATTTTTGGTGGATTTTTGGAGGAGAAATAAGAGTTTTTGGAGTTTAAAAGGATTTCTGGATTTTATTTAAAAAGAAAAAAAAAAAAAGTTTTACTGTGGGCCGGCCCGCCTGGCCGGCCCACATGGGCCGCTGCTGCGCTTTGGGCGACCCGCGCGCGCAGTTAAAAAAAAAATTATTTTTTTTAAATTTGCGGGCCGGCCCAGCAGCGGGCCGGCCCGCTGAATCGAAAGAGCGGGCGGGGCCCGCTCGATTTGAGCGGGCTCAGCGCCCGCTCGATTTGAGCGGGCCCAGCGCCCGCTCAAATCGAGCGGGCCCCGCCGCTCTAACGCGCAGGCGCGCGCATGGGGGCCCGCCCGCTATGCGGGCGGGTTTGGGGGCAGTTCTGCGGGTCGGATCCGACCCAGATCCGACCCGCAATGCTGTAAAAGGCCAGGGAGTGCGATTTTGAGAGGCTATCTCGGTTTTTGGGGGTTTTTGCTGGCGTTTTTAGGGTTCTTGGAGCCCTAGCTTCAATTTTCTAGTGATTGGAGGGGGAAGAGGCCATTAAAGGATGAAGGAAGCTAGGAGGAGGAGCTAAAGTGGAAGGGGATGCTTCATTTGGAGAGATTTGGGTGAAATCATTCCTCTCCCTTTTGTAATTTCATATCTCTCAATTTGTATTGAATATTGGGTTATTTTTGAATGAGAATTCCATCTTTGATTTCATAATGATTGAGTAGTGTAAGATTGCTTGGGATGTGATTTATTGATGTTGTGTGTTAATTATTGCCCTAACTCCCTCTTGCCTATTATATTGTTAATGTTGGATGTATAATTAGGGCACAATTTCATTGGCCAAGTCCCGAGAGGGCAATTTGAGAAAATGTCATGCTCGTAATTTGATTAGTGTTCGATTATACGTCCATCCCTATTGCTAATTGTGATGTCCTTTAATGTTAAATTCTCCGATTGGGCTTCCTTAGCCGGATGACCAATTGAAGTATATGAGGGTAATTTGTGCTTAATTAACACCAACATTAGTGAATTCACAACCCATGCTCCTCGCCTTGCTACCCTAATTTCTCCCTTTGGCTCTCTAACCCTACCAATATAGGTTAGGATTTTTAGTTTCACTTCACGTTTTTCACCACGTTTCCGACATTTCCGCCGTAATTTAGGTAGTTGTAAAACACTTTAATTTTCTTTATCAATCAAAATTTGTGAATATAGAACGACTTGTCCCTGTGATCCGACCCGGTACTCACCGGTTATTTTTATATTGCATTGACGCTCCTACGCTTGGGAGCGGAAGGCGTGCACTTGCACGTTTTCCGAGTCAACCAGTGCACCCATGGAGAGCCCGATCGAGCATCTAGACTCCTTCTTGGAGAAGTGTGACACCTTCCGGATTAATGGTGTCACGACTGAGGCTATCCGTCTGAAGCTGTTCCCCTTCTCTTTGCGAGACAAAGCCAAGCAATGGCTTAGGGGGAAGGACCCCAACACTTTCAATACCTGGGAGAAGCTCTCCAACGCTTTTCTGACGAAATTCTTTCCTCTGGGGAAGACCATGAAGTTAAGGAGTGAGATCTCCTCCTTCTCCCAGGCCAGCCACGAGTCCTTGCATGAAGCTTGGACGAGATATAAGGAAATGCAAAGAAGATGCCCTCACCATGAGCTTTCGAAGTGGAAGATTATTAATCTGTTCTACAATGGGTTGAGGGATGACCTGAAATCTTCTATGGACGCCACGGCTGGGGGTTCCTTCATGTCTAGGAGTGAGGAAGATGCCGGACATATTCTAGAAAATATGGCATCCAACAATGAGCGGTGGTGTGACGAGAGGGCCACACCCAGGTCTGGGGGTATACACAGAGTCGAGGACGTCGACAAACTTTCAAGCAAGTTTGACTTGCTTTCGACCCAGATCTCCGCACTAATGGTAGGAGCCGGTGGGGCCGGTACACAGCAAATTTCAGCTGTAGAATCCGAATTCTTTGGGGAATTCGACGGTGGTGACATCTCACCACCGTTGGATCAAGCGAGCGCACTATTTTACAACCCCACGGGAAATGCGCCGTATCCGCCAAGGACCAATTCCAACCCGGCCTACTATCCAAACAACCGGAACCACCCAAACTTCAGTTATCGGCCACCATTTCAGCCCTCGCCGCCTCAGCAGCCGCAGCAACAAACATATCAGCCGGCTAGGCCACAGCAGAGTCAGGTTCAGCAGCAACCATTCCAGCAGCAACCATTTCAGCAGCAACCTCAGCAACAATTTTACGCCCCCAGGAATCAGCAACCAATCCAGCAACAGCAGCAGTATGGCCAACAGAGGGCCGTCTCTCTGGTTGAGTCTCTCTTGACTCAATATATAACCAACCAGGAGAAGATCAATCAAAAGCTGGAAATGGGTCAGCGGACCCTCACGGACCAAGTAACCCAGCTGGGGTTACAAGTGGCGAACCTTTCAAGGTCACAAAACCAATTGCCGCCACAACCGAAGGTGAACCCGAGGGGAGCAACCCAAACATCGGCACTCGTGCACGAGCACGCAAATGTGTCCGCTATCGTTCTGAGAAGCGGGACACAAATTCCTACTAGAGTGCCCCCTAACAGACCGAAAACACCATTGGTCGTTGAGTGACCGATCGAAAAATCAAACGACGCCGGTGCCTTGTCATCAAATCCTATGACTCCGGAGGGAGTCTCTGAAGAAGAGAAGAAGAAGAACGAGGAGGGGAGCCCGAAAGTGTTCAAACCCGTTGTGCCATTTCCACAACGGTTAGCTCAGGCCAAAATTGATGAGAAATATGGCAAGTTCTTCGCCATGGTAAAGGACCTGAGCCTGCAAATCCCCTTCCTAGAAGCAATCGAAACAATCCCCTCCTATGCGAAATTCCTAAAAGATTTGGTGACTAGAGGGTCTAGAAAGGAGAAAGTAGTGTTGACGGCGGAATGTAGCGCTCTCATCCAGAGGGCAAATCCGCCGAAACTCAAGGACCCGGGGAGCTTCTCAATTCCTTGCACGATCGGGGCAGTAAAGATTCATCGTGCACTCGTCGATCTCGGAGCGAGTGTAAGTTTGATGCCCTTGTCGATGTATAGAAGGATAGGAATGGGTGATTTGGAGCCCACCGGTATGACCCTACAACTAGCTGACCGGTCGGTCAAATATCCGGTGGGAATTGTGGATGACCTCCCCGTTAATGTAAGAGGGGTGCATGTGTCAGTGGACTTCGTAGTCATGGACATGCCTGAAGACGTACACACCCACATCATCCTGGGACGGCCTTTCATGGCCACCGCTGGTGTTTTGATTGATGTAAAGAACGGAAAACTCTCTTTAAACGTCAGCGGAGAAAAAATTGAGTTTGATCTGGGGTTATCCATGAAGTACCCTGATCCCCCAGATGACCCTCGGTGTAATTCGCTGGAGGTAGAAGAAGAAAAAGCTGCTGAGGAGAGCTCCTGGGAGATTCTCTTAAGAAACCCGCCCGATGACTTGGGGGATTCAGAGGATGGAGACGGCCCCAAGAACAAATAAGCTACTGGAAAAGCGAGTGCAGCAAAAACGACCCCTCCCGGGTTCCCCAAGGCTCCTCCTGTGAGGAGAACGGGGAAAGAGCCCATGGACCTCACTAAAGACGAGGTCCGGATCCTAAAGAAGATGGCGGGAAGTGCCAACACGAAAGAGAAGCCCCCGGATCCCAAGAACAAGGAGAGGGTAGTCGAGCAAATATTTCTCCGGCCGCTGACTACTCCAAAGGCCTTCAGTTCCAATGAAGAAGAGATGCCGAACTTCGGGCATCACCCGTATCAACCACCGTGAACATCTCTTGCGGGCGTCGAGCCAACGACGTTAAACAAGTGCGCTTCATGGGAGGCAACCCATGTTCTAAACTTTTTCCCCATTTTTTAGCGTTATTTTTGAATTTATTTTATCTACTTTTATAAATAAAATCAGCCGTGAGAACATCCGTTCAGGGACTTAGACAATCTGTTGGTTTTTGCAGGAAACAAAGCCCCAACCGATCGAGTGATAGCTCACCCGATCGGTTGGGATGTATCAGATACAAGCCGAGATCTGTCCCCAGATGAACCGATCGGTTGAAGAATGAGGAGACCGGGTGACAGACCGGGTGAGCTGGGGAGAACTCTCGGGAAATTTTGGGGAATATCAACCGATCGGTTGAGTTCTAGCGCGATCGGTTGACGCGACCGGGTGAGCAGCCCACAATTCTCGGGAAAATGAGTGGAGTGGCCAACCGATCGGTTGACAAGTCAACCGACCGGTTCGCCTGTAGCATTTATTCGGCAAGAGTTCTTGACCTAATCGTCAACCGATCGGGTGACAAGTCACCCGATCGGTTCGACTTAAAACCCCTATAAATACCCCCGACCGCCCGTTCGATCCGCACTCGCAGTTTTCGAACCCAGAATCGCCGTTTCGCCTCTTCCTCATGTGCCTGCCCTCTTTCTTCCCCAAAATCAACGTCGATCGTCCTTTTTCCCCCATCTCTCTACCCGTCCACCATCGATTTCTCTCCATTCTCCTCGATCCTACACACACACAAAACCCTAACCCTCACCCATTCTCCCCGATATCGAAACTTGTTGAAGAAATCGCCGCGGCTTCACAGCGTGTTCCTGGCGAGTAACATCAGGATGCTACGAGCAACGATCTTCATCTCATTTGGGTAAACTCGCTCCTTTGCTCAATTTTAATTTTACCCCAAATATTCCATTTGCTCGTTGGTCGTGTTTCGAGTTTGTGTTGATTCATTGTACTTTTGCATACTCACACACACGCAAGACACCCGCACAATGCCTCCCCGCCGTGTTAAACCCACCGACGCCAGCTCTTCGAACCCTAGGCCCACCCGTCGCGCTCGTCGCGCACAGCCCCCCGCTCAACCCACCACCTCCAACCCATCTACCCCCGATCAAGACCAAGCCGATCGATTCACGGCCATGATCCTCCTAGCTGGGCAGGGTGGTCAGATAACCGAGGAGTCCGTCGACCGAGACCTCCCCTTTCTTCAAAGCTTCATTCGCCACATCCGTGAAGACCCACCCGACGTCTCCAAGCTCCACATTCCACCCCCCACGACCCCTGGTCCACAGCGCAGGCCCCCTTCGCCACCTCCAGAGGGTGGTTCCCCTGCTTGATCTTTCTTTCCCTCTTTTGCCCCCCCATATTTGTGCCCATCTGTCTTTTCGGGGCCCTGCTTTGTCTCTGTCGGAGGGGGGGACCATTCGCGTGTTGCTTTCTGATTTCACCTTATTTGTTTTTGACTCCCCCTTGCATATCTCTGCATTTCACTGATCATATCATTTCGCTAGCACTGTCAGGTCTAGCTTGGGGGACGTCTATTTTGGTGTGCTGTCGTGTTTTGTTGTTTTTCTCATTTTTGTGTGTGTGTGTGCTTGTTTTTCACTTTTTGAGTGTCGTGTCGTGTGGTTTTATTTTTCTTTTCGTGTCGTTTGATTTTCGATTTTGATCCTTCTTTATTTTAAGTATCATCTCTGTGTTTTCCTCTTTTTCATTTCTTTTTGTGTCGGTGCGTATTCCCCCCCATCTTCATTGCCCTCCCGTACTCACTCATATTGCATTGAGGGCAATGCAAACTTCAGCTTGGGGGAGTCGCACTGTTTGCGTCGTTTGAGTCCTTCTTTTTCGTTTTTTGTGTCGTTTTCATCGTGTTTTTATTTTTTTTTCTTTTCTTCTTTTTAGCTCTTTCTCCTAGAGATGAATCCTATGATGAATCGCCACAAAATCACACACACCTAGCATTGCATCGATAATCACACTCACTAACCCTAGGATTTCGAGCCCTCTTGCATTCCACGCATCGTGGGTCCACATAGCTTTTTTTTGAGTCGTGCGTCGTGACTAGCTATTTGATGTGCTTCTACTTGGTGATTTTATTTTATATACCTGTCCAGGAATGACCCCTAGATTATCATGCTTCGATTTGAATATGCGGTATCTGTTTCTAATATATGCATGCTATATTTATATCGTATATTTCAATTCGCATGCGTCGGGATTCCACAATTAAGGACTAGGATAACCCATTTAGCCTATGCTCTATTTAGCGAGAATAGTTTCCTTTGCCCGAGTGTTTAGATTTCGACTTCTTTTTTGTTTTACTTGGTGCAAATCCCCTCGTCGTGTACCGTTCTCCCACTTGGGAGAGTGCACATGTGTATAGCCAAAAACCCAAAAATCCAAAAAAATAGAAAAAAGGAAAAGAAAAACCCAAAAAGAGAAGAAAAGAAAAATTTTGTATAGACAAAAAACCAAAAAAAATACAAATGCCCAAAACCCAAAAAAAATTCCCATGTGAATATTTTTTCCTACTTACCGAGAATAAAGGGAAGTCGAGAATTTGCACCGAGTGTTCTACTCCACATCATCTCAACCCCCATCGTTATCGAACACACTTGGCTTAGGAACTTTTTAGCTAGTATCTAGGCTATAGTGGCGTGATTTCCTTAACCCTAGTTGTGGAGTCCCCGATACATGAAACGCTTCTATTCTTACTCTTCTCATGCATGCTTGAACTAATATTCACCGCAAATTTCAAATTCGAATCGGTATTTGGGTCATTTCCTGGATTTGCGTATATGAGCTCATAGCACATTGTAGAAAGCGACACCATTTGCTAGCACACGACCGCACTCACTCGCGCTTCACCGCGTGGACCCACGACACTTATTTGGACTCGTCTTCCTAGGTTTAGTGGTGTGATTTGACGTTTGCTTGCTTGGTGTGTCGTTTTTGATTTTGTTGGCTCTGACGGACGATCTAGGATTTAGAGTTTTCTTTTTCTTTCTTCCTCTCTATTTTTCCCTCCGAGCTCCTACTCTCACTCGTCTTCCTCGAGGACGAGGAAGAGTTCAGCTTGGGGGATTTTGACGTGCGTTTATATTTCATATATTCACGCACGTTTTCTTTTGTGTTTCTCCGTGTTTTTCCGCCGTCTTTTATTCGTTTTCTTGTATTTTCTCGTTTTCTTTCACTTTTCTTTATTTATCCATGTTTGCAGGAGATTGACCGTGTAGGGGACGTTTAACGACGATATCTCAAGTCCCCGGAGCAACGGGAGGAGTCACGCGTGATCCAGGGGGTCATACGCCAAAGAATACATCTTTCAGCCCCTCACCCGGTCGGTTGGTCATCTCCAACCGATCGGGTGAAGCACGCGTGCACCACCCGGTCTCAGCCGGAGCTCACATGGAAGTCACCCGACCGGTTCACAGACCGGTTCAGCGGGGGCCTGTTCTCTGTCTTTTCGATCAAAATGCCAAACGATCGGGTGACTCTCACCCGATCGGTTCATCTGTAGCTGATGATGAGGAGCTGAAGACACGGGCACCAAACCGATCGCTTCACCCGACGGCGCTAAGATCCAACCGGTCACTCAAGAACTCACCCGACCGGTTCATATGACCGGGTGAAAGCTCGACGTTTTCTGTTATTATTTTGTAACGGATCAACCGATCGGTTGACTTGTCAACCGATCGGGTGATGCGAGAGTCTATAAATAGAACCCCTAGGGTTCAAGAAATGGGGGGCTGCTAGTTTTTTACTGTTTTCTCCTATTGTGACGGCTGTAATTGTTACTCTTTTGTAAGTTTTCAGATCTTTCTCAAATTTTAGTATTGTCTTATCTACTCTATTACTTCCGCATTCCAATTGTCTGATTATGATTCCAACGGTTAATTTTTATTTAGATTGCTTTTTAATGGATTTTTGTGAGTAGTTCCCAAATCTGGGATTTTGGTGGAAACCCCTTCGGGGGCTCTTCCCGATGCGTCCATAGGGTTAGGAAATCGATAGGGATTAGGAATCTAACGGTTATGCGGGGTGTTTCATTTTCATCGGCGGGAAAAAGACCGTCTTTGACCGTTGGGCCAAGGGGGAATAAACTTGGCGGTTGACTCCCTAGCCGTAGCTCACGCCCATAACGTAGACGTTGAATCCTAGCACGCGGGAGCGGCATGATGAGACGTTGGGAGTTATCGTTGTGAGCTTAGTGCTCCCGAAATCGATCAGTGTTAATGGACACGGGAGTGCCCACTGATCGAATCCAGGAAGTCCGGTGTATCATCCTGGGCACTGACCGGAATATCGGGCCCATGGGATGCCGGTACCACTTTCAGAGGCAACGTCCCACCATTAGACCCCAATTCTGATCGCTATCCATACCCGTAGGCCGTATCGGCGAGAGTCACTCGTCGGAGTGGAAACCAAAGTCCCGGGTTTATTTTCGTATTGTTCATACCCTTTATTCCTTTCCGTGACAACCATCCACCGATTCGGGCTAGCTCGCCCCCGGGGTGATTTAGGTCCTACTTGAATCAAGCACAACCTCGCCTCCCTGTGTTCGACCCCCAAGCCACACTACAACACCGTGCGCTTGCGGTTACAAATTTCTAAACCCCCACGCGGGTCCCCCAGCCATTTGCGGATAGCAAGCCGGGGTGCACGCCAAAAGGGCAATTGGATGAATTTCTTTCAAACCAATTTTCGGCCACACATCGTGTTGGACTTGGTATGTGGAAGCAAATGCAACCAAACCTAGCACCTCCTATAGTGGTGTAACTATAGATTTCGTGAGGCCATCCTCCGGTGCGTCCACTAGTAGTGTCAAAACACTATTGGTAGCAAAGCTACTAAAAAGGCCACCACTTCACACTCTCCCTCTTTTGGCAAGAAACCCACTAAGGGTGGAAACCAAAAGAAAGGTCATGCCTATATGTACACCAACACTCATACACATAGGAAATCTCCGACTTTACATGTGGACACTTATGATACATTATATGCTCCACACCCACGGGCACGTGCAAACTCACACTTGAGAAATACTCATGCACGTGCTCGTACGCATTCATATGTTTATACACATAATCCTCCCATGTATGTTCATGCACATCCACCACATCACATGCATGCTCCATATGCTTCATATAATATGCATGCTCCTCAATTTGCATACAACACATATATGTCTTATACTTATCCACCTCCATCTTCATATGCTAGATCTCACGCTCCTAGGAAGCATGCACCATATAGATCTCAACCAAATGTGCATGCATCTAGGAAAAGGACACTCAAAACATACAGAATTTGGGGTCCTAAGAATACTAGCACAAATGATAGGAATGGTTATGTCAATTCTTATCTTAGCGATGTGATAAATAGTGGTAACTATGTTGGAAAGCCAAAGTCCACTTGGACTTGGTTTCCAAAGGGTTAATCCCCTTGGACACAATAAAGCTTGAGTACCATGAGCTTATGGTATACTATGTAGGTACCCAAGAACAAGAAAGAGAGCAATAATAGACATATTGGCTCTAAAAGGAAAGGATGGATACTCGATAACGGATGAACCAAACACATGACGGGAGATCCCACATTGCTCTCCGAAGTGGTTCGCATCAAGGATGGTGCAACGGTCACTTTTGGAGGCAATCAAAAGGGAACCATCATTGGAGTAGGCAAATTCAGCAATCCTTTCAAATCACTTATTACTAATCACTACTAAAAATGGCTTTTACCAACGTTTTTATGCCAGCATTTTAAAGAAACGTTGGCAAATGTCTATTGGTATTTCGACATTTGCCAGTGTTTATAAGAACGCCGGTAAATGGTAGACTTTTACCAGCATTTATAAGAACGTTGGTAAATGCTGGGCTTTTTCCGGAGTTTTTCGAAAAGCGCTGGCAAATGCTGGACTTTTTCCGACGCTTTTTTAAAACGTTGGCAAACGCTGGACTTTTCCCGACACTTTTTAAAAACGTTGGGAAAAGCTGGAATTTTGCCAGCGTTTTTCGAAAAACGTCGACAAATGCTGGACTTTTCTCGACGCCTTTTTAAAATGTTGGAAAATGCTGGACTTTTACCGGTGCTTTTCGAAAAACGTTGGAAATGCGGGACTTTTCCCGGTGCTTTTTTAAAACGTCGACAAATACTAGACGTTTCACGACGCTTTCTAAAAAATGCCGGCAAATGCTTGACCTATCCCAACGTCTTAGTGTAAACATTGGTAGGAGGAAATGGTTTTAGTTGCAGTCTTGTAAATTTTTAATGGCCAACTTGTAAATAAATGAATTTCAACAAGCCTTAGTGGCAGGCTTGTAAATTTTTTTTAATGGCAAACTTGTTTAAGTAATATTCAAGAAGTTTTTTATGTACTTAATATGAAAATGATTTGATAAAATAGAGCCTATGGGCATGATTTGGATCCTTTTGTAGTTAAATCATTTATAGTAATCTGCATTGCGTTTGTTGTTTCAAGGAGCCTTGTATTTAAATTCTTATGATAATTCACACTCACACACACACACTCACACACACACACACACACACACATATAATCGAGCCAACAATTAGGCCCCATGTTCATTATTTCTTAATTGAACTGAAAGCTAAGAATGTGACCCTAGCCGACATAATTCAATGAGCCCCAGACCCTATGGACCGAACCCCTTTTCTTTTACAAAACATCACATACGGTGCCCCCGTCTGATTTATTAATTTTTGATACGCACGTGGACTGCTCTGAAACGAAAAATTCCTTCTCCCGCGGCAACGAAAAATTCCCCCTAAAATTCTTCTCGAAACTCTATTTGCCGCCGAACCCCCCAAATTCCCGAAACCCTATCTTCCGCCGCCCTATATGCCCTTCTAACATACAGTCATGACGTCCTCCTCCAAGCTCCTCAACAGTCTGCCATCTTCCTCTGCTCCCGCCGTCGAGGCCACGCCGTTGTCCTTCGCCTGCGCTGCCGTCGATTTTCTCTCTCTGCCCCTGCCTCAAGGTTCGTCCTGTCTTCTTTCTCTAAACCCAACCCATCATTTTCGTCGTCTTCTATCTTTTATGTGATCGATGGCTTCGCTCGACCATGGTTGGGTTATATGCTTGTTTACCTTACATTGAACACCACTCTTGCTTCAATGATTAGTCTTAGTTTTCTTAGTTTTTTTCTTTGTCCTACAAAGCATAAAGATTTGACTCTTTTTGTGATTTTGATGAGAAGAGAAAGCATAGGTGGTATTCGATGAAATGCCTCACACACTCAAGAATAAAAAAGAATGCAGCTTATTATATTTTTTGGTTGTATATTTCTGGTTGTTTCTGATCTTATGTATTTATTTTTATCTCATTTGAGACCAATGCCCTCGTTTTAGCCATAGGCATCCCAGGCATATGGTTACAATGTTTCGCAACTACAACTAAACCTAATTTCTTTAATATCCAGTAATTCCTTTTTGTTGTTTTAACAAATAAGTTAAGGATTGATCTCAAACGGAAGCACTAAGACAGCTTCTTGACTATTAACTTTTCATTGCCATTTACCCATATTCAAAGCCATGCCTAACACTTGCTATTTGTCTTTATTAAATCCTTTTTAGGTGATGCATTATCATCCTTATGTGTGTTCCACTGATCAAATGAGGAGAAAATCAGTAAAATATGTTTCTTTTATATTATCTTTTTCTTTTAATTTTTCCATGTTCAATTATACTCGTAAATTTGTAATATGTGTTTGTAATAAGGAACTACGAAAGATCGTCACCATGTTGGCTGCATTTCCATGAAAGTATATTTTTGGATTGGTGTAGGATGCAAGGACAACTTTCTATTTTTCTGAACCTACCTATAAGAATATTAGTCTCAGGTGCTAGGTGTTGTACTCATTGTTGAATCTGTTAGGATGAGAAGTGCAGAATTTTGAATTTTTGAATGATCCGGAAGAAATTTTTAAATGATTCATAAAAACTTTTATAAATGCAAGGGATCTGTTATTGATAATAAAAGGAATAAAAAATGAAATCTAGATTTTTTAATTCTCAATTTTCAAGGTCCTTTTTGAATTTCAAGATGAGATTATGCTGGATTGAGGGCATGCTAAATTTATTCTATTGCTTGAAAGAATGTATGTCAAATTATTCAATTTGTTATATACATAATTATATTTTTCATTATAATTAAGCAATTTTATTCTCTATCTTTATTAGAGTATGGTGATCTATCTACTACCATTTCATTTCCAATTTGTTATATATATCGTCATTCAAATTTGATCTATTTTTATAATAATGTAATATTGTTTCAACTTTTTGTAGTTTCATAATGGATCGAGATTGGATAAATAAGTCTAGTGTTACCAAAGAATATGTGGATGGTGTAAAGAGTTTTCTGGACTTTGCATTTAGATATAAGTCTAGAGATTCAAAGATTCCATGTCCTTGCAAGAAATGTGTGTTTCAATGTCATCACAACTACAACATCGTATATGAGCATTTAATTGTAAAAGGGATGTTAGCTAATTATACAACTTGGTACCATCATGGAGAGAAAGTAACGAGTGACCGTAGTGATTATACCGTGTCACGTGAACAATCTTCTACACATTTGGAGGTTGATGACCTGCAACCACTAAATGAGCATGTTGATATGAGGCAGTTATTAAATGATGCATTTGAGACATATACGTCTAATGCGGATAAAATCAAACTATGGACGATGCACCAATGGAGTCAAATGTTTCAGAGTCAACGGACGGGGTCAATGATGGACAAAATTCTAGCGAACACATTCCTGATATGAAAAGCTTTCTTGAGTTGGTTAATGATAGCTCAAATCCATTATCTCCGGGGTGTGAGAAATATTCTAAGTTATCATTTCTCTTACACCTTTTGCATATCAAAATGCCTGAGTGGAATGCCTGGTAAGTACCTTTCTATGTTGCTTGAATTGCTAAATGATGCATTTCCTAATATTGCATTACCAACTTCAAATTACGAAGCAGGAAAAGTGGTTAATTAACTTGGTCTTGGAGTTCAGAAAATTCACGCATGTCCAAATGATTATATATTATATTGGGGTGATAGATCTAATTATCAATCATGTGATGTTTTTAAGGTATCTCGTTGGAAAGGTACAAAGGGCAGTGGAAGCACAAGTTACGGTGAAAGGCCCACTTCAAAAAACATTCCATTGATTCCTCGATTGAAGCGACTCTACTTGTCATCTAAAACTTCATCCTTGATGAGATGGCATAGTGATCATCGTACTAAAGATGGAATGTTGAGACATACGGTCGATCCTCAGGCGTGGAAAGATTTTGACTTAAAGTACCCATCTTTTGCTTCTGATCCACGCAACGTTAGATTGGGTTTAGCTTCTGATGGTGTTAACCCATTTCGAACAATGAATACAACTTATAGTACTTGGCCAGTGATTATTATACCTTATAACTTGCCACCATAGAAGTGTATGAGTAAGACTTCTATCATATTGTCAATGGTCATTCCTGATGAAAAAGGCCCTGGAAATGAAATTGATGTTTACTTACAACCTCTTATACAAGAGTTGCAGCAGTTGTGGGAAGGCGTGGATGCCTTTGATTCTTTCGCTGGGAACACTTTTACACTGCGTGGGGCATTATTATTTACAATTAATGATTTTCCAGCATTTGCTAATTTGTTTGGTTGGAGTACTCGGGGTCAATTTGCATGTCCTACATGTCAAGCATCAACATGCTCAACATGGTTGAATGCTGGAAAAAGTGGTGTTACTTGGGTCATAGGTGATGGCTACCTTAAGGGCATGTTTTCCGTAGACAGAAAGAAGCTTTTGATAAATCTGTTGAATATGGACAAGCTCCGAACCCTCCAACTGGAACTGATATATTAAGACAAACTATATCTAAGGTATGCGAGTATGGAAAAGGTAAAGACGTTGGCCAAAAAGAAAGAAAATTGGAGAAATAGATGAACACCAAGCATTGTAGGAAGATGAACCTTTGAGGAGGATGATGCTCCTGGTGGTCCTGGTGGTCTTGCTTATAAACAGCGGAAGAAAAAAAGTATATTTTTAAGCTGGAATATTGGGAGCATAACTTGTTACGTCATAATTTGGATGTCATGCATATAGAAAAAATGTTTGCGACAATATTATTGGCACATTGATGAATATCAAAGGAAAATCAAAAGGCAATTTAGCTGCTAGAAGAGATTTGCAAGATTGGGGTATTAGAGAATGGCTTCACCCAGATGATAATAGCGCATATCATCCAACCATATATACAATGAATAAAAAACAAAAAGAATTGTTCTTGAAGACCTTGAAGAATATTAAGGTTCCAGATGGAATTCATCCAATATATCCCGATGTGTTAATATTGAACAACAGAAACTAATGCCCCTTAAGAGCCATGATTCACATGTGTTGATGCAAGATCTACTCCCACTAGCTTTACGATGCTCCATGCCAAAAGAAGTAGCATCAGTAGTAATTGGATTATGTGCCTTTTTCAAGAGCTTGTGTTCAAAAGTTTTGGATCCTGCAAATTTGGATATAGTGCAAAATCGTGTAGTTGTGACACTTTGTAAGATGGAGAAACTTTTTCCTCCCAGTTTTTTCACCAATATGGTACATTTGGTGGTTCATCTTGCAACCGAGGCAAAGCTTGGGGGACCGGTTCATTACAGATGGATGTATCCCATTGAGAGGTATATTTTGATTTTTAATTGGCATTTGTTATAATGTTCATATTGATTAGTAAATTTAATAGGACATATCTTTTTTGTATGGATTTATTGGTTCTGAAAACTTTTGTCAAGAACAAAGCCAGTCCCGAAGGATCGATTGCTCAAGGATATTTGGCCAATGAATGTTTGGTTTTTTGTTCTAGATACTTCAAGGGAGTTAACACATTGTTATTTGAAGGGAGAGTTAATAAATCTTTGGAAGGTGAAGAGTTAACAGGAGCTTACTTGTTTGACCCATTAGGACTGCTCTTGGTGGTATCATCAATGACACTATTGATAAACAATCCAAGATGTTTGCTCATAGATATGTACTTCTACATAGTAATGAACTTGATCAATGGCGGGAGTAAGTGCTTCTTGATTACACAAAGAGTGTAGATTAGGGTGTTCTTCTCTTCATCTTGATAATTAACCTATCTTACAGGAAATTCATTACACAAAAAGAACTTGAGGCTAGACCAAGAAATCTTACAGATGCGGAGTTGCAAACCTTAGTGATAAAAGAGTTCTCCAAATGGTTGCAATCCAAGGTACAAACCATATGTTAACTTCAAAAGTCCCAAAGGTTGTGACGCTTTTCTAAAACTAAATGAATGCTACTTAATTTTTTGTAGGTTCCTAAAAGGATAGAAGATAATGAGCCAGATGTTATAATTGCTTTGGCACGTAGTCCATGTCCAGTGGTGAGGAGGTTTAAAGGGTTCATGATTAATGGTTATAAATTTCGAACCAAATCAAGTGAACAACGAAAGACCACCCAAAATAGTGGTGTTATGGTTGTAGTTGATAACGACCATGCTGATATACAATGAGATGACGATTATGAAGTTTATTATGGATCTATAACTGATATTATTGAATTAAATTACTTCGACAGCTTTAGAATAGTCATGTTCAAATGTCAATGGTATGATATCATTCATCGTACCGGAATGAGAAAAGACGAATATGGATATATGTTGTTAAATTTTGATAGGCAAATTCACACTGGATCACGATGGCAGGATGATCCATTTATTCTTGCATTCTAAGTTCAACAAGTGTTCTATGTCCAAGATGCCAAAACCAAATTGGCACGTTGTACTGAAAACAAAACCGAGGGATTTATATGATATGGGAGTAGAGGACGATGATAGTGTTTGTATTACATCATTATCAAAATGATGCTGATTTGAATGAAGATCATTAACATTGTAATGAGATTTAATAAATTACCTTGTATGCATATAATTGACAACATATGGAGTAGTCAACTTTATTTACTTATTGTATAGTTACTTTGCAGGAACTTTGTGGCATCGTGATAGTCTTGGTTTTTTCCAAATCTTTTTGTTTTTATGAGCCAAGAGGTATATAGTACTCATTCCAAATCTTCTTAGTGTTGTTTATACTGTTCAGGTATGTTTACATGGTATTCTTTCACATA
Organism: Scilla litardierei; assembly: GCA_030789695.1. Classification (NCBI taxonomy): domain Eukaryota; kingdom Viridiplantae; phylum Streptophyta; class Magnoliopsida; order Asparagales; family Asparagaceae; genus Scilla; species Scilla litardierei. The sequence continues at coordinate 330,510,617 of CM061142.1, forward strand.
TATTTGATATTATTTCTTCCCGAAGCTTTAATTATGAATTTTATAATTAAGGGCAAAACAGATGCTGCAGTAAGCATGATCGATATAGAAATTGGTGTAAATTCTTCATTTGCAGAGGCATACAATAACTTAGGTAATTGGCTGATTCTCTTCCATTTCATGACACATTATTCTTTGTTGTTTTATTATTAACTTGTAGTCTGTGACATAAATTCTCATCATATGTGCAGAATAAAAGGGCTCTCTCTCAAGAGCACCTTTTGCTTTTCTTGTTGGTGGGATTACATAGTTGGATTTGGTGCTCTACTTTGAAAGGGTTTGAAAAAGCAAGAAAAGACACCCATAAAGAAAAGAAAGAAGAAGAGTGTCACTTGCCAATTCCAAAAGGGCAAATCAAAGTAACTACCTATTTTCTTGTTTTTGTTTCTTTTTCCTCAGTGCTTGCCTCTATAATATATTCCTTCCAGAAAGAAATAAAACATGACTGAAGCTTTCATTCATAATCCTTTTGCACATGCTTTTTGTCCCGTCTTTAAGGGAAAATAAGGAATAAAAAGATGCTTATATCTACATACATATTCCTCAGTACAACATCCATATATGCAATACAGTGTTAACCATTTATGATATACATTAAAATTTCATATTAAAGCATTTACATATCTACTTATAGTATCTTTTTATGGCTATGGATTAAATTGCTAGCATTAATCTTTTACATCATTGTTTCCTCTAGTATATTCAGTTTATATATGTCATTAAGTGAGCCCTTCGAATAAGCTAATTTTTTTCTTTTTTGAATATTTTCTTTCCTATCTTCAAATACTTCACTTTCCTATAGTATTACTTCACTTTCCTATAGTATATATTTTTTTTCTTTCTTGCACTCTTTTTCTGTTCCTCAGCATTCTTATCACAATGTCTCCAAAGGCTAGGTTCCTTTCAAATGAGATCGTATTGATTAAATAAGAAGGGTAATTGTAATCTGAATTTCATATTGGTAGTGGTATCTTTTCCAATGACGGCATCTTTATTCATATGAATTTTGTTTGCTATGTGAATATTTATATGCATACGTTGTATCTGCAATGTTTTGGAGCATCTGCATTTGACAAGTAATCAGAAAAAAATGCAGAGAAAGTTTATATCATGCGTAATATGTTAAGTATTGGTGCTTCATACCAATCTTATTTTGATGATGATCATAACATTATGTTGTTACTAATGACTCTCTTATTTTAGTCTCACAGTTTCATTCCTAGAATATCTTTCTTGGAGATTAATCACTTGGTGCAAGGATGGACATCAAGTGGAGAAGGGCCAAAGTTTTGGAGCATCTGCATTTGACAAGTAATCAGAAAAAAATGCAGAGAAAGTTTATATCATGCGTAATATGTTGAGTATTGGTGCTTCATACCAATCTTATTTTGATGATGATCATAACATTATGTTGTTACTAATGACTCTCTTATTTTAGTCTCACAGTTTCATTGCTAGAATATCTTTCTTGGAGACTAATCACTTGGTGTAAGGATGGACATCAAGTGGAGAAGGGCCAAAGCTGGGACTCAAGGAGTGCCAAAGCTTGGAGATGATGGAGAGCGTCAAGGCATCAAGATTAAAGACTTAGACTCTAAAGAAAGCAATGTAATCTATGCAATATTTATTTTATTTCTTTCTATCTCTTTTGAGTCTAGGTTAATGTAATGCCTTGTTAGATGGTTTACTCATGCATATACATTTAACCATCTTAGTGAGCCTTAGGATTATCTTAGAATCCAACCCAATAGGCTCATCTTGTCCAAAGACTCATTTGGAGTCTCTGACTTTCCATCAATCACCTGCTGAAGGATACACAGTCGACTGGGTGATTTCCAGTCGCCTGTAGATCCTTCTGCAGTCGCCTGATATGCACGGCTCAAGTCAACATTTCAATTGACTCAAACATGAGCTTTACGTACAGTCGACTGCTGCTCAGTTTACAGTCGCCTGTAGATTTACAGTCGCCTGAGAATTGGCCAACAGTCGTCTGAGTAGCGTAAGTGCAATCTCTGCATCTCTCTGTCTTTTCTCCATCTTATACTACAGTCGACTGATGAAGGTATTACAGTCACCTGGCTATAAGACAGTCGACTGTATTATTGACATTAGTCGCCTGTATGCTTATCTGGAGAAAGAGTGCAGCTCTCTGTTTTATTCCATCCCCTGCAGCAGTCGCCTGCTGAAGGTTTTATAGGCGCCTGTCCTGTTTCTATTCGACTGAATTGTCTTCTTCAGTCAACTGTCCTGGCTCAGATTATAGCCGTTGGATATTTTCTAGTCGTTGATCAGTCGAGTGTCTTATGACATCCGTCGACTGTTCCTGTCGTTTTCGCCCAGTTTCTAGCCGTTGCAGAATTGATCTTTTGGCTGTTTTATTAGGTTTTGGGGTTTGATATAGGGTTCCTATATATATATGGGTGTGCTGCCATCTCTTAATCTTCTTGATGCTATTGAATATCTCAAGAGATCTATAAGCAACTCTCAAACTCCCTCAATTCCCTCTTTTGAGCTCTCATTCCTCTTCATGCATTGAAGTCCAGCTCAAGGAAATCCATCCAAGTGCTTTCAAGCATATCTCAACACTTGGAGATCCTCTTCAATGCCTTGCATCCATTTATGAGTAAGCATCTCAAGGCATAGGTAAGAGTATTTATTTTACTTGGTGAATTCGTATCTCTAATTTTCTTTGTGGGAATTAATCTATCTCTCTTAGTGGGAGTTTATCTGTTTGTGGGATTAGGATATTCTCTTTGTGGGAATAACTCTCTTTATGGGAGTAACTCTCTTTGTGGGAGTTTAGTGCCTTAGTGTAGGGCTAACCCTAATTCTCTGTGTGGGAGTTAGTGATTCTCTGTGTGGGAGTCTTGACCCTCATGTAGGGTTGGTTGGGTCCTTGTGTATGGCATAAATCATCTTGGTGGGGTATCTCTTTGTGAGATTTGTATTCACTTCTCTTTGTGGGAATATAATGAATATTGGTGTGGCTGGACGTACCCAAGTTTGGGGAACCAGGGTAAAACTTTGTGTTTGCGTTTGGATTGATTGTGTCAATTATTTCCTCTTGCATTTTTAATTCCGCATTTACAAGTTTAATTTTAATTGGACAATTTTATTGCCATTACACTATTCACCCCCTAGTGTGTGTTGTTAGTATTGCAAGGGTAAGGCGATCTTTACAATTGGTATCAGAGCGAGGTTATAGCATACTGCAACGATGGCATTCAACACCTCATCCGCGTCTCATGAAGAAGGTCATTCAACCGTTTGACCCTCGCTCTTCAACGGAACCAACTACCAAAGTTGGAAGATCAGGATGATGATCTACGTGAAGGGTCAAGACATATGGGACATCACAGAGGTGCCATTTGAGAAGCCCAGTACACCTGCGGATTCAAGGACAAAGGCGGAGTAGGACTCAATCAAGTTCAATGCAAGGGTTATGAATGCATTACATTGCACCCTCTCAGCAAATGAGTTCAACCGCATCTCCATGTGCAAAACGACCAACGATATTTGGCATACTTTGGAGATATGTCATGAAGGGACTACAAAGGTAAAGAAATCTAAACAAACTGTGTTTAGATCTAAATATGAAATGTTTAAGATGCAGGAAGGCGAAAGCATTTTAGAGATGTTCACAAGGTTCACATATATCGTGAACTCTTTGGAGGGACTTGGGAAGACGATTTCCCAAGAGGATCGAGTAGAGAAGATCCTTGACTCTCTAACACCTCATTGGGAGTCAAAGACCAACGGAATTTTGGATTCATATGACACGTCCAAATACACCGTTGAGGAGTGCATTGGTAATCTCATGGCGTATGAAGTGAAGCTACAACACAAGAAGGAGATTCAACCATCGAAGCCCGAGAAGCCCAAGAAGAGAAGGGGGTTGCACTCCATGTCGAGAAGGAGTCGTTCATGTGGAGAAAGAACTTTCAACGGGAAGCTCCGAGTGAAAATGGTGATGAAGAATATGTTAGCGACGATGACTATATCGAGCTTGCCAAGCAATTCAAGAATTTCAAGGCATTCCTCAAGGACAAACAAGGTATATCTTCGTCAAAGTTTGCCTCCCAGTCTAACAAGTTTATTTGTTTTAATTATGGAGGAAAAGGTGATCTTGCTACTGAATGTCCTTCCAAACCCACCAAAGATACCTATAAGTGTAAAGGGAAGAAATATTGGAAAGCCAAGTCCGAGGTCAAGAACCAAAAGAAGGGACTTATTGGCACATTTGATGATTCCGATGTGGACACATCAAATGATGAAGAAGAGGATGACAAGGAGCACGATCACATGTGTTTTCGTTGCTTTTGATTATTCTTCATCAATTTCTTCTAACTCAAGCGATGAAGAGATAGAAGCGTGGCTCAACTCCAAAGAAGAATGTTGCTTCATGGCCAATGGGGAAGAATCTTCTTCAAGCTCAAGCGAGGAGGAAAGCGATGAGGAAGTCAAGGAGAAAAGCGATGGGGAAATTGAGGAGGAAAAGCAATCCTACGAGGAGCTCGAATATCGCCTAAATGTGGCCTCAAATTTGGCAAGTAAGTGCATCGACTCATATGGTAAAATGAAAGCTAAACTTGATAATGCTATGAGTAAGGTGCATGCTTTAGAATCTACTAGTGTAAATAATCATGATGTGTTGCATGTCTGTGACACTTTTGAGATAGACACACTTCTCTCTCAAGTTAAGGAATTGAGTTTAACTAATGAGAATCTTGTTGCTCAAAACCTTAGCTTAGAAACTCGCATTCAACAACTTACGTTGAAATGTGAAGAGGAATCCCAGAAGCTCAAAAGCTTTGTGTATTCTAGGGATTCACTCCACGATTTGTTGGAAAAACAACATCGAGCAAATCATAGAGGAGGTTTGGGTTATATTCAAAATGTGGTACCCAAACCCACCTCTAATTCATCTTATGATGCAAATACAATAAATATTACTAAAGCACCTAAGAAGAATCACCATGCTTTCTTGTACACCAATAACATCAACAAGAAGCATGTAGATCACGAGGTAATGAGGAAGAATGAAAAATCTTCATTTTCTGCTAAGAAGCAAAATCCTCATTCTTTGCATGCCAAGAAATTCGTTTCTCCACCTAATCATGCCACATCCACCCCTCTTGCAAAGGCAAAACCCTTGCCTAGGAAATCCTTAAGTTTATGGATTCCCACTAAGGTTAGTGTGCAAGAGAGGGATAGTTACATCAACTCTTTAGTTAGGGATCTGATCACCTCATGTGATTACATTAGGAAGTCAAACTCCTCTTGGGTTTGGTTCTCTAATGTTTAGGTTCCTCACACATATGCATATTGCATGGGTGTTGTGCTTGAATGTTTATTTTTAGCATACCCATTGTTTGTGTGTGTTTTATGATTTTGAAAATGTTTTCAAACTTATTTTTTTCATGAAAATGGGGACCTTAGGGTTTATTGACATGCATGCATTTTTGATCCATGTGTATGTCAATGGGGGAGTTAATATGTTATATGTTAAAAATATTTTAAAACATATTTTAACTCTTATTTCGGGGGATGTTTGAGATCATTATTTACAATTGGTTATTTTTGGTCTCAAACTAAACCTCTTGTATATTGCCAACATGTTTCATGTTATATTTGTTTTGGAAATATCTTTGTGTATCTTTGAAGCTTAATTTTTCCATATCTATTGCTTTGATACACCTTAGGCCCATGGCTCCATTAATTGTATAATTGGTATTAGATCCTAGAAGTCAAAACTTGACCATTTCTATGATCTAGGGGGAGCATGGGATAGTGATTGATATCCACTAAATTTTTCAATTTGGTATCATACATCTCTTCTTTTCTTGCATATTGTCACATCTTGGTTAAGATGATAACGAGGGATATATTTGATGTCCACCTTTTTGACGATGTCAAGGGGAGAGATATATGCATTATGTAAATATATATGGGGAGATATATTCATATGCATATGGGGAGAGATATATCTATGGGGAGAGATATATGGGATTAGATAAACCATTCATGTTTGCATGATATTGTCCATTTCAATTGGTTTATGTAATCCATGCCTATTATATGTCACCATGATCTTATTTGGTAGGATGAGTTTTTACTATTGTGTAGCTCATTGTATAATTGGTGCATATAAGTAGGGGGAGCTCATTAGCATTGTGCTTTAATTCTTTGTGTTTTACATAATGTGTGTCATCATCAAAAAGGGGGCGATTGTTGAGTATTGGTGCTTCAAACCAATCTTATTTTGATGATGATCACAACATTATGGTGTTGCTAATGACTCTCTTATTTTAGTCTCACAGTTTTATTCCTAGAATATCTTTCTTGGAGACTAATCACTTGGTGCAAGGATGGACATCAAGTGGAGAAGGGCCAAAGCTTGGACTTAAGGAGTGCCAAAGCTTGGAGATGATGGAGAGCTTCAAGGCATCAAGATTGAAGACTTAGACTCTAAGGAAAGCAATGTAATCCATGTAACATTTACTTTATTGCTTTCTATCTCTTTTGAGTCTAGGTTAATGTAATGCCTTATTAGATGGTTTACTCATTCATGCATATGCATTTAACCATCTTAGTGAGCCTTAGGATTATCTTAGAATCCAACCCAATATGCTCATCTTATCCAAAGACTCATTTGGAGTCTCTGGCTTTCCATCAGTTGCCTGCTGAAGGATACACAGTCGACTGGGTGATTTCCAATCGCCTGTAGATCCTTCTACAGTCGCCTGATATGCACGGCTCAAGTCAAATTTCAATTGACTCAAACTTGAACTTTACGCACAGTCGACTGCTGCTCAGTTTACAGTCACCTATAGATTTACAGTCGCCTGGGAATTGGCCAACAGTCGTCTGAGTAGGTAAGTGCAATCTCTGCATCTCTCTGTCTTTTCTCCATCTTATACAGCAGTCGACTGATGAACGTATTACAGTCACCTGACTATAAGACAGTCGACTGTATTATTGACATCAGTCGCATGTATGCTTATCAGGAGAAAGAGTGCAGCTCTCTGTTTTATTCCATCCCCTGCAGCAGTCGCCTGCTGAAGGTTTTACAGGCGCCTGTCCTGTTTCCTGTCGACTGTATTGTCTTCTTCAGTCGACTGTCCAGGCTCAGATTATAGCCATTAGATATTTTCTAGCCGTTGATCAGTCGACTGTCTTATGGTCATCAGTCGACTGTTCCTGTCGTTTTCGATCAGTTTCTAGCCGTTGCAGAATTGATCTTTTGGCTGTTTTCTTGGGTTTTGGGGTTTGATATAGGGTTCATATATATATATATATATATATATATATATATATATATATATATATATATGGGTGTGCTGCCATCTCTTAATCTTCTTGATGCTATTGAATATCTCAAGAGATCTATAAGCAACTCTCAAACTCCCTCAATTCCCTCTTTTGAGCTCTCATTCCTCTTCATGTATTGAAGTCCAGCTCAAGGGAATTCATCCAAGTGCTTTCAAGCATATCTCAACACTTGGAGATCCTCTTCCATGCCTTGCATCCATTTATGAGTAAACATCTCAAGGCATAGGTAAGAGTATTTATTTTACTTGGTGAATTTGTATCTCTAATTCTCTTTGTGGGAATTAGTCTATCTCTCTTAGTGGAAGTTTATCTCTTTGTAGGATTAGGATATTCTCTTTGTGGGAGTAACTCTCTTTGTGGGAGTTTAGTGTCCTAGTATAGGGCTAACCCTAATTCTCTGAGTGGGAGTTAGTGACTCTATGTGGGAGTCTTGACCCTCATGTAGGGTTGGTTGGGTCCTTGTGTATGGCATAAATCCTCTTGGGGGGGTATCTCTTTGTGAGATTTGTATTCACACCTCTTTGTGGGAATATAGTGAATATTGGTGTGGCTGGACGTACCCAAGTTTGGGGAACCAGGGTAAAACTTTGTGTTTGCGTTTGGATTGATTGTGTCAATTATTTCCTCTTGCATTTATAATTCCTCATTTGCAAGTTTAATTTTAATTGGACAATTTTATTGCCATTACACTATTCACCCCCATTTAGTGTGTGTTGTTAGTATTGCAAGGGTAAGGCGATCCTTACATAATATTTCAGCTTCTTTCCATTTGTGTGCTTGAACAACTTAAAACTACTTTAGAATTTTGCCCGCGATGAAAGAAATGCAGAAAAATACTGATCCAATCCAGAAACATATGATTTAAGTAGGACATTAGCATTTTGAGATTCCAACATTATTCTGCATTGATGGTAATTTGAGTTACTTGTGTAATAATGGTGCCCAAGTCTGATCATGTCTAAAAACCCATCTCCAGACTGCATTTGACAAGTAATCAGAAAAAATGCAAAGAAAGTTTATATCATGCGTAATATTTCAGCTTCTTTCCCTTCGTGTGCTTGAATAACTTAAAACTACTTTAGAATTTTGCCCGCGATGAAAGAAATGCAGAAAAATACTGATCCAATCTAGAAACATATGATTTAAGTTGAACATTAGCATTTTGAGATTCCAACATTATTCTGAATTGATGGTAATTTGAGCTACTTGTGTAATAATGGTGCCCAAGTCTGAAAATGCTTTTGCAAAGTCAACCGATCGGTGTATATTCCGTTCATTTTATACAAAAATATTTGAAGTTTCAAATCCAAGTCATCTTTTAAACAATTTAACAGCCAATATGGTATTAGTAACCGATTTTTTCCTAGTTATTTTGTATTGTTAAGCTTATTAATATTTTTGTTGTTAATATAATTATTGTTTTACTTTCCATGGAGCTAGGCCAAGATCTCATTTTCTTTTTATCTGTTGCAGGCCACAAGGGGAGATCTTACTTGCTTCTGCTATTAAGCATGAAACAGTTGGTTGTCGAGACTATTAATGGCTCCCTACAGTATCGCCATACAGTATCGCCATTCTCATGGGTTCAATTTGTCAAATTATGTAGGGTACTGGTAGTGGCAGGGGTGGATTTGGCCGTGTTTCGGGTGGTTTTGGTGGCCCTTCAGCTTCCTTGGAATAGATGTGTCCCATGCGTTGCCCCCGACTCATTACATGTTCTTGCCAGAGTTATGTATTAGGAACCCTTCAGTTTTGTGCATTGAGAAGTATCATTTAGTTTATCTTGTTTGATTGCGTTTTTTGATGCAGAATCTTTATGTTTACAACTCAACAATATTGGGTGTTGTGGATCATGGTTCTTGTTTTTAAGCATATCCAAGCAACTATGTTTCTGCCAAGAGGTACATGCATATTGGATTTCCTTGCTGTACTTTGGAATGTTGAGTACTCAACATAGTTGAAAATGAAGGATTGTGATCTATTGTTACACGAAGAATGGGAAATTACATTTATTTTGTTCTAATGTTATTTCATTTATGAAATTACACGAAGAAACTAAGTTGTTGCATGTGTGAGCGTTCAACTTTTTGAATTCTACGTTTAGAAAACATAATAGTGGCATTTTATTAAAATACTTAATTTGTATCAAACACATTTTCCAACGTTTCAAGAAAACGACATGAATGTCTTGGTCATTTCCAATTGTTTCAAGAAAACGCAAGAGAATGTCTTGGGCATTTTCCAACTTTTCAAAAAAATGCCAGGAATGTCTTGGGCATTTCCCAACGTTTCAAGAAAACGCAAGGGAATGTCTTGGGCATTTTCCAACGTTTCAAGAAAACAACGGAGAATGTCTTGGGCATTTCCCAACGTTTCAAGCATACACCAGGAAATGTCTTGGGCATTTTCCAACGTTTCAAGAAAACGTCGGGAAATGTCTTGGGCCCAACGTTTCAAGAAAACGCCGGAAAATGTCTTGGGCATTTCCCAACGTTTCAAGAAAACGACGGGAAATGTCTTGGGCATTTCCCAACGTTTCAAACAAATGTCGGGAAATGTCTTGGCATTTCCCAACGTTTCAAACAAACGCTGGGAAATGTCTTGGCATTGTAGGAATATGATGCCCTCAAGGCCATTTATTCCTGTGTGAATAGCACAAACATCTTGTTCGAAACAACAGTAAGCTGTTTGGTAATAATTTATCTAAGTTATATTGTAATGTAGTTAACATTAGATATCAACTTAGGTAAAGTCCTGAGACTTTATGCAAGGTCAAACGGGTATCGAGATGAGTATCTCGATCATGGAGAAACGTTTGACCGTCTGTAGCATAAGTCTAAAATGGTTCGTGGTCGTAGATGTTTCGAGACAAGGATATCGAAACATCGGATAGACCATTGTGTCTTAGTCTTCACCGTTTAGCGGTGGCGATGATCTCATAATCGCTTGACTTGCCGAAGTCGAAGACGAGACACAGGTGCTCATTAGAATGAGTTCACTGAACGATCCAGTAGAGTTATCATATGGTTATATTGACCAAACTGTCAATGATGACTCTGAGTGATGATAGGATAGTTGGTCTTTTGACTTGAGGTCATTTTTGACAAACCTGTGCATGAACGGTGCCACTTATATCAACTGACCTAGCTTCGAGGCAATACCTGTCGAAAGGTCTTTTGATTGGGTGTCACTTGAAACGTACGAGGCGAGTAATGACCAAGAGAGGATTCGTCTCTCCCGGTCAATGGGAGTTAGTGTCGTAGAGTTAGTTCGGTCTTTAGTAAAAACTCTGCGCAGAGTATGTTGGAAGAAGTCCAACATTAGTTGACTAAAGATCGATAGAAACTAACCGGAGTCAAGTTATTGGGGTTGACAGTTTGACCGTACCCCAGACTTGATCTACACGACATATTTAAGACGAATAGACTATAACTGCGGAATTCATCACGGAAACAGTCAGGTGGTCCCGACAATACTCATGTCAATGAGTTAACCACATAATGATGATTCCTGAAGCAGGGACGGCAACCACTGCTCGTGGTCACTGCCGTATAGGGCTTCGAGCCCAACCTGTTGTAAGGGTCAGGCTGTAGGGTCTCACACAGAGTGCAACGCTTCGTCTAGTAATAGGTAGAAATTAGTTAGGGAGAATAATTGCATTTTTGATGCAAGGGATGAAACAATTGCATTTGATGCAATATTGTAATTTAAGCCTAGATAGGGACTATTTTGCATTTGATGCAAAAGCGATTAAATGTGTATTAAATTATTTAATAAAATATTTAATAATATAAACGCAAGGAAAAGCTCACGGGTAAGACGGAAATATTCTGGTCTAGACCCAGGTTCAAACGGCATCCAAATCGGACACCAAATGTCAAGTTAGAGCCAGAACAGCCCAAAGTATCAGACCAGGCCAGGCCCAGGCAGAACAGGCTGCCTGGGCTAGCCCAGGCGTTGCCTGGGCTAAGCCCAGGCTCGGCCTGGGCTAGCCAGGCACAAGCCTGGGCTTAGCCCAGGCTCGGCCTGGGCAAGCCCAGGCGCAAGCCTGGGCAAAGCCCAGGCCCGCCTGGGCTCTGCCCAGGCGCGGGCCTGGGCGAGCCCAGGCGCGGCCTGGGCTCTGCCCAGGCTTGCGCGCGCACTGTGCTGTGGGGCCCACTTTTGGGCTCCACGCCTAGGGTTCTGAACCCAAGGAGTGACGGCTGCAGATTTCAGAAATACATGGGTTTGGGCTGATGTTTGAACACTCAATTGGAGGGTCAAACGACCTCCGATTGACGAACGGTTTTTTCCTATGCGTTCACCGTTGAACTCTTGTCGTATTGATAGGTTGTATCGATCCTGAAGCTCAACGGTGAGTGAGTTAAAATTCACAGAAGTTTGCACTTTGTGAAGTGCAAACTAAATTGATTTTAACTAACCCAAATAATTAGTCCCACATCGGATTTTGAGAAAAGGGGAGAGTCCGCCGCCTATATAAATAGGGGTCTCCCCCCTTTCTCAAAACTCGTCCCAAGCTCTAGATCTGAGCGGCTCTCGTAAATGTTGGAGCACGCTCGGATCTAAGCTTAAATTAATATTTCTCTTCTCCCTAAATTTCTGCCTTACTCCTGCGGGCTCTAGCAAAGCCACAAAGGAGTTCGGATTCTGGATCTGAAATCTTGGCGGAGGTTTCACTCGCGTGAAACTTTCTTCGGCGCATGGTTGGCTCGGTAGCACGGGGATTGATCGCCTCGGGATGCGGAGCGGTTCGAGGAGCGGTTCGGGGAGCGGTTCAAGGAGCGGCTCGGCGTGGGGCGGGAACAGCTCGGAAGACGGCGCGGAACATCTCGCCTGCTTCAGGGCTGAGATTCCGGGTATGTGGTTAAAGTATTTTATTAGCATTAGTTTAGTTTAATCGCAGTAGGCTAGATCCTTCTTGGGATGGTCAGATCCATCCCAAGTCGGCATAGATCTTGGCATAGGGTCTTGGACCTTAGGGCTAAGTTAAAAATGTTTTAACTGCATGTTAATTTAGATTAACTAGTTTTCCTTCCGCTGCAAATTCTCTTTTGTGTCTATGTTCCGTCCGACTTAGGACGGGCATAGAGTTTTTGTGCCCTAAGGGACCGCAAATTTCCCAACAGGCATTTCCCAACGTTTCAAGAAAATAACGGGGAATGTCTTGGGCATTTCCCAACATTTCAAGCAAACGCCGGGAAATGTCTTGGAAAAAGTGGGCATTTCCCAACGTTTCACTAAAATGTTGGGAAAACATTTAACAACGCACTCTTTTCCCAACGTCTTTGCAGCGTTTCATAAAACGCTGGGAAAACATTTGCTAGCGCTTCAAAACGTTGGGAAATGTTAAAAAACGTTGGTAAAGGTCCTTTTTTAGTAGTGAATGTTTATTTAGTTAGTGGTTTATGTCATAATCTTATCTCCATTAGTCAACTCTGTGAGGGTTACAAGGTTAGGGTTACAAGGTTAACTTTGGAGAGGGTATTTGCAATATCGTTGATATTGATTCGCATGTTTTGTTTACCGGTATGATGCGTAAAAATATTTATTATTTGAGCTTGCCTAAAACCATAGAACATTGCTTAGTTGCAAATACAAATGAACAACTATTATGGTGTCGTCGTCTTGGTCATGTTCATTTTAAGCACTTATATAAGTTAGTTAAGCATGATCTTGTTAAAGGTTTTCCGAAGATTGCTTTTAGTAAGAAAAACTTTTGTGATTCATGCCAAAAAGGTAAACTAAGGAAATCGTCCTTTAAACTTAAAGATGGCATTACTAAGAGGCCCCTAGAATTACTTCATTTAGATTTATTTGGGTTAACTAGAACCGCATCTTTAGGTAATGCTCATTATGGATTAGTTGGCGTAAATGACTTCTCTAGATTTACTTGGGTTTCATTTTTAACCAATAAAAATGAAGCTTTTGAAGAGTTTAATATATTTGCAAAGAAAATTCAAAATTTCTTAGGAACCATCATTATCACTATTCGTAGTGATCATGGAGGAGAATTCGAGAATGAATTTTTCACTAAGTTTTGTGATGACAATGGGATTACTCACAACTTTTCTTTTCTTTGTGCACCACCTCAAAATGGTGTTGTTGAGAGAAAGAATAGGACCCTAATTGAGTGTACTCGCACCATGCTCCATGATAGTTATCATTGACTACAATTTTGGGCGGAGGCGGTGCACACGACATGTTATGTGCTAGATAGGATCCTAGTGAGGCCCCCGAACGAACAAAACTTGTTTTGAATTATTTTATGATAAAAATCCACAAGTTAAATATTTTCGTGTTTTTGGTTCAAAATGTTTTATAAAGAACACCTACGGTAACTTAGATAAATTTGAGCCAAGATCCGATGAAGGAATCTATGTTGGATATTCACACGTAGCAAAGCCTACTGGATATACAATAAAACCTCTTCAACGATCGAGGAATCACTACACGTTTCATTTTATGAAGATTTTGATATTTCTCATGTTGTCGATGATAGTGTAGATGTCTTACGTGATTCCATTAGTAATGTTAAAAATAATGATTCTATTATTGAGACTAACAATACTAATGAAAATGTTAAGGATGTTCCAAGTGATCCAGGTATTCTCAAAGTTTATCCGACAGTTCGAGATCACCCCCATGACCAAATAATTGGAGACATTTGTGTGGGTGTTCGAACAAGGTCAATGATTGATGAATTCTCTCATTGTGCATTTGTCTCTACCATTGAGCCAAAGAACATTCAAGAAGCTTGTGAAGATAGCTCATAGATAGTTGCAATAGAAGAGGAGCTCATGCAATTTGAAAGAAATGAAGTCTGGGAGCTCGTTTCTCTTCCAAATGGTCACCAAGTCATTGGGACCAAATGGATTTTTAAGAACAAGACTGATGAGAATGAGGTCATCACAAGGAATAAAGCAAGGTTAGTAGCTCAAGGCTACCGGTAAGAGGACGGTATTAATTTCGAAGAATCCTTTGCCATGTAGCTAGATTAGAAGCTATTAGGTAGCTTTTATCTTTTGCATCTCATAAAAATTTAAAATTATTTCAAATGGATGTTAAAAGTGCATTTTAAATGGTATCGTTAATGAAGAAGTTTATGTTTCTCAACCACCCGGTTTCATACATGAAAAATTTCCAAACCATGTTTTCAAACTTAAGAAAGCGCTATATGGGTTGAGACTAGCTCCTAGAGCTTGGTATGATCGACTCAAAACGTTTCTTTTGGATTTAGGTTTTAAAATGGATGAAGTTGATTCAACTCTTTTCATTAAAGATTATGAAAATGACATCCTTTTAATTCAAGTTTATGTAGACGATATAATATTTGGTTCTACTAACTTTAATCTTTGCTAAGAATTTTCTAAGTCTATGAAGGATGAATTCGAGATGAGCCATTTGGGTGAGCTCAACTACTTCCTTGGACTACAAATTAGGCAAATGAAGGATGTAACTTTCATACATCAAATAAAGTACACTAGGGAGCTTATCAGGCGATTCAGGATGGAATTGGCATCAAGTAAGCAGACTCCCATGAGTACGATAACCCATCTACACAAGGATGGGAACGGAAAAGATGTAGTCATTCGTATATATCGAGGTATGATCGGTAGCATACTTTACGTAACTGCTAATATGCCTGATATTATGTTCTCCGTATGTCTGTGCTAGATATCAAGCTAGACCTAAGGAGTCACACTTGATTGTAGTTAAACAAATTTTTCGTGATCTCAATCATTCACTAGATTTTGGGTTACTTTACCCTAAGTCTAGCACATATGAGTTAATCTCATATATTGATACCGATTGTGCCAGATGCTAATCCGATAGGAAGAGTACTAGTGGCACTTGCCATTTTCTAGGAAATTCGCTTGTTTCTTGGTTTTCCAAGAAACAGAACTCGGTATCATTGTCCACGACTGAAGCGAAATATATTTCCACAGGTCTTGCATGTTTACTAGTTCTTTGGATGAGACACACACTCAAAGACTATGGTGTCAATTGTGATACTTGCCCTATCATGGTTGATAACCAAAGTGCAATATGTCTTTCTAAAAATCCGGTACACCACTCCCGTACCAAACACATAGACGTGAGACACCATTTCATTAATGATTATATAGCTAAGAAGGACATCATTTTAAAGTACATTGAAACCCAAAAACAAATCGCCAACATATTCACTAAACCTCTTAAAGAAGACTCATTTGTGAGGTTGCGTATAGAATTAGGGATTATGTGTGAATCTGAAATATAGGAGTTCATATTTAAATGTTAAATCTTTCTTTGAACACATGTTATCATTTCACATCTCATGTTTATATATGTCATATTTTTACATATAATTTTCAACGAGTTTTATTTGAGATTTTGATGATTTTACATGTTTAGATTAGTATACATGATTTGTTTGTTAATCTATATTATTTTGATAGTGATTTCATGTTTGGAAGTTATCTTAATTCACTTGATTTCAGCCTTATCCTATCAGGACAGACGATTGTCAATCCTTCGACAGTCGCCTACCCAACTCTAGATTTTCTGACTGAAAATAGTGTTTTTCGCTCAGGCGACTGATGTATAATTTTCAGGCGCCTGTCTCTCCGACATGCGACTGAAATTTGTTCATCAGGTGCCTCCCTTGATCTTGATAGTTTTATCTCATATCATCAAAATTGTTGACTTTCTGTCAGGCGACTGTAGTGTATTTTACAGGCGCTTGTCACTTTGCCAGGCGACTGTGTTTTCATCTACAGGCGCTTGTCTATCTGTTTAGTCATTTTTTGTATCTTTTGGCCAGCCGACTGACGATTGTACATTAGTCGACTGTTTACGTTTGAGGCGGTTCATTGCTTTAATCTGAGCTGTCCATCTTTCGATCCAATGGCCTAGATCTGATTTTCCCTCCACTTATATGATCGGACCCCTATCATTTTATCTCTCCCCCGATAGAGATTCCATCGTCTTCTCCTTCGAAGAGAGCCCTACATTCGATCTTCTCCGTCGATTCGAAGCTTCTTGCCGTAATCCCCTCTCCAGTCAATCGATCAAGATTGGATTTCCTTGTCCTTCCATCGATTGTGGTAATTTCTCTCGTCTCTTTCGTTTTCGAGCCCTAATCATTCATTTCAGTCGATTTTTGCTCATGGCCCCAAAAACTGCTACTTCCTGGTCCAAACCCTTGAGGAAACACTTGCGTTCCTTTTACATACGTCGATTCAAAGTTTATTTGCCTACGAATTCTCTGTCCTCACCCTGTTCTTGGAGTGCTCGGTCCTCTTCTTCTCCCGATGCATTTTTAGGGATATTTGTCGATGATCCTCCTCATTCTATATCTGAGTCTGAGCCCTCTCCTTCGCATCTTGCTGACCCAATGACTCTGCCTCCTTCCGCTCCCTCTTCAGATCCCCTCCTCATTCAATTGAATGAGCGAGTGACTACTCTTAATCTGAAAGTCTCTAACATGGATCAGAAAGTATCTATTCTTCTTGAGCTTTACTACAAGTCATTTCTGTATCACGGCTTCCCAGTTCCAGCCTCTCTCCAGGCTATGTTCCTTTCTTTTGAGGATGTCACTTAGGCAGCCATTCCTCATCCTCTAGATGATGCCCAGGCCCCTCCTACTGAGGTCACCCAGCCTCCTCCTACTGTTGTTCAGCTCTCAGAGCCTGTTACTGCTACTGTTGGTCAGTCTGCAGTGCCTAATCATATGGAGATCCCTGCTAGTGGTGGTGCATCGTTATCAAAGCGGAAGGCTCCTGTGTATCCTTCTCGTCGCTCTGCAAGACTTATGTTTCGTTGTTCTGGCCGCCCTTCGGATCCCATCCAGATTGACTGATGGAGCTTTGCCACTACTCACCCTAGGACTTCGTTGTGTTAGGGATTGAGTGTCTGTTTATGGATGTGGTGTATCTTTTGTAATGGATGTTTAGTATTGGTGCTTATAGCACTTGTATAATTGTTTGTCATACTTTTGGTTTGTGTATGATGATGGATATGCTTTTGATGTATATGGAGATGTTATTTTTTTTGTAACTCCATGTATCACTCCATATGTGTGTGTGTGTGTGTGTGTGTATGTGTGTGTGTGTGTGTGTGTGTGTGTGTGTGTGTGTGTACATATATACATATACATATATACATAGATATACATATACATGTATATGCGTGTGTGTGTGTGTGTATACATATGTATACATATCTACACACACACACACACATGGACATAAGGTAGAAAAGCTGCCACCTGATCTAATGGATCAGGTGGCAAGATACAAAAAAGGTGGAGAGTACAAGCCCCCATATAGGATTGTACTCGGTGGGGCCCACCCTTTTGTGTCTGGCAATTGATCCTTTGGATCAGGTGCCATCTACTCTACATTAATCCATACACACACACACACACACACACACACACACACACACACACACATACATACATACACACATACACACGCGCGCGCACACACACATATATAGAATAATGGCTATCATACGTCATATGAGATAGGCTCTCATATGCCCTCTCATATAAAGCATCCAAGTACAACCAAGTACAAGCCCATGTGGGCTTGTACTTGGTTGCTTTATGTTGGATATGGAAGACGTTAGTACACCCTTGTAGGGGATGTACGAGGGAATACGGACCTCGAACGTCGCGTACACGAAGTCGTACGCAAAGGGAATATGTTCCCTTGCGGAGAGGATCTCTAGATTGATGGAAAAGTCGCATTATATGTGCATAAGTGCATGCGACATATGGCTAATAAAGGGGTAATATCTTAAGCTTATATTGTACCATGCATATGGTACAACTTAAGCTTATAATATGCCATGTACGATGGTACACCTTAGTTAAATTGTTCCAAAGGAACAATTTATCCTAAAATAACTACCTTGGGGGCTATAAATAAGACCCAAGGGTTAGCCATTTTCCTTACACTTTGCATGGCATTCATGCATGCTTCTTCATTCTAGCGAAGCTCTGCCGAAATACTTCCTCTCCCTTTTATCCAAGTTCTTAATCTAAAAGTAGAGATTTAGATTGTGGATTTAGTAGCCTTACTCCATTCGTGAGAAGACTCGATCCGTCGTGGCGAATCCGAAGGCGAAGTTTGTAGACTACCATGCCGCATACGCAAGCGTAAGTCTAAACTTCATTTATCAATCCTAACTCTGTTTTGGCAAGATCCTACATTGGTATCAGAGCCACATGGGTTCGCCCCGGTCAAACCATCGCCCCGTCGAAACTATGAACGAGTCGTTGTCTTTTTTCATGAATGGGTCTCCTACCATTACGGATATGGTAGGAACGCTTCGTGACGGAGAGAACGCAGCGGTTGTTCTTTTCACGTTAGGGTCTCCTATCATTACGGATATGGTAGGAACTCTCCGTGACGGGAAGAACCGACCGTTCACATAGTATGTTATTCATTTTTGGCACACGACCATTAGGAAATAACTAATTTCTCGACGAACGGGTGCTTCATCGACGAACGGGTGCTTCATCGAGGAAGAAGGTGGTGGTTATTCCCATCGGGGAAGATGAATTTTAGTGTATGTGCACCATGGCCAAATGGGCTATGAAGGCCATGCACCCCCTCCCCATGCGGAGGGGGTTGGCTACGGCAAATAACCACCGGCGACCACCCCATCAAGGGGGAGGAGTGTGTGCGGTAACCCCATTCAAAGGGGGTGGCCGGCCATGGCCAAAGGGGCCATGGCCGGCCATGGCCACGCCATGGCCGGCCATGGCCAGGCTGGCAGTGGCCGGCCAAGGCCAGTCCATGACCGGCCATGGCCAAGCCATGGCCGGCCATGGCCAGGCCGGCAGTGGCCGGCCATGGCCAGGCCGGCAGTGGCCGGCCATGGCCAGGCCGGTAATGGCCGGCCTCGGCCACGGCCTGTCGGCCTGGCCGGCCCTGGTAGTGGCCAGGGCCGGCCTGGCCAGCCCTGACAGAGGCCAGGGCCGGCCCTGGCAGTGGCCAGGGCCGGCGCCCTGGCCTCGGCCAGGGCCTGGCCGCCCTGGCAGAGGCCAGGGCCTGGCCGCCCTGGCAGAGGCCAGGGCGCTGCCCTGGCCCTGGAAGTGGCCAGGGCCGGCCTGCCGGCAGAGGCCAGGGCCTGGCCGCCCTGGCCGAGGCCAGGGCAGGGGCCCTGGCCCCGGCCAGGGGCCTCTGGCCTAGGCCGGGCCAGGCAGAGGCCTGGCCGGCCTCTGTCCGAGGCCAGGCCAGTGGCCCGGCCGGCCCTGGCAGTGGCCAGGGCTGTCGCAGGCCGCCCCTGGCCGGCCAGGGCAGTGGCCCTTGGCCAGCCTCGGCCAGGGCAGGGGCCCTGGCCGGGAGTAAAGAAGACCATGTTTTGGTCGACCAATTCGGCAAAAGGCCTTGGTTGAACATGAACGTGCCGACTAGCCCATACGGGGCCAAACGACAGTCGTCTGCATCAAAATTCTCTCATACGGGGGGAAACGCCTGGATCCATACGGGAGCCGGCGACGATAATTTGCAGAAAAATCCCAAAAGGGGGATCCGACCTTGGCACGGCTACATTCCCGACAAACGGTCAGGGAGTGCCGAATATTTCACTAGTATCATAAGGGTACTAAGTTGAAATATACATTTTTGAAAAATACGTTTTCATACGTTTTGAAAAATACGTTTTCAAAAACGCTTTTCCGCTGCAAAGTACTATAAGAGTACTAACATTTGATAAAGTGAGGGAGAAATATTGAAAGTTACTCTAGATGGTGATTGGAAACATAGTGACCTTTCCGATTCTAGAGTAACATCTTCAATATTTTTCGAAAGTAACTTATCAAATTATGAATATCATTCCAAGTGGGAGTTGATTTTAGAACTATCCATATGGGATATTCTATTATCATTTCAAGTGGGAATTATATCTGAAAAATACGTTTTCAAACTCGTTTTCCGCTGCTAGTACTATAAGAGTACTTTTGTTTGATAAGTGATGGGGGAATATTGAAGGTTGTTCTAGATGGTGATTGGAATCGAAGAGACCTTTTCGATTCTAGAACAACATCTTCAATATTTTTCGAAAGTAACTTATCAAATATAATATAATTCCAAGTGGGATTTGAATTTTTAGAACTATCCAAATGGGATATTCTATTATCATTTCAAGTGGGAGTTATATTTTAAGAATTTTTATGCAATGTTTTGATCAAACCTTCGGTTTTGTGTCTTTTGCAGCATTTTAAAAGTAAAATGTCTTCCGCTTCAAAGAATATCGTCGCTGAGTTAAACAGAGGTGAAAAACTCAACGGCGATAATTACAAACTTTGGTCCATCAAGATACAATACGTTTTAGAGGAGCAAGAAGTGCTCGAAACTCTAAAGAACGTAATGATTGAACCCGAGTTGGGCACTACGGCCCAACACCGACGAGACAAGGAAGCTTTTGATGCTTGGTCTCGGAAGAATAAGATAGCGCGCATTACGTTATTAAGCAGTATGGCTGATGACATAATGCGCATCTTCCGAGAACATGACCTAGCCATGGACATATGGTCCAAGCTAGAGGAGAAGTTCGGTGGCACATCGGTGTCCAAACTTCGCGCCTTAACTATAAGGTTCGATTCATATAAGAAATGTCCAGATCATTCCATGGGGAAACATCTGCGACATATGGCGAACCTTATCTCAGAGTTAAAGGATGCAGGTCATGTGCTCACAGATGAGCAACAAATCCAAGCAGTCATACGTTCCCTACCAAATGGGTGGGATCAGATGAAGATGCATCTCACTCATAATGAGAGCATCAAGACCTTCAACGATGTTTCCAAGCACCTCGAATTAGAGGAAGAGCGGCTTGCGGCTGCCAATCCAAGTGCAGAAGTGCACATGGTTGCTAGTTCCTCACACGGGGGAAAGAAATGTAAAGATCGTTCGAAGTCTTCTAATGAACGTAATAAGCAACCTGAGTCTACCAAGGAACCCAAACATAAGGGTGGGCACAAGAAATGGCACAAGAAGAAAGACTTGAAAAGGATCAAGTGCTTCAAGTGCAACAAGCTCGGTCACTATGCTCGTTCGTGTACGAGTGGAAGTGACGAGGTGCCACCGACCACATAGCAAAGGACAGACGGTCCTTCGTGAAGTATCACCGGATACTCAAGGAATGAAGTGGATCAATGTAGGAAACAACACACGTGTTGAAGTGAAAGGCGTTGGGACTCGCAAGCTTGTCTTGGACAACGGCCGCACTCTCCTACTTCATGATGTTCTCTTCATTCCATATATTCAAAGGAATATTAAAACTGTGGTCAAATTATTGGGTCTTGGTTATAGTTGGTTCCTTCATGATTTTAATATGGACCTATTTTTGTAATAATTCCTTTATTGGTACTGGGTTTGTATTTCAAAGGATTTATTGTAATAAGTACAATGTATGATTCCTCATGTAATAAAATTTCCTTGTGACAAATTCTTTGACTAATGAGTCTAATATAATTTGTTGACACGCAAGGCTTGGTCATATTGGACCAACACGTATGGATAGACTTGCCAAACGTGGCCTTCTATCCAATGTTTCAAAGGTTGAAATGTCGACCTGCGAACATTGTCTTGTGAGGAAATCTTGTCGCAAGCCGTTTGGAACTGGCACAAGGGCCGAGGTTCCATTACAGCTTATCCATTCGGACATATGTGGTCCGATGAATGTCAAGACAAAACACGGGAAGTCCTATTTCATCACTTTTATTGATGATTTCACCCGATTCGGTCATATCTATTTGATATCCCACAAAAGTGAAAGCACTAAACCTGCTTTAAAAACTATATGTGTTTAGTGGAGAATCAATTAGATCGCAAGATTAAGGTCGTGCGAACCGATAGGGGCGGTGAATATCAATCAACAAGTTTAAAGGAACTTTGTGATGAAAAAGGCATAGTACATCAGGTAACTATGCCTTATACTCCTCAACAAATTGGTGTTGCAGAAAGGAGGTATAGGACTTTAATGAAAAATGGTCCGTTCAATGATGGCGCAAGCTAACTTGCCTATCACCTTTTGGGGTGATGCATTATTGACGGCCGCTTTCATTTTGAACCGCGTACCCTCGAAATCAGTTAGCTCCACTCCTTATGAGTTGTGGAACCAAATGTCTCCTGACTTAAACATTTTGAAACCTTGGGGTTGTGCATCCTACGCACATATTTCCTCCCATAAGTATGGCAAACTTGGGCCAAGGGGACAGAAATGTATCTTTATACGATACGCAGAAAACTCCAAATGTTATGTTTTTTGTTAGTCAGGAAGACAATGGTGGACTAATTGAGTTTGAGTCGAGGGATGTCACTTTCTTGGAAAATGAGTTTCCAAGACAGGGCGAGATAAGTCAGGACTTATCTCTATTTGAGATTTATGATCAAGAAGGATTACCTCATTCGAGTGGGAGAATTCTTGGTGAAAACGAAAATACGTTTACGTTTCAACCTTCACCAATGGATTATACGAATGATGATTATCCTATTCCATACGGGAATAATGATCCAAGTGGGAGCAATTCTAACGACATTCCAAGTGGGAGTGATATTAGAATTGATCTAAACTCAGGTCAACAAGGACTTGAAGAATCTCAAATACGACGTAGTAGTCGTACAAGGTTGGCTCCTCTAAGATTTGAGGATGAATTTCCGCAAACCTTTATGACTTTACTACAAGAAGATGACGAGCCTGCTACTTTCAAACAGGCCGTATCATGCCCTACAAAAGACAAATGGTTAGAAGCGATGAAGGAGGAATTGAAATCCATGAAAGTTAACCACGTCTGGGACTTAGTTAACTTACCCAGAGGACATAGAGCAATTGGGAACAAATGGGTTCTCAAGATCAAGCATAAGGCTGATGGCTCTATAGAAAGATATAAAGCTCGCCTTGTCGCGAAAGGTTTTACGCAACAGGAAGGGATAGACTACGAAGAGACCTTCTCACCTGTTATGCGTTTTACCTCGATTCGCCTGATTCTGGCAATAGTAGCTTGCTTATACCTCGAATTACATCAGATGGATGTAAAGACTGCCTTTCTCAATGGAGAATTGGACGAGGAGATCTATATGGAACAACCAACAGGGTTTGTAAAAGAATAAAACAAACATAAGGTTTATAAACTTCATATATGATCTTAAACAATCCTCGAGGCAATGGTATATACGATTTCATAAAGTTATCAAATGGTTTTACCATGCTTGATGAAGATAACTGAGTATATATCAAGAGGATTAAAAGCAAGTATATTATCATGTCTCTATATGTAGATGACATTTTAATAGCCAGAAATGACAAGCGCTTTGTGATGAGTATCAAGGCTTGGCTTTCATCAGTATTTGAGATGAAAGGCATAGGAAAAGCCGCATATATCCTTGGAGTTAAGATTTCAAGGAATCGTTCGAAGAAACTTCTTTCTCTTTCACAGGAGACTTATATAAAGAAGGTTCTAGAACGATTTAATATGCAGGACTGCAAGTCCATTGATATTCATATAAGCATATGCGATAATTTATATCTGGAATCGTGTCCAAAGAACCAAAAGGAAAAGGAAATTATGGAAAAAGTTCCATATTCCAGTGCAGTTGATAGTCTTATGTACGCTATGGTGTGTACGAGACCGGACATCTGTTTTTGCCGTTGGAAATGGTAAGCTGTTACCAATCCAATACAGTGCAAGTACACTGGAAAGCGGTTAAGAGGATAATGTGTCTTGTAAGATCAAACACATTGATATCCGATACGAATTTACAAAAGACTATGATAAAACCAAGAAGGTAGACATAAGGTACATATCTACGCATGAGATGATAGAGGATCAGCTTACGAAAGCGATGCCCAGAAATGTGTTTTATAAACACTTATCATCCCAAGGATTGCGTAAGAGCTGAGTTGTACCAATATATATTCCCATGTCTAAGAAAGATCAAATTTAATAAAAGAATAAGTTCTTTTTCAAACATTGCATATAAATTTCTTAAGAAATGTTTGTGTACATTTTTTGAAATCTCAGCTGAATTCTAGTATGTCGGACAGATTGAGGTTGGCTCTCTCACATGAGCAACCGCCTTATTCTATCAGACGGATGGAATAGAGATGAGACCTGTTTGAAGTCAAAATCATCAGACGGATGATTTAAGAGTCATGACTTAAACAAAATGGTCGCATGAAAGATCTGCATCATATGGATGCTTACAAAAGATCTAAGAGGATTTTTTTTGAAATCGTATCTGTCTAAATGCGGGATGTGAGTCCAAAGGATTATTTGAGTAGAATAAGGGACTCAAAGTCAGACATTGTGGTGTCTGATCATCATCCTTACAACATCATTGAGACATACACTCCCTGGGAAATGAGAGATGTTGTAATACGTGTTCATACCACGTATGCATTTCGACCACTGAGTTAGTAGCAATAGAGTTTGCTATTATGTGAGACTCAAAGGCCATATGGGTCTTAACTCTTACCCTCAAGGACTCCAATTGGTTCCTTTAGATTTGACGAGATGATCGCTATCTTAGCGTGTTACTTATGGGCTATGATAATTCGGCTCGGCGGGGCACGTTAGAAAAGCGAGTCTAGTCAAGATCAGAAGGTTCGCAAGAAGAGGAAGATTGATTTCATATTCACATTTGGACTTTAATGATTCAAAGCTGGCCAGCCAATTGTAATCCAGATGGGATTCAATTGTTGAATATAAAGTATAAGAAATGTGAAGAAATAATCTAGGGTAAAGCATGCGTTGAACTACTCAACTTTGCACCTTCGAGGTCGTTGTGTATCTCTAACAAGTGCACAACAACAGACTCTACGCGCATGACGGTCGCACGGTCTATTTCTCGGTATGATAGATGAAAGAACTAAGAGAAAGACGTTCTCTTACAATCCCCTCAAGTGTGAGTGGGAGATGTTGGATATGGAAGACGTTAGTACACCCTTATAGGGGATGTACGAGGGAATACGGACCTCGAACGTCGCGTACACGAAGTCGTACGCAAAGGGAATATGTTCCCTTGCGGAGAGGATCTCTAGATTGATGGGAAAGTCGCATTATATGTGCATAAGTGCATGCGACATATGGCTAATAAAGGGGTAATATCTTAAGCTTATATTGTACCATGCATATGGTACAACTTAAGCTTATAATATGTCATGTACGATGGTACACCTTAGTTAAATTGTTCCAAAGGAACAATTTATCCTAAAATAACTACCTTGGGGGCTATAAATAAGACCCAAGGGTTAGCCATTTTCCTTACACTTTGCATGGCATTCATGCATGCATCTTCATTTTAGCGAAGCTCTGCCGAAATACTTCCTCTCCCTTTTATCCAAGTTCTTAAGCTAAAAGTAGAGATTTAGATTGTGGATTTAGTAGCCTTACTCCGTTCGTGAGAAGACTCGATCCGTCGTGGCGAATCCGAAGGCGAAGTTTGTAGACTACCGTGCCGCATACGCAAGCGTAAGTCTAAACTTCATTTATCGATCCTAACTCTGTTTTGGCAGGATCCTACACTTTATACATACATACATACATACATACATACATACATACATACATATACATATATACATATATATTTATACATATATATATGTCTGTGTGTGTACATACATATACATATATGTACATATATACATATATGTATATGTATATATGTATATGTATATGTATGTACATATATGTATCTGTATACATATATGTATGTATATATGTATATCTATGTATGTATATGTATATATGTATGTATATCTATGTATATATATGTATATGTATGTATGTATGTGTGTGTGTATATATATGTATATATGTATATATTTGTATATATTTTTTTGAAGAGTAAGTTAGATACTATATTTAAAAATATACACACCAGTACAACACGGCGTACATTAGGCAACTAGGCGTAATGGAGAGAGGAGCGGACACAGGCGTCGTCACTCTCAACCATCAGCCAGTTCCCAAGCAAAACCGTCACAATATACAATAAAGGAAACAAAAACTGTGAATATGATCCACAGGTCAAGCCGCCCTTCAAAAAATTCCTCCTCAGCAATTCATATACTGATAACATAAAATCAGCCCAGGTCAAGCCCAGAGGCCTTTACCCTATACTTGCATCTCATAATGATACCGCATCCCTATACTTGCATCTCATAAAATCAGCCCAGAGGCCTTTACCCTGCAGCAACCTCCAGGTGAGCTTAATACCAGAAGCCAAATTTATGTCTTTTAAGAGTCTAAGCCCCACACCACCCTCAGTTTTCGGTTTGCAAGAATCTTGCCATGCCCAAGATTTTGTAGAACCCCAAATAAAGTGTCTGCATAAAGAGGTAATGGCCCATAGAATAGTGGAAGGCATTCTATATACCTATGTCCAAAAAGCTACCATTCCATAGCTCACAGATCTCACCAGCTCAATTCTCCCTGCAATGGACAAGGCATTTGTAGTCCATCCACCCATCCTCTTTTTGCATTTGTCCACCAGTCTGCTAAACATATGTGATTTCAGATATTTTGGTGAGAGTGGCAACCCCAGGTATGTGTTGACAGAATTCTCCTGCTTGACTCCAAGATAATCTGCAAGATAATCCCTGTTTTGACCCCTTTACTAAACATAGCCACACTTTTGCCCCAGTTCTTTTCAATACCTGTGAGAATTTTGAATTCCTCCAGCAAATTCTTGAGGCCAGTAAAGGATCTACAATTTTCACGACAAAAGACCAACAAATCATCTGCAAATAACAGGTGAGAAATAGAACCAGTCCGCTTCATTGGTTGGATGGAGCCTTGAGCATAATATTTAGCCATGAGAAGTGAAAAGGATTCCATGAAAATGACAAATAAAAAGGGAGAAAGAGGGTCACCTTGCCTCAGCCCCCTATTTCCAACGAAGAACCCAACTGGGGAACCATTAACCATAACAGAGAAGGATGGCGTAGATATGCATTCCTGGATCCATCTGATGAAGGTGTATCCAAATCCCATCCGGTGCAGAATAAATAGAACAAATTCTCTGTTAACACTGTCAAATGCCTTCCTGAGGTCCAGCTTGAGGCAGGCTCTGGAACCCATAGGGTTGCTGAAATCTCTAATCTGTTCATGGGCCAAGAGTATGCAGACAGAGAGGAGTCTATCTTGGAGGAATGCTTCTTGATGAGGGGATACTAGGTCATGGATAACCAATTTAAGTCTGTTACACATGATCTTGCTGATGATCTTGTATATGACATTGTAGCAGGCTATTGGCATGTAATCTCCAATGTTGGAAGCATTAGTACTTTTAGGGACCAGGGTCAAAAAAGTATGATTAACCTGACGCATGAGAGATCCGGATTTGAAAAAGAAAAGAACCGCTTCAGCAACATCATTACCAATAAGGCCCCAATGTTGTTGAAAGAAAAACCCATTGAATCCGTCAGGCCCAGGGGCTTTATTTGCTCCAATTTGAAATACGGCTACTCGAATTTCATCCATAGAGGGCAGCCTTTCAAGCCATGCAGCCGCCTCTCCTGTTATTTTCCTTTTAGGGACAAGCTTAAGAAACATCTGCCAGTAGTGGGATTGATTGTATAGTCCTTCATAATAGTTTGTTGCCTCAGATTTCTGCTCATCATAAGATTTGCTTTGACCCCCATTTACATCCACCAGATGACATAAATTATTATGACAATGCCGAGCTCACATGGCATTGTAGAAGAACTTCGTATTCCTATCACCCAACTCCAACCAATCTTGCCTGCTTTTCTGTCGGAGCATCTCCTCTTCTGATGCTAAAAGATTAGCGAGATCATATGATAGTTTACGTTCCCTCTCCTGGAGAGTCCGGTCCCAAGAGATAGCACTATGTGCTCTTACATCTTCAAGTTGGGATCGGCAAGTTAGGACCTGGTTGCTAGCATGAAGGTTCTTCGCCCAAGAGCGAAGTTCCTGTTTTACTCTTCGCAATTTATGGACCAGGCAGAACATACGAGTACCATAAATTGGTTCTCTCCAAGCAGATTCCATGATGTCATTGTATCCTGGTTGATGAGACCAATGATTGAAAAATTTGAATGGCTTCGGGTCAAAATGTACCTGGGTATGAAGATGCACCATCATTAGAGCATGATCACTAGTGTGCGGATCCAGATATTCGAAGTAAGAGTACGGGAGTTTGTCAATCCAATATACATTGCTCAGAATCCTATCCAGCTGTGTCAAAATACGCCCTCGTCTGTTGCACCAGCTGTGACGAGCACCAGTGCTTTTGAGCTCTTGAATATTACAATCTCGAACACAGTGGCCAAAGTCATTTGCCATGCTAGCTTCAAGCCTTCTCCCCCGATCTTGTCTTTTGTGTGCAGAACACAATTGAAGTCTCCTCCCACCAACCAAGAAACATTAGGGATACTTGCAGCGAACCCCTTCAAATGATCCCACAAATTCCTTCGCTCCGAACTACTATTAGATCCATAGACTCCATTTAAGATAAATTCGAATCCCCTAATGTTAGTACAACGGACTGAGATGTGTTGGGGAGAGGCGGAAATGATAAAGGTCTGCCAAACATTAACATCAATACCCATAAGGATCCGCCCACCTGGATGTGATGCAAAGTTATCAACATTCTTCCAAGATTTGGGGATACACGACTTGTTGCAATTGAAGTGGCCTGCAACTTGGTTTCCAGCAGAACTACAATTGTCAGCCTTATTTTCTTTAGCCTATCTCTCAAGTCCCTACGCCGCACAGAGTTATTCAGCCCTCTAGTATTCCAGAAGAAGATAGTCATTGATAAGGTACAGGATTGGTTGGTTGTCTCCCTATTCCAGCAATCTTCAGCCTTGTACTTTTGCAGGGAGCAACAACAATGTGTGAGGAAGGTATCTGATTCTTTGCTACCGTAGAATCGGCTTGGAGCTCCATCTGCTCAGCTGCCCATTCTGGATTGTCAATTACAGTCACCTCAGGTATTTCCATCAAGCTCTCTAGCAGGGATATCCTCAAGTATGGAATGTCTCGCCTTAAAGCAGGGGGGAACAACCGGCAGTCGCAGTGTCAAGTGCGGCAATTATAGATACATGGTCAAGTGCTGTCTGAGGTTCAATTAACCATGTACCACTGTTTGAATCAGCTTCCTGGGGTTGGCTCTTAGGAATATTGGCATTGCTAGCAGCTGCATTCATAGGAGCATGATTAGTCTTTGTCTTCAATGATAGTATAACCCTCAGTGTATGTACAAGCCTTCTTAGCTTGGCAATACAGGGTGAAAAAGCCTTCTCCAAGCAATTTCCCAAGGGGTCAATTTGCTCCCCCAGCAAGGCAATCAGTATTTACTCCCGGTTTTGGCCCACTGGCAATGTTTGGCTGATCAGCAACATGGTCTATTACTACCACAGCTGGCCCAGGCCACAAGGAGTTAGAGTCAGCACCATGCTCTTTTGCAATATCTATTACAGGAGGAGTATGTTACTTAGCATGACTGGGACATTGAGTATCCGTGTGTCCAAAACAGACACAGTGGCTACAGCGGGGGGGGTTCACCTTCATACTTGACATCAATGCTTAATAACGATCCATCATCTAGCTCAATGTTAACTAAAGTAGGCAAGGGCTTCTTCAATTCCACCTCGATCAGACATCTAGCGTAGGTGATTCTTTCCAATTTTGATGTAGCACGGTCCAAACATAGGGGAATGCCAATCACCGAGCTAAGAATGTTTAGAACCTCCATATTGAACATATTCAAGGGAATCCCATGCAACTGAACCCAAACGGGAACAGAGGTAAGGATGTCACGATCGTGTCGAATGCTAGGACTCCAATGTTTAAGGACAACAAGCCGTCCATCAAAAAGCCAGGGCCCTCCATGTAAAATCCGTTCACAATCCTCCTTAGCCTCAAATCTAAAGTAGAAAAAGCCATTGTCTTTGATGTAGATTTGGACTCTCTGCCGAGGTTTCCACAATCTCTCTTGCCATGCTAGTATCTGCCCATAAAAAGGAACTTCCCCAAGCACATACCCAACAAGGGTGAATTCCCAACATTTCGATCCCTTTTCCAGTAGTTCATTAGGGACGCGGGCAACATAAGTCCTGTCATCTCGTAGCTTAGGTGGGACATAGGTCATACCCATGGAGTCCCCATACTTCCGTCTATTGGAGTAGACCTCCGACCAAGATAACTTTGCAGCTGCAGGGTTAATGTTCAGTGGGATGGGAGCCTTCTTAGGCAATTTATCAAACACCTTACCTGCCTTACCCGCACCAGACTTAGGAGGTAGAAAGTTTGGCCGAGCCTCTCTATAACTCCTTCTACCTTGGAATCTTTTTTCACCCAGAGATCCCTGTTTGGCCCCCCTGTTGAAAGCCGCCTCCTTGGTCCTGGCGGTCCTCTTCTGGACAACCTGCCAACCCCCACCATCATGATTATCCAAAGCGTCAACGCTCGTTGATCCCTTGCCGACAGTATTGTTTAAGCCTGATGATTCCTTGCGAAGAGATTCAATCACTCCCTCATCTTGAGACGCTCCGACGCCGGAGTAGCTAGGGCCGGCGCCCAGATCGCCTCAGGTATCCTTCCCCATGTATATATATATATACATGTATATATATACATGTATATATATATATACATGTATATATATATGTATGTATGTATGTATGTATAGATATATACATATATACATATATATATAATGTATATATATATCTATATATGTATATCTATGTGTGTGTGTAAATAGAATAATGGCTATCATACGTCATATGAGATAGGCTCTCATACGCCCTCTTGTTGGATTTGGATCGTAGCCTAGAGGGGGGAGGGAGGGTGAATATGCTTATAAAAATATTCACGCGCTACCCACGAGAAATCACACGCAGTTAAAAACACAAGCAGGGTAAATAAAATGCAAGCACAAAATACAAAGCAATTTACCCTGGTTCGGTTGTAGCAACGACCTACTGCAGCCCCCAAGCAAATACTATCATTAATATGATTCTTCTGTACACCTTCAATGGGTTCCTAGCTCCAACTACATACCTAGACTGTACCACACTCAACAAAGTACAGAACACTATAAACCTAGTAAATGCGTATCTTGACTGCTATAACATATCAAGACCCTCTTGTCTAGCCCCAACCAGACAAGTTCCAAAACACACAAAAACTGGTAAAGTTTCCCCTACAGAGATCAACACACTGATACACGAATATAACGAGTAAAGAGTTTAGAAATGCTCAGTTCATGTCCGTGTAGTCGTCTCTGTCAATCAGCACGTCGTCAGCTCCAGTCTGACGCAAACGGTGTCTCGATCTAACTCCTGGATCTCAATCTGTAGCCCTGCAAAATAATGTAGCAAACTGGTTTGTGTCTATAGCAATTACAATACAAACCAAATAATAGTCGATCTGTGCGCATAGCAATCTCTTAATTTTTGTTTGCATGAAATAATTTCCATGTCAGCACGTTCGAATCATTTTCCTTCACCTCTCGGATAGAATTTTGCGTGGGCTTCGAGTTCTTCTTCGATGGTGCTTCGTCTTCGACGTCCGACTCGACGGCGGCTCGTCACGACGTACAGCTTCTCCGGTAACGACACAACTTCGAAGGCAGCACCCTCGGATTCGAAGGCAGCAGTAAGATCTTCCCTTAGACAGCAGCCTCCACGACTACGGCAGCTCGCAGGGAGAACTCCGGCAGCAAGCTTCTCCTTGGCAGCACCTGATGATCGATGACTAGGGCAGTACGGTGTCAGTTCGGACGTGGGTTGCGGCATGAGTTTTGATGTGGGAATGAACGACAGCGAGCAGATCTCCACGACTCAGTGACGAGAGTCGATGGTAGCTTGTGGGTCACGGCAGCAGCATCGACTCCTACGGCAGCGAGGATGAGCAAGATGGCACGGCTAGGAAATCGGTCGGCAGTGGGCTTGGCTCATTGTTTGCATGCCTTTTCCCTTCTTCAAGTGCGACACTGGAAAGTCCTTGTGTGTGGCTTGAAGATCCCTTGGCTTGGATGGCTCTCACCTATAAGATGATCAATATGGGATTCTTTGGCCGTGGTGCTTGGTGCAAGAGGATGGTAGGATAGTTAGGGTTTGCTTGCAGCTTGGACTTGAGAGGAGATGTTTTGCATGATGCCTTGGGAAATTTGATTTTGGCCGACCCTTTTTTATTTGTATGCCGCCCCCATTGCCCTTGTTTTTAAGAGGGTTTAAATAGGTATACCTAGGGCAAGTAGATTTGGCATGGAGAATCCTATTTGGGATATGAGATTTGATGCAATCACTAATTGGTATTTGAGTTTGAATAAGATTTTGTCTCAATCTCAAATTGATATGACTTAATCCCATAGGATTCTCTCCATCTCATCCCATATTTGACCAAGTCCTTTTGGTCAAGTCCATTTGCTATGTGAATAGCAATTCCTCCATCAATTAACTTAGTCATCACTTTCAAGAATTATCGTTTCGCCAATCCTGAAACACACTTAGCACACACGTTAAATGTAACACACACATTTGTTATCATCAAACTAGGGATCCTAGATCGTCGCATCTAACAATCTCCCCCTTTTGATGATGACAAACCCATAAAAGATTTGAGAAAAAAAATATGCGTGTGTGAAGTGTGATGAAGGGTGTAATGCATACAATGAGCAATAGGATTTAAGCGTTACTAGCATGCACAACAATATAGCGAGCAATAGTGATAAGCATGTGCCCCCTATTTTCAAGCTCCCATATTCATGTATTTTTAATGCTCCCCCTTCAACAAATAACACCATTTGATGCCAAATCTTTCCAACTCTTTTCTCCCCCTTTTTTTATCATTAAATGTGTATTAATGAAGTCAATCAAGATATCACATGCAAAAATAAAGTATTATAGATTATATCTATCACTTGCATGTCATTTTCCATAAAGTAAGCAATTCAAGTTCATTGAAAATCATAGTTTAGACTTCACCACCACTGTGTACGTTTAATAATATAAACATTGAAGTACAAGGGGAGATTCAATTTAGAACATCAACCAAAACCAGTCCACATTTTCCAATTAACATGAATATCACTAGGATTAATTTTTCTCACATCATTAAAAATGAGTTCACGGTACCAAACCCGAAAACATAGCCTATAAGGACTATTAGGTGTGGGTTGGCATTGCTTGATGAGTAAAATACACCAACGCTAAAGATTAACCATAAAGCATATGCTGGATACTCGCGGGTAGTGTACTTGCCATGAATTGTATCCATTTTTCATACGGAGCTATATTCATGTATTTTTTTCATTTCTTTTTGTGCTCAATTTGTATTCATGGCAATACACATCATATCCCATAGATTATTCAGTTATTATCAACGTACATTCACTTTCCAATATTCATAAAAAGAATCTCTGAAAGTACAACAAGTTTAATATTCGTGGAAGTGAGCACGTAGGTGTAGAAATCAAATTATTCATTTCATGAAACATGCCATGGCTACAAAATAGATTCTAGCATGCACATATAGTTATAACAATAATACAATGATTTCTACAAAGGGTATGAATGATCATTCAAAAAAATACCACTTATAATGAGTCATAAAGATGTATTCATTAAACACAATTTTTTTTATTTTTGATTTTTTTGTTTTTCTTTTATAATGAACTAAAACAAACTAAAAAACAAGCACACAAGCACACAAACCAAAAATTAAATCAAGCACACAACCAATCTATGAAGGTATGCAATGAATGCAAAGAGGAAAGATATATACCTTCGTGTCGCCATTTGACTAATGAGCTAAAGAATGAAACTTTCAATTCATTGCTCCTCGCCAAATCTCTACCTTACCTACATGAAAGGTGTTAAGTGTGACCTTGGAGTCTAACCAGGTCCACTAGTGTTAGTCATCAAAGCTTTAGGAACCCACACTTGTTTGAACTTTATGTTCGTGTTCCTAAACTTACAATAATAGGATGTGTGACTAACACTATCACAAGTAAAGCATTTTACATGCATATTTATCACAATAGAAGGTACATTGTGGAATTTCTTAAATTTGGGCTTTTCAACATTTTTCAAACCAAATCCAAGTCATCTTCTATTATTGCCATATAATTGATTTTCAAGTAAGGTATCCAACGAATGTTTACCAATTGAAAATTTTCTTAATGACAATTCTAGATTAGAAACTTTGGATTTTAATAATTTATTTTCATCCATAAGCATGGTGCATTTACTTAGAAAAGCTCTCTTGTTTTCCTCTTCCTTCTTTTCAAATTCATCCATTTTCCGTTTAAGTTCATTATTTAACATGCACAATTTATCATTAAGCTCTCTAATCACATAGTCTTTTTCAGTTTCGAGCTTAATCAAATCATGCTTAAGCATGCTAATATTATTCAATAAGGAAGGGCAAGAATAACAAGCAGCTTCTTCATTAAATCATGATTTTTCTTTTTTTCATTATAGCAATGGTAGAATCACGTGCAGCAAGTTTTTCTTTAAGAATGTCAACTTCTTCAGAAATGTCACAGTTTTCTTTTTGTAATTTAAAGCTGGCATTCTTATAATCATTTAACGTGAGTTCTAGCTCATTAATCTCATTTTGCATTCCTTTACAAACATCTAACAATTCAGCTTTAGTGAAGGAATTTACATCATCGCTCTTTGCCATTAAGAAGAGGGAGGTGAAAACTACAACCTCCTCAGGCTCATCCTCTGCTTTGTTGTACATGTCCCACGTTATCATTTTGCCTTTTCCTTTATCTTTAGCAACCTGAGTAGTCTCTTGTCTGCACTGCTTCGCAAAGTGTCCTTTTTTCCTGCATTTAAAACATTCAACTCTCTCAGCAGAATCTTGTTTAGAAGAATTTTTTTAGAATTAAAAGTGTTAGAGCGAATGAACCTTTTATGCATTTCTGATCTTCCTTGAGGAGTCCTGACATACTTTCTGAAATTTCTAACCATTAGCGCTATCTCCTCATCATCATCTTCTTCTTCGCTAGCTTTCAGAGCAAGTGGCTTTGTAGCCTTTTCTTTCTCATCAGGTTTCTCTCTTTCTTCAATATTTTGCAATTCAAGCTCATGGGATATTATATTACCTTCCAAGTCATCCACCCTTATCTGTAATAGATCTTTCGCTTCTTGGATGGCGGTGACTTTAGTCCTGAAAGAGCTTGGCAGCTCTCTTAATATCTTCCTCACCTGTTCAAGACTAGAGTATGTCTTACCAAGCGAGCTAGATTTGTAGACGATGTTGGTGAACCT
This sequence comes from Scilla litardierei, assembly GCA_030789695.1. NCBI lineage: Eukaryota > Viridiplantae > Streptophyta > Magnoliopsida > Asparagales > Asparagaceae > Scilla > Scilla litardierei. The sequence goes on from CM061142.1 coordinate 330,546,245, forward strand.
CACAAACATCTCTGATATGGTCTCTGATGGTAGCATGCGAAATCCCTCGTACACTGTGCTCAGAAGTGCAAGTCTAGACTCATTCACCTATGACGTTCCATCATGTGTCACCTCCAATGTATGCCATATTTCCTAAGCAGTTAGACAATGTGAGATACGATTATATTCAGATTTATCTAATGAACAAATGAGATCATTCATAGCTATAACATTAAGAGAATAAAGTTTCCAATCATTGTCATCCCATTTATCATCAGGTTTAATCATCTCAACATCTCCTACTTTAAAGACAGGTGAGTTTTACCCTTTTTCAACAATTTACCAAGCTTTATAATCAATAGAAATAAGGTAGATTCTCATTTGATTTTTCCAGTAAGCATAATCTACACCATTAAATCAGGCAGACGTGATATGGACTGACCCTCAGCAAAAGCACTATCAATGGGATTCATGGTCAATTCTAGGCTAGATCCTAAAACCTGCGCTGATACCACTTGTTGGATCTGGATCGTAGCCTATGAGGGTGAATAGGCTTATACAAATATTCTCATGCAACCCACGAGAATTCACACGCAGTTAAAAACACAAGTATGGTAAATACAATTCAAGCACAGAATACACAGTAGATTTACCCTGATTCGGTCGCAGCAATGACCTACTCCAGCACCCAAGCAAATACTAGCATTAATATGTTCCTTCTGTACACCTACAATGGGGTCCTAGCTCCAACTCCCCACCTAGACTGTACCACACTCAACAAAGTGCATAACACTATCAACATAGTAAATGCGTATCTTGACTGCTACAACACGTCAAGACCCTCTTGTCTAGCCCAACCAGACAAGTCCCAAAACACACAAAAACTGGTAAAGTTTCCCCTATAGAGATCAATACACTGATACACGAATATAAAGAGTAAAGAGTTTAGAAATGCTCAGTTCGTGTCCATGTAGTCGTCTATGTCAATCAGCACGTTGTCAGCTCCACTCTGATGCAAACGGTGTCTCGATCTGACTCCTGAATCTCAATATGTAGCCCTGCAAAGTAATGTAGCAAACTGGTCTGTGTCTATAGCAATTCCCGTACAAACCAAATAATAGTAGGTCTGTGTGCACATCAATCTCATAATTTTCTTTTGCATGGAATAATTTCCACGTTAGCACGTTCGAATCATTTTCGTTCACCTCTCCGATAGAATTTTACATGGGCTTCGAATTCTTCTCCGATAGCACTTCGTCTTCGACGTCCAACTCGACGGTGGCTCTTCACGACGTGCGGCTTCTCCGGTGGCGACACAACTTCGGCGGCGGCACCCTCAGACTCGAAGGCAGCAGTAAGATCTTCCTTTAGACGGTAGCCTCCACGGCAACGGCAGCTTTTGGGGAGAACTCTGGCGGCGAGCTTCTCCTTGGCAACACGTTGATGATCGGTGACTATGGTAGTACAACGTCAGTTCAGATGTGGGTTACGGCATAAGTTTTGACGGCTACATGGGGATGAACGGCAGTGAGCAGATCTCCACGACTCGATGGCAAGAGTCGATGGCAGCTTGTGGGTCACTGCAGCAGCATCGACTCCTACGGCAGCGAGGATGAGCAAGATGGCACGGCTAGGAGAGCGATCGGCAGTGGTCTTGCTCATTGATTGCATGCCTTTTCCCTTATTCAAGTGCGGCATTGGAAAGTCCTTGTGCGTGGCTTGAAGATCCCTTAGCTTGGATGGCTCTCACCTAGAAGATGATCAATATGGGATTCTTTGGCCGTGGTACTTGGTGTAAGAGGATGGTAGGATAGTTAGGGTTTGCTGGCGGCTTGGACTTGAGAGGAGATGTTTTGCATGATGCCTTGGAAAATTTGGTATTGGCCGACCCTTTATGATTTGTATGCCGCCCCCTTGCCTTTGTTTTTGAGAGGGTTTAAATAGGGATACCTAGGGCAAGTAGATTTGGCATGGAGAATCCTATTTAGGATATGAATAAGAGATTTGATGCAATCACTAATTGGTATTTGAGTTTGAATAAGATTTTGGCTCAATCTCAAATTGATATGACTCAATCCCATAGGATTCTCTCCATCTCATCCCATATTTGACCAAGTCCTCTTGGCTAAGTATATAGCTCTTTGACCAAGTCCATTTACTATGTGAATAGAAATTCCTCCATCAAATGACTTAGTCATCACTTTCAAGAATTATCATTTCGCCAATCCTGAAACACACTTAGCACACACGTTAAATGTAACACACATGTTTGTTATCATCAAACTAGAGATCTTAGATCGTTGCATCCAACACCTCTCACATAAAGCATCCAAGTACAACCAAGTACAAGCTCATATGGTTGCTTTATGTGAGAGGGCGAATGAGAGCCTATCTCATATGGCATTTGATAGCTATTATTCTCTCTCTCTCTGTCTCTCTCATATCCTTATTACAATTGAGGGATGTTTTTGAATTTGTCCTATGTGGCATCGCCACATGAGACAATCTCCTTAAACCCAAAACCCAAAAAATCCAAAACCCCACTCAACTCCCCAAAACACACCCAAACCCAAAACACCCAAAATGACACCCCCAATAAAAACACCAAAAACCCCAAGACAAGACATACACTCAAACATACTCTTCTCATTTTCACCCTTTTTTGCACTCATCGAAACACCCGTGTGGGTCCCACAGCCTCATGGTGTGGATTGGTTTTGCGGGTGTCCATGCACTTTGTACACGGGTTATTTCTAGTGTGTGTATATATACTACTCATAACTCGTGCCCACGGTCACGGTTCATTTAAGATTTCCCTCCACGAAATCTTTGTTCCCCAAAAAATTATTTACACAGCCAAAATTTAAAAGAACAACAAATTAGCGTAAACATATTTAGCGGCACGGACACCTTCGGCGCGGAACAACAAATACGGTGCGGACGCCTTCAATGCGGAACAACAAATTCGACACGGGTGCCTTCGGTGCGGAACAACAAATACGGCGCGAAACAACAAATATGGTACGGGCTCCTATGATGCGGAACAACAAATTCGGCGTGGGCGTCTTCGGTGCGAAACAACAAATTAGCGTAAAAAATTTAGCGGAACAACAAAGTCTGCGCGGGTGTCTTAGGCACGGAACAACAAATTAGCATAAAAAATTGTGCAGGCACCGTTTATTGGCACGGAACAACGTGCGAGTACATTCGGTGCGGAACAACAAATTCGGCACGGACGCCTTTGGAGCGGAACAACAAATTAGTGCAAAAAATTTGCGGGGATGCTGAACAACAAATTAGCGTAAAAAATTTAGCGGAACAACGCGCAAGCGCATTCAGCGCGAAACAACAAATTATCGTAGAACATCAAATTCAGAGTGGACGCCTTTGGCGCGAAAAAAAATTAGCGTGAAAAATTTAGCGCGGGCACTGATTGTTGGTGCAGAACAACACGCAAGCCGGAACAACAAATTCGGCCAGGAACAACAAATCTCAAGGTATTTTTCGGTGACTGTATTAATTTAAAATTTTTTACGCCTTCGGCGCGAAACAACAAACATCAGGGTAATTTTCGGTGACGGTATTAACTTAATTTTTTTTGCGCTAGTTTGTTATTCAGCTGAATTTTTTTACCCTAATTTTTTTACTTTGTTTAATTTAATAGATCATGTTTCTCCACAATCTTTCCCAATACACTTTTAATTTCAAAATTTTGGTTCCCAAAACATTTTCCCCCCAAAATTTAATCTCCACAATCTTTCCCAATACACTTTTAATTTAAAGTGTTGGTTCCCAAGACACTTTTCCCCGAAAAATTAAGTGTTTCCACTAAAATTTTCACAAAATCCAATCTCAACCATTGATTTACCAAGATCAAATCTCAGCCACTGTTTATTTTGTCCTAGTCAGCCCTAGAATTCAAAAAAGGTTGTCAAATGTATTATATATATATATATATATATATATATATATATATATATATATATATATTCTATATTTGATGAAGAATTTGAATGTTGTCCTACTAGGACAAGTGACTAGGACAAAAGGGCGTATGACTAGGATAAGGGCTTGATGACTAGGACAATGACTAGGACAAAGTTTTCGGGGGAAGATTTTAAATTTTGGGAGGAAAACTATTTGATACGAGTATAAGGTTTGAAATTTGAATTTTGAAACAAAACTATTTGGGGGGAAAACTTAAATTTTGCGGGGAAGCTTAAATTTGGGGGAAACTTGAAATTTTGGGGGAAACGTGAAATTTGGGGTAACTTGAAATTTTTTTGGGGGGGACTCAACCATTAAATAAACCGTGCCCTATGGGTACGAGCAATGACGTGTGTGTGTGTGTGTGTGTGTGTGTGTGTGTGTGTGTGTGTGTGTGTATGATGTTGCTTCATATTCAGTCTTTATTATCTGTTGTGATCATTATATTTATGTTATGCAATGGTCTCTCTATATGCTTTTCCTATATATATATATATATATATATATATATATATATATATATATATATATATATATATATATATATATATATATATATATATATATATATATATATATTCTATAAAGGATGAAGATTTTGAATTTTGTCCCAGTAGGACAAGCTGACTAGGACAAGGGGGTTATGACTAGGACAAGGGCTTGATGACTAGGATAGGTTAAAATTTTGGGGGAAATCCTTTGATTGGAAAACTTGAAATTTGAAAGGTGAAACTAAAAATTTGGGGGAAAAGCTCAACCTTCAACCGGTTCAAAATTGAAAATTAGGGGGGGACGTAACATCAACTGATTCAAAATCTATTCTATAAAGGATGAAGATTTTGAATTTTGTTCCAGTAGGACAAGCTGACTAGGACAAGGGGGTTATGACTAGGACAAGGGCTTGATGACTAGGATGGGTTAAAATTTTTGGGAAAAGCCTGTGATTTGAAAACTTGAAATTTGAAAGGTGAAACTAAAAATTTGGGGGGAAAGCTCAACCATCAACGGGTTCAAAACTGAAACAGGGGGGGACGTAACATCAACTGATTCAAAATCTATTCTATAAAGGATGAGGATTTTGAATTTTGTCCTAGTAGGACAAGCTGACTATGACAAGGGGGTTATGACTAGGACAAGGGTTTGATGACTAGGATGTGTTAAAAAATTGGGGAAAATCCTTTGATCGAAAACTTGAAATTTGAAAGGTGAAACTAAAAATTTATTGGGAAAGCTCAACCTTCAACAGGTTCAAAACTGAAAAATGGGGGGGGAATGTAACATCAACTGATTCAAAATCTATTCTATAAAGGATGAAGATTTTGAATTTTTCACAGTAGGACAAGCTGACTATGACAAGGGGGTTATGACTAGGACAAGGGCTTGATGACTAGGATGGGTTAAAAATTTGGGGAAAAGCCTTTGTTTTGAAAACTTGAAATTTCAAAGGTGAAACTAAAAATTTGTGGGGAAAGCTTAACCTTCAACTGGTTCAAAAATGAAAATTTGGGGGAAAATGTAACATCAACTGATTCAAAACAAAAAAGGGGGGAATAGCTCAGCCATGTTCCCACAAAAAGATCGGCCTCCATTTTTGTGATCTCATTTTGATCCTTTACATTCGCTAGAACCCAACATGAGGTCAAGGTGTGAAAACGGCCCGGCCCGGGCCCGGCCGGGCCCAAACAAAATCCGGGCCGGCCCGGCCCGGGCCCGGGCGGGGCAAACTCAAGCCCAGCCTGGCCCGCCGGCCCGGGCCCAGCCGGGCCGGGCCGGGCCGGGCCGGCCGCAACTCCCCCTTTTTAAGCCTATCAGAGGCTTTTTTTTTACAAAATCCCGGGCCGGGCCGGGCCGGCCCGGCCCATGGGCCGGGCACCTCAGCCCAGCCCGGCCCTGGGGCCGGGCCCGGGCCGCAGCCCGGCCCTGGAATGGGGTCCCGGGCCCGGGCTGGCCCGGCCCGGAGCCCGGGCCGGGCCGGCGGGCCGGCGGGCCACCGGGCCATTTAGACACCTTGAACATGAGGGATGTTATCAAGAGAAACTGGATAAGAGAATTTGGACAAGAAAAATTGGATAATAGAAATTGAATAAGAGATGAGATTTTGAGGGATAAGAGAGGAGGTGGGCAATTTTGCCAGAATTGCTCACCGCACACAACCACTCAAAATTCAGAATTGCTCACCGTACACAACCACTAGAGAATTTGGATAAGAGAAATTGGATAAGAGATGAGATTTTGAGGGATAAGAGAGGAAGTAGGGAATTTTGCCAGAATTGCTAACCGCATACAACCACTCAAAACTTAGAATTGCTCACCGCACACAACCATTTTTCCCAGTCCACGTGCACATGTGCATGGGTTATTTGTGGGGAATTTTGCACATACAACCCCGGTTTTTGCATTTTTGCCCCTTGACCTCCCCACACACTCTCCCACACTTTTTATTCTCCCACTTTTCCGACCATTTTTTTCCAGTCCACGTGCACATGTGCACGGGTTATGACTAGTATATATATATATATCTTGTGTGATGAGACTTGTTGCATAATGAAATATTGATATTGGACTTCCATTCCTTTAGTCAACTATTTTTTTACTTTGATGAGTTTTGATATATAATGCGTGTGATACCCCTTCATATTTTCATGTTTTTCTTTTGGTATCACAGTATATATGAATCACATTCTTTGGACTCTTATGATTGTTTTAGTTCTTGTTTAGCCTTATTGTTGTTGTTTTGCTACTCCCTCTTTTTGGATAATACCATAGGGGGAGAGAAATAAACAAATCATAATTTTGTGCTAAGTATAATCTAAATTTGAATCTAAGATTGAAGTTGCCTTAGATTTAGGGGGAGTAAGATATAATGAATTTGGATTCTAAAATCCTAAATTTCTAATCTTGAATTCATTTCATTCATGCATATCTTACATATTTGCTTCAATAGATCAATAAATGCCCTTATTTAAATTGACTAACTTGATTGACAACTATGTAGGTGGAGTAAGTATTCTTTAAGCATAATAATTTATCTTTTTGTTTATGTTTGTGTATCATCACCAAAAGGGGGAGAATATTGAGTATTGGACTTCTCCCTACTTGGTTTTGATGATGAGCAAACATAAACATGTGACTAATCCACAACTTACAGTTAATCCATTGCCTACGCATATCATGAAGATCAATTAGCAATGGATGTCACTCAAGGATCAATCAAAGCTCGTAAAGTGGATTGGATGATCGAAGATGAAGATAGAAGCTTCAAGAAGACTTCAAGATCATTCAATAGAAAGAATAGAGGCAAAAACAATATGTAATCGTTTTATTCTCTTCTAGTATGTAGCTTTGTAGTAGAATTATGTTAAGCACACACACATCTTTTATTCTGTCCTAGGAAATCATTAGAACTCATTTCCTAGGCCTCAAATTCATTATTCTCTAACATGTGCATTTTGGACTCTCAACAAGCGACTGCTGAACGTTTTACTGGCGCCTGCTGAACGTTTTACAGGCGCCTGCTGAACGTTTTACAGGCGCCTGTCCCCAAACAGTCGCTTGTGATTTGTTCCACAGTCGTCTGTTTTGCACATACTGTAACACTTGGTTTTTGGGCTTTCTCCTATAACTCCTATCAGACGACTGATGTACAAAGTACATGTGCCTGTCTAGTTACAGGTGTTGGATCTCCTGGCATGCCAAATACACTAAGGGTGAATAGTGTAAATCACAACGATATTGCAAAATTAAAAGTTAATAAAAATTGCTATAAGAGTGTGGAAAATAAAAGATCACAATCCAGAATAATTCAAACGCAAACACAGAAATTTTTACCCTGGTTCGGATCCTTGTGATCCTACGTCCAGTCCTCTACCCCGTAGAGATTTGAATCCACTAAAACAATTGCTCCATGCAAGTAATCAACATACAAAGATACCAACACTCCTCGTGTTTCAAAGTTGTACAATCTCTTTAACAAGAGATTCACCAAATAAAGTAAAGAAAGAGTATGAAACAATATCATTTACAGCCTTGATAATTGATCGAATTATTGTGCAAGGAAGGTGATTGAATCTCCAAGGTTCTGGATGGAACTTGTAGTAGAACGAACTTGAAGATTGGACTTTCTATGGAGGAAAAATTTCTGCAGAGGTTCCTCTAAGAAAATCTAAAAATCACTAACTTTCTAGATAGAGAAAGTGAACTTAAGAAAAGAGAAAGAAAGTGAATTTTCGTGTGTTTTAGGCAGGGGCCTGGGGGTCTATTTATAGTCCAAAAAGGTAGTTTTTGAACGTGGAAAACTGCCTACATTTTCAAAAAAAATTGGGAAAGTTTTTTCTATTAGTCGACTAATATAGGTGCCTGGTCGACTAATTAGAACTGCTAACTAGGATTCCGGCTGTTGCGGTGTCTTTTCAGAAAGTAACTTCCACAAACGGGAAGAAACTTCTTTAAACGGATATAAACTGTCAAAAACTAGCCGTTTATGGCAGTTCTAACTTCCAGAAATAAAATATATTATTTCAATGATAAATCATTTTAAATAACTGTTTTGAAAATGGACGGGTAGACTAACAGAGTTTGTTGGTCGACTAAAAATTTGAAATTTTAGGAATTTTTCAGAAAATGATCCTAGAGACTTAGAAATGTGTCTGACGAAATTTTAGGACAGAAATATTTTAATATTAAAATTGGTCGACTAGTATCAGGGGTTGGTCGACTAATAGGATTTTTGACTTAATTTTTTGAGGATGAATCCTAAATGACTAAGAGAGATTATCATCAAGGCTTTACATTCTAAGTAGCTGCAAGAAAAAAATAAAGATTACATCTCATTTACAAGATACAAAAATATCATCGATAAGCTTCGTCTTGTAGTAGATGCTTCTTGCAATATATAGACTTGATGATTGTCTTAGTTGATTCGTGCTATAACATCTGCATATATAGAGTTAGTATAATGATAATATGTTTGTATCATCAAAACCACATGAGGAGTTGTGAGTTTCCAACATTCTCCCCCTTTTTGATGATTTTACAAACATTGAATATAATAATATAAAAATGATGTTATTGCAAAAGAAAATGTTAGTACTACAAAAAAATGAAACTTGCAATTTGTATAACCCTATATGATGTTTATTAGAACATGAATATTAACACGCTTATATATATTTCATATGTTTGCATGAATATTAAATCTCCCCCTGAATATAAAATCTCCCCATGAATATTAGCTATTAATTCTCCCCCTTGGAAATTATCAAAAACGGGGAAATCTGTAATTTTAATGGATTAGTCGACTAATGGTCTGGTATGGTCGACAAACTGCAGAAAAATTCCAGAAAAACAGAAAACAGAGGAGACACTATTTAAGACAAATTGAAATACATTGATAAAGTACAACAATACATGATTGGATGCGTACATGTCAAAAGACAAGATACAAACTAAAGCAAATTACAACATAAAGCAAAATACATTCAAATAACTTAAATAAACAAACATCAAGGATAACTAGTCAACCAGCTGGTTGTCCCGGTCGACTAGAAGCTGAAACGATCGAGGCCTAATATGGTGGAGGAGGCCGAGGGGCAGGGTGCGATGTGGAAGGAGAGTAAGGAGACCATTATTCCAAAAGGCTAAGAATTTGTGCTTGAGTGTCTTGCACATTTCCAAAGCCCGTGTTCATGTCGGTATTAGTCCTCTCAAGGTGAGTCTCAAAACCACTAAGATGCTCTTGAACACCGGTACAACCAACATCTTCCAGAAGTTCATCAATTTGATCTTGTAGTGTTGGTCGGGAAGGAGGACGGTGACTTTGTGCGTAAGGGTTGATGGTAACTTTTCGACGACGGGAAGGACGCTCAACTTGGGGTTGTTGTTCTTGAGGTTCTTCGTCATCTTCTTCGGCCATTGGAGGAGGAGCGGGTAGTTCCATGTGATTGATGACGGAATGATCAAATTTTTGAGTATTAATGATGAAGTATTCACCATCAAGAGAGACTTCTGGTGAAAAATACGAGTGAGGAGACATGAAAGGAAAATGTGAGTGGTAATTGGCTTTAGCAAGACATGCATGATAGTGAGAGACCAATCAACTTTGATCCCCCCCCATTATAGCATAAAGAGCCCGGCTACCGGTGTCATTAACATAATTAAGAGAACATACCTTGGGAATCAAATTGTAATAGATTATTTTGAGGAGAAGGCATGGAATGGGTTGCAAATTAATTGCGGACATGCCAATCCGAAAATCGGAACTAAGTTGAGTGAGGATTTCGGGATTATCCATAGGAATTAAGGCGGGATATTGGGCACAACGAGGGATATGAAGAATTTGAGCAAGAGTATCATAAGTAAGATGAATTGGAATTCCTTTAACAATGGTGTCAAGGAACACCGGTCCACCTTTCTCTACCGAACCCATATTGGAGTAAAATTCTTTGACCAGAATGGGATAGTAAGGGATTGGTTCATTCCAAATGGTGAAGAGAGAAACGGTGTTGAGAAAATGAAAGAGATTATAGTTGACGATGACCGAAACCGAAAAATTTATGGTTCGTTCCGGGAAGAATGAAGCTTTTTCAACGGTGGCGGCCGGGTTTGAGTGACGAGGATGGCGATGATTCGAAGAGGATGCCATCAAAGAGGGATGAATTGCTCCTACAGAGAATTTGTGTAATCTCTCTAGAAATATATAGGATTTTCGGCTATATGATGCCTTGGGTTTTCTTATGGTTAAGAAGAAAGACCCATGGTGTTTAAATAGAATATTTGACTGGGAAATTTGAATTTTGAATCAAGAAACCAAATCAAATAACTCCTAAGACGTTTTGGAAACTTCTGAAACGTTTTTGAGAGGGAAATCGCGCAAAAAATCACGCAAAACAACGTTCAGAAACTATTGTTCTTCGGCTGTCTACAGCGATTAGTCGACTAGGAGTAGGTACTGGTCGACTAGTCGGGTAAAACAAATGAGCGGTGTAGGCATTGACCGGAATATTTCAAATAAATTATTAATTAAGTTTAGGTCAAAATAGGGACTGATGGGTTGTTGCCTTGGGAAGGTAATTTGTGTAAGAGGGTTTGACCATGTGTAAGTACTTTTGTACTTAAAGTATAAAAGAATGTAAGGGAGAGGTCTTGTCCTTAGTACTTGAAAAGTACTTTATGAGAGGGAAATTAAACATTCGAAATTTTGAATGAGAGAGACCGGTTTTGACAAAATATAAAAATAATTTGATGTTAAATATATTTTTATTAATATAATAAGTGATTCTGGATAGTTAGTCGACTAATATCCAGTATTGGTCGACTAAAAAAATCCAAAAAAAATCATAAAATGATACTAACTTAATATATTATTATAATATATGATTAAAATGTTGATTCACTAATAATTCCAAGTTCTCTCCTAAGCTTTAGAAAGTTTTCTTCCTTAAGAGGTTTAGTAAGGATATCGGCTATTTGATTTTTAGTATCTATATACTTAAGAATAATGTCACCTTTTTGGACATGATCATCCAAGAAGTGATGACATATATTAATATGTTTAGTGTGTGCATGATGTATCGGATATTTGGATAAATTAGCACTAGTGTTGTCACACATAATAGGACATGTGTTATAAGTAATGCTGTAATCTAGTATAGTTTGTTTCATCCATAAAATTAGTGCACATTCTAAACCAGCGGCAATATATTCCTCTTCAGTAGTAGATAAAGAAACAGAATTTTGTTTCTTACTAAACCATGATACTAATGCATAACCTAAAAAGTGACAAGTACCACTTGTACTCTTACGATCAGATTTGCAACCTGCAAAATCTGCGTCACTATATGAAACTAAATCAAATGAACTTGATTTTGGATAATATAAACCAAAATCAGATGTATGTTTGATATACCTAATTATCCTTTTGACATCAGTCAAATGTGATAATTTAGGATCAGATTGATATATAGCTCATATACAAACAGAAAACATAATATCTGATCTACTTGCGGTAAGATAAAATAATGATCCAATCATACCTCGATATAATGTTTGATCAACACTCTTACCATTTGGATCCTTATCAAGATTTGATGAGGGAGTATGTTTTTCTACAGAATTCTCTAATCCAAACCTTTTGATGAGTTCCTTTGTATATTTACTTTGGTGTATAAATATACCTTCCTTCATTTGCTTGATTTAAGTCCAAGGAAGTCGGTCAATTCACCCATGTGACTCATCTCAAATTCATTCTGCATTTCCTTAGAAAATTCTTGACAAAGAGAATCATTAGTAGAGCCAAAAATTATATCATCAACATATATTTGTATAATAATTACATCAGAATCTATATATTTGGTAAATAGAGTAGAATCTATTTTTCCAATAGAATAACCAGATTTTAACAGAAAGTTTTTCAATCTTTCATACCAAGCACGAGGTGCTTGTTTTAATCCATATAATGCTTTCTTCAACTTGAAAACATGATTATCCAAACTTTCTTCTTGAAATCCTGGTGTTTGTTCTACATAGACTTCTTCCTTCATAACACCATTATGAAATGCACTTTTAACATCCATTTGATATAGCTTAAAATCCTTATAACATGCATATGCTAGAAGCATTCTAATTGATTCTAATCTAGAAACAGGTGCATAGGTTTCATCATAAGCTATACCTTCTTCCTGATTATAACCTTGTGCAACTAATCTAGCCTTATTTCTACCTACTTGACCAGATTCATCCAATTTATTCTTAAATACCCCCTTAGTACCAATAATAGGATGATCTGAAGTCTAGATACTAATTCCCATACATCATTCCTTTTGAATTGATTAAGTTCTTCCTGAATTGCTATAATCCATGAACTATCTTTACATACTGTAATAATATTCTTTGTTTCAATGGATGATATAAATACACAATTAGTCATTTGTTCTATTTGAGATCTAGTTCTTACTTTATCAGAAATATTTCCAATAACTAAATCATGTGGATGATTAGGAATTTCAACAAATGCTTTAGGAAGACTCGTATTTTCAGGGATAACATTAGGAATGGAATTAGTAGTGTTTCAGAGTGTTTTCTCACTACAAAAGCGTTGACCGTGGATAACCCGGTCAACGTGGTCAAGGGATCCGCTTGGGTCCCTCGGGTGTGTCGAGTCGGTGCAGACGAGGCGCGAGTCGGAGTTGCGGACGACGTGGAGCGTGTTGGCTTGGCCGAATCGAGATCCTTGGTCGCAAGGGGGGCGAGGGGAAGCGTCGTCCCGGGTTGAGACGCTCGGCCTCGGACGGACGTGCTCGGCCTCGGCGGTCGGACGACGAGGGGTAGCCTCGATCGTCCTACTGGTCACGTGGCCGGTCGCGGGGCGGAGGGGAAGCCTCGGCCCGTAGATATGGCGTCCTCCTGCACAGATGAGAACGCTCGTCAGGGGGGCCGGACCTTGGTTCCGGCCAAATCCCCTCCGATGCCTAAGTCAGATAGTGATCTGAGAGAGGAGGCCCGGCGGAGACGGTTCGACTCGTGAGGAGATCGGAACTGCGTCTACCGGCACGAGCGGGGGAGGAAGGAGTTTGGAATGGGAGAACTAGGTCGTTGATGGAGTACCTTAGGTTTTAGTTACCTGACATCCGGTCCTTTGTCCAGTCGTCCTTCTAACCCTTTTATAGACCTCCCGCTGTGACTGCCTCCGGCCCACGTCGCTCGTCCGCCTTCGATCGTGCCCCCTCAATCCGCCCCCCGTCGCCACTCCCAGCGCCATGCCAGCACCTCCCCATCACGGCCCTTAAGTGGTAGCGGGATCAGGGGAACGGTTATCGCTGGAGTGGGCGGGTGACTCGTGCGTTATCGGGGCCGGGTCGGATTGATATTTGGGGGCCCTCTATGGGACTTCGTCGGGTGGGCCTGATCGTGCAGATGGGCTGCCGATCAGCGGTCGGGCATCCAGGCTCGTATCTTTCGGGCTTCGTCTGGTGGGCTATGCCTTTGGGCCTATGCTGTTGGGCCTTCGCAAAATAGACGTATCAATTGCCCCCATCGGTGGGGCCGATCGGCCTTGGCCAGCTCGGTTCGACCGATGTGACTCCTGGGGTTCCGTGTGGTGTTTCAATCGAGGCGTCGTCATAAATGGAGGTCATGATGGGGCGGATCGATTGGATTTCCCTTGGCGCCGATTTTGAGACGTCGCCGGATCCTTGAGGCCTGCCACGTGTCCCCGTCAGGCGTTTCGAATTCGCCCCTGGGTCTGGTATATAAGATCCCCGGCCGCGTCGATCCCAACTTCTTCCTTGCACTTTCCTCTGTTCTAGGCTTTTCACAACTCGGAGTCTCCCGCCGCCTTCGTTTCCTTGTCTTCTCCAAATTAACAAAAAGGTAACTCCTTTCTTATTTTCATATTATGGCTGCTCTTAGGATAGGTGGTTCTGGCCAAGGGGCGAGGGATCCTCCTGGGTCGAGGCGGGGCGGCCCCCGGCTTGTGGGATCAGGTTCCTCCTCTGGGAGTCGCCCCCTTCGAGATAAGGGGAAGGGGAAGCTCTTCCCAGACTACGCCGGCGATGATGCGGCGTCGGCTGCCGTGCGGCTTAATGTGCCCCCGGTTATCCTCCGAACGTCGTCGGGGACTCCTCCCACAGTGGCCACGGAGATCCGGGAAAGGTATCTCTGATATCCGTACGATGTTCGAGTTCCATTCGTCGACGAGCGGATCTGCCTTCCGAGGAGCAATGAGGTCGGCGTCTACATCGAGATGTTCCGTCTGGGTCTTCACTTCCCACTCAATCCCTTCTTCATCCAGGTCATGGAGTATCTCATGGTGCCCCTTTGCCAGTTCACCCCCTGTTCGATTGCGGTACTGACGGGCTTCGTGATGCTCTGCTGTACCCGTGGTCTAGAGCCGTCTCTCTCCCTTCTCTTCTACTTTTATCAGATCCAGACGGTCGGCCCAGGGTCATGGTTGCAACTCCGAGCCCGCTCGAGGAGGGAATGCCTGATCGGGCTACCCCGCTGGTCGGGGGGTTGGAGCTCGGACTATGTCTTCGTGGTCTTCCTGGAGGGTGCCCAAATTCTGACAGGCTGGGGCGGGTCGGTCCGGCCTTGCTCAATGTTAGCCCTCTCCGAGGCGGATCAGGCGGCTGTCGCGCTGTTGTCGACCATCCCCTTGGAGGCGAAGTCCATCTGGTCTTTGTTGGACGACCTACTCTTGAAGGCCGTCTTGTGGTCTCCGGGTAGGTTGCTTTTTTAGTCCTGGGATGCCCCGTGGCTTACCCTGATTTCGGTTTTCCTTGCAGGAATGGCTGGTCGCGAGTTCATCCGTGATGTCGATGAGCTGATCCGTCGTGGAGCCGCTCGGAGCCAAGGCAGTACCTCCGGAAGGGCGCCTCGACGGACCGTTGAGGAGGAGGTGCGCCGAGCCGAGCCCTCCGTGGGTAGGGTGGTGGCCGCGCCTCCCGCCTCTTCTTCTGGCGATCTCCTCCCCGGGGGGGTTGCAAGGGCCGGATCCGTCCCTCCAGCCCAAGTGGCGGGGGATAACGATGGGTCCGGTGCAGTCCCTCCTGCACTTGGCGTCCCCCCTCTCGTCCCCGAGGGTGGAGATGGTGCGAGGCGGAAGCGTTCCCCTTCGGCGCCTACCGAGCCTCGCGGGGGGAAAAGGAGGAAGGAAGACGTGGATCCCCCTAGTCCGGTGTGCTCCGTGCCTCCGGCGGCGGCCGCCAGGGATCTCCCGGTAGTCCTGACGACCACCCCCGTCGCAGCGTCCCCGCCCACATTACCGGGGATCGGAACCCCGTTGGCGAGCAACTTGGCTTCCCTCGAGGTCACCCCCGGGTGTTCGGTGTTTGTCGACCGAGCCTTGGCCCAGCAGGTTACTGAGGGCTCAGTCCTTCCCCGGGACAGCAGTCTACTCGAGAAGATGCCCGCCGACAAGGTGCCGGACTCCTTGGTCTGGACCCTCCAACAGGTTCGGCTATTCTGCAGTCCTTCCCTTCCTTTCACTCTCTTCTTGGCTCATGTCTCGTCTTTCAGGGTTCAACGCTCGCTGTTGAGTTGCAGCGTCGAGCCGTCCGTTTGAGGGAGTTGTAGGAGTCCTCTGTGAGGGCCCACGAGCGGGCCGGGGAGGCGGAGGTAGCTATGACGGAGGCTCAGATGGAGTCTCGGCATCTCAAGCTCTGGGTTGCCGAGCTGGAGGGACGAGTGGGTGATCTCCAGGGAAAGTTGGAGGACGCTCGGCAGTCGGCTGAGGAAGCGACGGAGTCGTTCCGCCTGGAGAGGGAGGAGCTTCAGAGGGAACTGTTGGATCGGCGTCAGGTGGCGCGGTTTGCGGAGGAGGTGGAGAGAGGCGTCGTCGAGAATCTGGGAAAGAGGATCTTCGAGGTCCTTAGGGAAGCCTTCGGTATATATGAAGACCTTATCGGCCCCCGGATCGTCGAAGTCGTCCAGTCTTCCTTCCGGGATTGCGTGGAGCGTGTCCGGCAAGCTCCCCCGCTTGTCGATCCCCCTCGCTCCGAGCAGGGCGAGGCGCCCGAGGATGTGTCCTCTCGAGCCCGGGCCCCCTAGGTCGTCCCTCCTGGCCGGTTATCCTTGTTTTTATCCTCAAATTTTTCAGCATCCGCTTCGCTTTGGGCCAGTCTACTTGAAATGGATCCCTGACCCCGCTATCTCCTTTGGCTTCGCTACCGGCTCCCTGCTTCAGAGCCAATAATTGCTGGTTGCATGGATGTTCGCTTAGGCCAGCAATTTTGGGTTCTTGGTCGACAAGTTTTGCTCTGCCGGTGTTGTCCTAGTCTTCGTAGGTGATGAATTTTGTTGTCCGTCGTGAGCGGGTCATTTGTAAGGAGGTTTCTCCACTTCAATTTCCTGTAAACAAGACACACTTCTGTACCTTGGTTAATTGTTGGAAATGAAATTGACTTACAAGAGTTTCCCGCGCATTTTGCTTTGTTGCTGTGATTCTAGGCACCCTTCGGCTGACCGTGGTCACTCGCTTCCTTCCTCCGGGAGGTTGTCCCTTGCCCTCCGAGCGGACAAGTCGGTATGCATCCTTGATGACTAGGGGGGCTGCCCCCGGTCTTATGAGCAGTGAAGTCGGTCGGCGGGGGTATAACTCCCCGGCTTAGGACCGGTCGGCGTCCGGGCTGGCTGAGGGAATTGCCCTCCGACTTACGAGCGAAGGAGACGGTCGGCGAGGGCAAAGCTCCTCGTCTTAGGACCGGTCAGCGTCTGCGCTAGCCGGGGGAATTGCCCCCAGACTTACGAGCGATGGAGACGGTCGGCGAGGGCGAAGCTCCTCGGCTTAGGACCGGTCGGCGTCTGCGCTAGCTGGGGGAATTGCCCCCAGACTTACGAGCGAAGGAGACGGTCGGCGAGGGTAGAGCACCTCGGCTTAGGACCGGTCGGCGTCTGCGCTAGCTGGGGGAATTGCCCCCAGACTTACGAGCGAAGGAGACGGTCGGCGAGGGTAGAGCTCCTCGGCTTAGGACCGGTCGGCGTTTGCGCTGGCTGGGGGAATTGCCCCCAGTCTAATGGGCGAAGGAGACGGTCGGCGAGGACAAAGCTCCTCGGCTTAGGACCGATCGGCGTCTTCGCTGGCTGGGGGAATTGCCCCCAGTCTAACGGGCGAAGGAGACGGTCGACGAGGACAAAGCTCCTCGGCTTAGGACCGGTCGGCGTCTGTGCTGGCTGGGGAATTGCCCCCCAAACTTACAGGCGAAGGAGTCAGTTGGCGGGGACGAAGCTCCTCGTCTCGGGACTGGTTCTGTCCGACCCCCCCCCATCCGGTGAGGTGGCGGTCTTCGCTCTTATGCACCTTTGGTGAAATGTTGGTTCCGTCGAAGATAAAGAGAAGATAAAAGGGAATGCGTTTGTACTCTCAAGGGTCCTATTGGACTAGTACATTTGGAGGAAAGAAAACAGGAAATAAAGCTAGACGGAGGGATGTAAACCTAGATAATCTCCTCCGGACTGGGCTGTGGCCGGGGCCTCGCCTGCTCACTCTATGATGCGGAGGGGTCCTTGGACGGTGTTGACCTTCTTCCCCTTGTCCGGTTGCGTGGAGGTTCCTTCTCCGTGGACCGGCTCGTCGGCGAAATTCCTTGCGTGCCCTCGGCTCATCAGCTTCTCAATGTCCTTCTTTAGGTGCCAGCAGTCTTTAGTGTCATGGCCATTATCCTTGTGGTATTTGCAGTACTTTTCCCCATTCTTCCCCCCTCTTTTTGTCTTTGGCGGGGGGCGATCGGCACGCTCTTCCTTCTGTACTTGAGCGAGGACGGCGTCTGGGGTGGCGTCCCTGGTACCCTCTCCTCGCTGCCTGTTTCTCGTCCTCTTCTCGGTCCGGTATCCTTCAGGGCTGCGGCGTTTGCTATAGCCGCGTTTGGTCCCTCGTTTGGCCTTTCCCGCCTCAATGGCCAAGGTCTCCTCGGTCAACATGAAGTGCTCGGCCCTCGCCATGATCCCAGGAAGGTCCTTCGGGGGATCGTTGTGCAGAGACTTCCTCAGGCCTCTATGGCGCAGCTCTTTCTTTAGGGCCGTTTGGACAACAAGGTCGGGGGGGCTGTTCACGTTCAGCCGCTCCGCGTTGAAGCGGCGCATAAACTGTCGGAGCGGCTCAGTGGGGCCCTGCACTATGTTAAACAGATGTTCCGCATCAGGCATTACCTGTCGCCCTGCCATGAACTGTTTGCAGAACAGCTGGGTGAGTTCCTCGAAGCTGTCGATGGAGCGGCTGGGTAGGCTGCGGTACCAGGTTCTCGCCGCTCCCCTGAGGGTCGAGTAGAAGCCCCTGTAGAGCAAGTCATCGTCGGCTCCCTGGAAGGACATGTCACCCTCGTAGTCCATCACGTGGTTTCTCGGGTCCCCTATCCCGTCGTACTTCCCCAGCGCCGGGATCTTGAATCGAAAGGGGACCCGCGTGTCGGTTATTCTCCTCGACAGAGGGCACCGGTCTCCGTGGATGCCCCCGGGGGTCCGACACCTGCCTACCTCCAACTCGTTTTGTGGTGGTGGGGGCACAGGCGCCGGCGGGGCCGGCTCCGCGGCCCTCGCCACACTTGGGGTCGGGCTGACCCGGCGTTCCCGGCTCCTCCGGCGGGAGCTCCCGCTCCGCCGTGATTGGTCTCTCGAGTGGTGTCGATCGCTTCTTCTGTGGTGGGGCGATCGTGGCCGACGAGACGACGCGGTCATCGATTCGTCCCCCGTGCCCTCGGTTTCTCTTCGGCTCCTTTCACGATAAGGGGAGGAGGCGCGTGATCTCGCCTGACGGGAGCCGGACCACGCGGACCGATGCTCAATGTTCGGTCTTCGGTTCCCATGGTCATCGACCACAGCGGACCGTAAAAGCGGGGGGCCCCCCGCCCAACGATGGCCGTCGCCCAACACGTCTCCGTTGGCCGGCGCAGCGCCGACGAGCTGCTGTACCGTTACGACCAACGTCTGGAGGCTCGCGTTGGTCTCTTGGGCCATGGCGCGGAGCTGCCCCTGCGTGGCTAGTTCCGACCCGCCAGCTTCTTCGGTTGAGGGGGCGGGGCGACTGTCGTCGGGTGCATCCTCAAGGTTGCTGTTGGATGCGCCATTCCCCTCTTCCGGGATGGGGGGCATACGTCTCTTTCCATTGCAGGCTCGTGCCATTGCTGGTGTGGTTTGTTTCTTCGTGGGACGGTTCTTTCCCACAGACGGCGCCAGATGTTTCAGAGTGTTTTCTCACTACAAAAGCGTTGACCGTGGATAACCCGGTCAACGTGGTCAAGGGATCCGCTTGGGTCCCTCGGGTGTGTCGAGGCGGTGCAGACGAGGCGCGAGTCAGAGTTGCGGACGATGTGGAGCGCGTCGGCTTGGCCTAATCGAGATCCTTGGTCGCAAGGGGGGCGAGGGGAAGCGTCGTCCCGGGTTGAGACGCTCGGCCTCGGACGGACGTGCTCGGCCTCGGCGGTCGGACGACGAGGGGTAGCCTCGATCGTCCTGTTGGTCACGTGGCCGGTCGTGGGGTGGAGGGGAAGCCTCGGCCCGTAGATATGGCGTCCTCCTGCGCAGATGAGAACGCTCGTCAGGGGGGCCGGACCTTGGTTCCGGCCAAATCCCCTCCGATGCCTAAGTCAGATAGTGATCTGAGAGAGGAGGCCCGGCGAAGACGGTTCGACTCGTGAGGAGATCGGAACTGTGTCTACCGGCGCGAGCGGGGGAGGAAGGAGTTTGGAATGGGGGAACTAGGTCGTTGATGGAGTACCTTAGGTTTTAGTTACCTGACATCCGGTCCTTTGTCCAGTCGTCCTTCTAGCCCTTTTATAGACCTCCCGCCGTGACTGCCTCCGGCCCACGTCGCTCGTCCGCCTTCGATCGTGTCCCCTCAATCCGCCCCCCGTCGCCGCTCCCAGCGCCATGCCAGCACCTCCCCATCACGGCCCTTAAGTGGTAGCGGGATCAGGGGAACGGTTATCGCTGGAGTGGGCAGGTGACTCGTGCGTTATCGGGACCGGGTCGGATTGATATTTGGGGGCCCTCTATGGGACTTCGCCGGGTGGGCCTGATCGTGCAGATGGGCTGCCGATCGGCGGTCGGGCATCCAGGCTCGTATCTTTCGGGCTTCGTCTGGTGGGCTGTGCCTTTGGGCCTATGCTGTTGGGCCTTCGCAAAATAGACGTATCAAGTAGAATTATTGTTATCTAACTTAGTGTTTTCTAAAGAACTAGTGATATGTATAGAATCTTCTTCATCTAAATGTGTGATAGGTGTAAAATTCTCATCAAAACTTACATGAAGAGATTCCTCAATACATAAGGTTCTTTTATTATAAATTCTATATGCTTTACTACGTGTAGAATAACATACAAAAATACCTTCGTCTAACTTAGAATCAAACTTATCTAGTGAATCCTTAGTGTTAAGGATAAAGCATTTACAACCAAATACATTAAAATAAGACACACGAGATATACGATCATAAAACAATTCAAAACAAGTTTTCTTCATTTGTGGTCATACCAAAATTCTATTTAAAACATAACGTGCAGTAGCGACGGCTTTTGCCCAAAAGTATTTTGGTAAAGAACTATCACATAACATAGTTCTAGCACATTCATGTAAAGTTCTATTTTTTCCTTTCAACTACACCATTTTGTGGTGCGGCTCGAGGAAAAGAAAAATTACGTGTTATACCATGTTTATTACAATATTTTGTAAATAATTCATTTTTAAACTCTCCTCCATGATCACTACGAATAGTAATTATGGTTGAAGATTTTAAATTTTGAATTCTTTTACAAAATATTGTAAAATTTTCAAATGCATCATTTTTATTCTTTAAAATTAATACCCATGTATATCTAGAAAAATCATCAATAATTACAACTGCATACTTATTACCATTCAAAGAGGCTACTCTAGAAAGACCAAATAAATCCAAATGTAAAAGTTCAAGTGGTCTTTTTGTAGAAATTCCATCTTTCATTTAAAAGAGGATTTATGCATTTTACCTTGTTGACATGCATCACAAAATTGTGAATGATTAAAAGATATATTTGGCATACCAGAAACTAACTTGTGTTTGGAAATACGTGCTAAATGCTTAAAGTTAGTATGACAAAAACGTTTATGCCATAATAAAGTGTTCTCGGTGGATGCTAGTAAACAATGATTATTAGTAGATACTTTCATATATAATATATATATATATTATTCTTACGACTACCCTGAAATAAAATATTAGTCATATTAAGATCATATATAATGCATGCATCCTTTTTGAAAACTATTTTAAAATCTTTATCGCATAATTGAGAAATAGATTAGAGATTATGTTTCAAACCGTCAACGAGGAGCACGTTTTCGATGATTGGCTTAGATGGATCACCAACTATTCCAATGCTAATAACTTTACCTTTGTTGTTATCACCAAAAGTAACGGTGCCACCATCTTTGAATTGAACGGTTGATAGAAGTTTGATGTTCCTGGTCATGTGTTTAGACCATCCACTATCTAGTATCCATCTTTCTTTATGGGTACCTAAAAGATAAACAATAAATATTGGTGCCCTTTTATATGGGTCCTTAGGATTAGTCCTTAGGAAACCAAACCCAAGTGGAATTTGGTTTCTTTAAATAATTTGGAGAAAGAATAACATTTTCACAAAGTTAGAAACATATGTATCCTTATTATATAAACAAATATCTTTGGGAACCCAAATATAATGCATAATTGCTTTCTTAGAAGATTTAATACAATTTGTCTTCTTTGGAATATGAATAGTATCCGTTTTCATATTAGTAGAAGAATCAATTTTCTTAGCATTGAAAAATATATGCTTTTTCTTTTCTAAAACAACATTCCCAAGAAAATTGGATTTGGGAGTATTCTCATACCCCAAACCTTGTCTATGATTAGCAGGATGTTGTATTCTAAGTAAATCATCAAGATTATTCTTTCATTTATTAAACTTACTAATGTTAGAAGACATATCGTCATATTTCATCTTTAGAGAAGAGATATCCTTATCTAAAGTGGAAATACATGAAATCATATTATGATTCTCAGATTTGAGAATCTTATTTTCATGCAGTAATTTATCATTTTGAAAAGATAATGTTTCCTTCTCAATTTTTAGATTATCTAATGAAGAAGATAAAGAGGTTAGCTCTTGATGAGAAAGAACTAATGCCTTATGTTAAGAATTCAATTTCATGAATCTCGTATATAATTCATTAAATGCATCAAGTAGTTCTTCATTATCTAAACTACTTACCTCATTATCATTTTGTACCATAAAGCACATATGAGCATTTTCTTTATTAAACTGATCGTTGACTTCTTCTTCTTCATCTGAAGATGAAGAATCACATGTTGCTGCTAGTGCCTTCTTTTTCATTTCGAACTTCTTGTCCTTTCTGAAGATGTTGAATGTTCTTTATTTTGGCTTAAGAAGTGGACAATCCTTTTGCATATGTCCTGGCCTGTTGCATTGAAAACATAAAGAAGCATCAGTAGTTTTGGGCTTAAAACTTTTAAATTTACCTCTTCGTAGAAACTTCTTGAAGTTTCTAGTTATTAGTGACATGTCTTCATCGTCCATGTCTGAATCATCGGTGTCTCATGAAGCAGCGAAGGCAAGAGTTTTCTTCTTTGTATCTACTTGTTCTTTGCGATCTAGAAGTTGTACTTCGTAAGCCATCGGTTACCAACCAAGCTTTCAACGGTGAGAGTTGACAAGGTATTGGCTTCTTCTATGGCTGTAGTCTTCTTCTCCCATTTCGACATTAAGGCTCGAAGAATCTTCCGTACTTGTTCCGTTTGTGAGTAAGTTTTGCCAAGGGCAATTAAGGAGTTGATAATGTCGGTGAAACGAGTGATCATTTCTCCAATTGGTTCATTCTCATTCATTCTGAATAACTCAAACCTGTGAACAAGAACAGAGATTTTAGTTTCCTTAACTTTATTAGTTCCTTCATGTGTTACCTGGAGTGTATGACAAATGTGATATGCTGTTTTGGCCTGGGAGACACGATTGAACTCATTCTTGTCCATGGCGCAGAATAGAGCATCCATTACTTTGGAGTTGAGAGTTGCGAGTTGCGGCGGATTTGTCATTAGTGGTCCATTTGGCATATGAAGTGGTAAGCTTCTCGTATTGAGTTTCCAACATGTTCCAAAGTTCGTAGTCGATGCTTTGAAGATAGATTGTCATCCTTGTCTTCCAATAAGAGTAATTGGAACCATTGAATAGTGGAGGCCTTGTAGTAGAGTGCCCTTCTGGAAATTATGATGAAGATGTTGAAGAGTTCGTCGGATAAGTGTACGCCATCTTAACCTTGCTCTGATACCAAATGTTGGATCTCCTGGCATACCAAATACACTAGAGAGAGGGTGAATAGTGTAAATCATGACGATATTGCAAAATTAAAAGTTAATAAAAAATTGCAATAAGAGTGCAAAAAATAAAAGATCACAATCCAGAATAATTCAAACGCAAACACAGAAATTTTTATCCTAGTTCGGATCCTTGTGATCCTACGTCCAGTCCTCTACCCCGTAGAGATTTGAATTCACTAAAACACTTGCTCCCCACAAGTAATCAACATACAAAGATGCCAACACTCCCTGTGTTGCAAACTTGTACACTCTCTTTAATAAGAGATTCACCAAATAAAGTAAAGAAAGAGTATGAAACAATATCACATATAGCCTTGATAATTGATGGAATTATTGCGCAAGGAAGGTGATTGAATCTCAAGGGTTCTGGATGGAACTTGTAGTAGAATGAACTTGAAGATTGGACTTTCTATGGATGAAAAATTTCTGCAGATGTTCCTCTAAGAAAATCTGAAAATCACTAACTTTCTGGAGAGAAAGTGAACTTAAGAAAAGAGAAAGAAAGTGAATTTTCGTGTGTTTTTAGGAAGGGGTCTGGGGGTCTATTTATAGTCCAAAAGGTAGTTTTTGAACGTTGGACAACTGCCTAAATTTTCAAAAAAATCTGGGAAAGTTTTTTTTCATTAGTCGACTAATATGGGTGCCTGTTCGACTAATTAGAACTGCTAACTAGGATTCTGGCTGTTGAGGTGTCTTTTCAGAAAGTAACTCTCATAAACGGATAGAAACTTCTTTAACTGATATAAACTGTTAGAAACTAGCCGTTTATGGCAGTTCTAACTTCCAGAAATAAAATATATTATTTCAATGATAAATCATTTTAAATAACTGTTTTGAAAATGGACGGGTAGACTAACAGAGTTTGTTGGTCAACTAAAAATTTGAAATTTTAGGAATTTTTCAGAAAATGATCCTAGAGACTTAAAATGGGTCTGAAGAAATTCAGAAATATTTTAATATTAAAATTGGTCGACTAGTATCAGGGTTTGGTCGACTAATAGGATTTTTGACTTGATTTTTTGAGAATGAATCCTAAATGACTAAGAGAGATTATCATCAAGGCTTTTACATTCTATTCTAAGTAGCTGCAAGAAAAAAATAAAGATTACAGCTCATTTACAAGATACAAAAATATCATCGATAAGCTTCGTCTTGTAGTAGATGCTTTTTGCAATACGTAGACTTGATGATTGTCTTAGTTGATTTGTGCTATAACATCTACATAGATAGAGTTAATATAATGATAATATGTTTATATCATCAAAACCACATGAGGAGTTGTGAGTTTCTAACAACAGGCATATGTGACTTGTTAGTCAGTCGCATGTCTCATGTATGCCCAAAGATCCCTAGTTTGTCATCTTTTGGTTAGACGACTGATGTTGCTTTCATAGTCGCCTGCCCACGGCACATGAGCCTGTGAATGCTTCTACAGTCGCCTGTCGATCTCTTGACCTGACACTTTGTGTTTGGCAAGTTATGCAAGTTTCGGCCTGACGACTGATGTTGGTTTCACAGGCGCCTCCCATGGCACAGGCGCCTGTGTTTACAACATCAGTCACATGTCATGTCTTTCCACATTTCCTGAGTTTTCACCACTTACATACTTAGGATGTCAGTCGCATGTAGAAGGTTTCTCAGTCGCTTGTTGGTTTACAGGCGCCTGTCCGACCTTCATTAGTCGAATGTCCTACGTGGTAAGTTACCGTTTGAATTCTCACCTACCCTCTGACACAGTTCAGCAGCGACTGTGAGTTCTTCATCAGTCGACTGTCTGCTGTGTATTTTCTATCCGTTGGCTTTTTTAAGACGGATTTTAAAGGGGTTTTGGGTATTTTTCTTGAGGGGTTTAGAGAACTTATAAAAGGGTCTCCTACTGTTCCATTGGAGACTTCTTGAAACCCTTAAGACTTCATTGATCTCATCTCTAAGCTCTCAAGCCCTCAACTCTTTCCAAGCCCTAGAATTTCTTTCTCTCTTGCTCTCCAACCGAGAATCAAAGTTGATATCCTCTATGCATTTGGTGGTGACAAGAGAAAGGGCTTTCTCTCTTCTTAGAAGAGACATCAACACACACACACACACACACACACACACACACACACACTTACTTGCTCCTTCAAGTTCTAATTCAAGGCATTTGTGATTGTAAGTGTTGCAATTTCATAATTTCGTATCATTCGATATTTGATTCACTCTCGGTTTGTGAGAGTGGGTTGCTTGATCCCAAGTTGTGGGAGTCAAGGACATCGATTGTGTTCGATTACACTTGTAGGGTTGCTACAAGTGGGCTTAAAGGAAACCTCAAGTTATGTTTCTAACTTGAGTATCCGGAGGTATCTGGGTGGAATGGACGTATGATTACCGGGAACAAGTCAGGAGTGGACTTGGGTAATCTGAACCCTTGAAACATCCTTTGTGTTAGCTTGTTTCATTTTAGGTTAATTTATAATTCCGCATTTATTGTTGGTTAGAGATTGAAATTGGTATAACTATCGTTTAAATTTTGTAAACACTATTCAACCCCCCTTCTAATGTTTTCCTCATAGCTAGTATCCTTACAATCTCTTCATCAGTCGCATGTCCGAGCCGTTTTGTGCCAAAAACTAGCTGTTGTAGATTTGTTTTATTGGCTTTTTTCTTAGGTTTTAGGGGTTTTCTTGACTTCCTATATATATGAGATGCCTTAGTTCTATTAGAACTCTTGGATATACTTGATCAACATGGAATATCATAGAGATTCAATAAGGTACTCTTATTTCTCTCATTTCCCTCTTTTGAGCACATTCCTCTTCATACATTGAAGCTACCTCATAGGGAAATCCTCCAAGTGCATCAAAGCTCATCTTAACACATGGAGATCCTCTTTCATGCCTTGCATTCATTATTGAGTAAGTTCATCTCATCAAGGCATAAGTAAGAGTCTATTTATTTCATCTTCGTGATTGAAACCCTAACTCTCTTTGTGAGAGTTAGCTTCTCTCTTTTGTGGGAGTTTTCGTCCTTGCGTAGGACTAATCCTTGTTTAGAGTTTGGTATGTCCTTGTGTAGGACAAAATCCCTTGTGTAGAGTATCCCTTGTGTAGGGATTGTATTCACTACCTTGTGTAGGATTATAGTGAATATTGGTATGGCTGGATGTACCCAAGTTGGGGAACCATGGTAAAAACTCTTTGTGTTTGATTTTGCTTAATTGTGTAGATTAATATCCTCTTGCACTTATAATTCTGCATTTGCAAGTTTAATTTTTAATTACACAATTATTGCCATCACACTATTCACACCCCCTTTAGAGTGTGTGTGCATGTGTGTGTATGGTTTAGTAATGCAAGGTAGATGGTCCTTACATCTGGTATCAGAGCGAGGTTGACGCATTCAAACAATTATGGTATTCAACACTTCATCATTGTCTCAAGAAGAAGGTCTATCAACCATTCGACTCCCTCTCTTCAACGGAACAAACTATCCAAGTTGGAAGATCAAGATGATGATCCTTGGAGGGTCAAGAACTATGGGACGTCACGGAGTCTCCGTTTGTGATGCCTACTACACCTTCGGTTACAAGGACAAAGGCGGAGAAGGATTTGATTAAATCTAATGCGAGGGCAATGAACGTATTCCATTATACCATCATCTACAATGAGTTCAACCGTATCTCCATGTGCTAATCGGCCAACGAGATTTGGCATACCTTGGAGATTACTCATGAAGGGACTTCAAAGGTAAAGAAATCTAAACGAAGTGTGTTTAGATCTAAATATGAATTGTTTAAGATGCATGAAGGAGAGAGCATCTCGAAAATGTTCACAAGGTTCACATATATCGTGAATTCTTTGGAAGGAATTGGAAAGGTGATTTCCCAAGTGGATCGAGTGGAGAAGATCCTTGACTCTCTTACACATCAATATGAGTCACATGCCAATGTATTGTGGAGTCAAATGACATGTCTAAATACACTGTTGAGGAGTGCATTGGGAATCTCATGGCGTATGAAATAACGTGTCAACATATGAAGGAGATTCAACCATCCAAGCCCGACAAGCCGGAGAAGAAAAAGGGGATTGCATTTCATTTCGCAAAGGATTCAATCAAATGGAGAAAGAAATTCCATCAAGAATCTTCAAGTGAAGACGATGGAGAGGATGTGGCTAGTGATGATGATATCATGGAGCTTGCCAAGCAACTCAATGCATTCTTAAAGGCAAGTAATGTAAGTCTTCGTCAAAGTTTGTCACTAATTCTAACTAGACTCCTACTTGTTTCAATTGAAGTGGTAAAGGTCATCTCTCTACCAATTGCCCTTCCAACCCGTCTTACAAAGGGAACGGAAAGAAATTGTGGAAAGGCAACTCCAAATATAAGAACACGAAGAAGGGTCTTGTTGGCACGTTTGATGACTCAAGTGAGGACTCATCAAATGAAAAAGAAGATGATGACACGGAGCAAGCGCACATATGCTTCACGGCATTCGATGATCTATCTTCAAGCTCAAGTGATGAAGAGGTGGCGACTTGGTTCAACTCCAATGAAGAAGTGTGCTTCATGGCAAATATGGATTCTTCATCAAGCTCTAGCGAGGAGGAATACAAAAATGAGGATGATGAAGTTGAGGAGGAGCCGAAGCCTAATGGCATCATCACTGACCCCATTTATCTAGAACATGGCGCACTTCGCCAAGAATGTGCCGATGCAGTGGTTTGGGGTTCTCGTGTGGGAACCTATGGAAGCAGTCCTACTGCATAAACACAATTAGCCCCGTCTTCAACTCAAAATTCCTCTGACGGATCCGGGGGGCATGGTCACGGAGGACGACGATATGGTGTCGGGCTTCATGTAATCCAGGATCAGCCTGGGCTCTGGAGGTGGAGGTGGATTTGTAACAGTGTTTTCTGGAGGAACTTCAGCCATGGTTTCTCCTTTTAGCTGTCTTCTTCTCTCTACTCTGAGCTGGCGTGTGTTTGCTTATATTTCTGGATTACGGGGCAAAAGATTTTCTGCTCCTTGTAGACGCGATTTCATGCAAAATAGAAGAGCTCAAAGAAAATTGTGGAACTTGTTAGCAGAAGAGAAATATGGTAACAAGAAAATAAAAAATAAAAAAGAGGTATGGAAGGTAGAGTGTGTGTGGAACCAGCACTCTTCGACTCCAAACTAAAATCAACCATTGTCCCCCCGGTAACGGCGCCAAAAACTTGTTCGGCTCCATATTTACACCCGGAAGCACGACTCACCGCAAGTGTACGTTGGTGTAGTATAGATAAAAAGTGTCAAACTCTGGGGAGGCAGTCATTATGTGTTTAGTTCGTGAGGAGTGAGATAATACGTGATCAGGGGTTGCCACAAGAGAAATCGTTGTCATGACGATTGGTTTCGTAAGATTAAAGAAACCTAGTGCACCGGGAATCCCCGCTAGGTTGTTCGGGCTCGAATGCTAGGTTAAGAATCATTTGTTAAATTATGATTTAGGATGAGAATGTCACATCCGAGATTGAGAATGAGTAGTCAACCACCAGTGAGCTACACATATAATGTATTTCAATGTGTCGCCTCGCTTTTGTTTGGCTTCACATTTAGATACATTGTCATGCCCCGCTTCCCTAAAATGGAAGGCGAGACACGAGGAGGTCCGCTCAGATGTGGAGCTATGAAGCTGCAGTCTGATTAGCGTATAAAATTCAGTTGGCAGGTCCTTGCAATGCAATACGAAACAACGATAATAATAATGAAATGTGACAATAAGCAATTTATTAAATCTCAGAATATCCATAAAATAAATTACAATATCACAGAAAAGCCACCATCAAAAGGAAAATCTAAGGCCCATACATGGCCAACAAAGTACAACATACAAGCAAAGGTGCCACGCACCGACAACTAACAGCAAGCCTAAACAAAGGAAGAGAACACAAGCAGTTTCTAAGACTGGTCACCAATGACCACAAACTCCTCCTCGGCAACCATTGGCTCAGCGCCAGCAAACACTACGTCCTCTGCAACAGCCTCTAGCTCAGGATCTAACATGTGTCACCCAAAAGAGAAAGGGGCACATGTTAGCAAGTCTAAAGGACTTGGGCAAGGAAACTAAAAGTAAACTAACAACCTAACAGTTCAAGTAGGATGCAATGACATGACATTTAAGTATGATGCAACAGTTAAAAAGGGCAAGAAGGGACAAGCACGCACGATGTAGCAAAAGCTACCAAATCACTAATTCACGAATCACTTATCACGATTTTCACTTATCACGAATCACTTATCACGATTTTCACTTTGTGCTCAGAGTTTCCGTCTTTTGGCTAGAGTGGCTGATCGGACCAACTCCTAAGCTCAAGCGACCGTTTAACTCTACCCCTCCACGTGTATCGAGCGTTGGGATTAGCAACACACTAGCTCGCTTCTGGATCACGAGCCAGGAAGTGTATTTGGCATAGGGGTGCACCTAGCCTTGATCACTGTGTAGGAGTCAAAATCCTACTCGCCGCAGCTTACATTTTAAAGTAGCGTGTACTACGCAATCACGATGAACAATCAATGTATGCAATGACATGAACAGATATTCACGTACCGTTAATTGAAATTAAACATGACATACAAGCATGATGAAGGTGACGGATCTAGCTTCGTTGTCAAGCTAGATCAAAGGGCGTCTAGGCAGCTATCCTTTCACTGCCTAGTCTCTTTTACGCTAAAACAAGGAAATGGCCAAAGGTTTGGCCTAAAACCCTAAGTGGCAAGTTTCACTTGCCTGGCACCAAGGATGACGATCAACGAGGCACGTCACAAAATGTTAGCTACGGGGATGAGATCGCTGCCATGGCAAAACAACATCAGAACAATATCTCTAATATCCATTTTATTAGGGTTTAACAAAAATCGCCATGTGGGTTATGAGAATATTAAAGGATCGAACACTTCCGTATAGAAGTAGAAGATCGATGCCGAGCAAGCACGGCGACGGAAGAACGATCTGGAGAACTACGACTCAGATCTGGAAACGGAGAGAAAATCTGGAGAAATGGGATTTTGGGGGTTTTGGGGGTTGGAGGTGGCCTAAAGCATGAAGGCCGTCCTAAATGGAGGGTGAGAGGGGCTCTTGAGGAAGGAAGAAGGGCTAGAGGCGTTGGATATGGAAGACGTTTGTACACCCTTGTGGGGGATGTACGAGGGAATACGGACCTCGAACGTCGCGTACACGAAGTCGTGTACAAAGGGAATCTGTTCCCTTGCGGAGAGGATCTCTGGATGAGTGGGAAAGTCGCATTATATATATGCATAAGTGCATGCGACATATGGCTTATAAAGGGGGAATATCTTAAGCTTATGTTGTACCATGCATATGGTACAACTTAAGCTTATAATGTGCCATGTATCATGGTACAGCTTAATTAAGTTGTTCCAAAGGAACAACTTACCCTAAAAATAACTACCTTGGGGGCTATAAATAAGACCCAAGGGTAAGCCATTTCTTACACCTTTTGCATGAAATTCATGCATGCATCTTCATCCTAGCGAAGCTCTGCAGAAATCCTTTCTCTTCCTCTTTCCAAGTTCTTAATCTAAAATAGAGATTTAGATTGTGGATTAGTAGCCTTACTCCGTTCGTGAGAAGACTCGATCCGTCGTGGCGAATCCGAAGGCAAAGTTCCGAGACTACCGTTCCGCATACGCAAGCGTAAGTCTCAACTTTAATTATCGATCCTAACTCTGTTTTGGCAGGATCCTACATTGGTATCAGAGCCATATGGGTTCGCCCCGGTCAAACCGCCACCCCGTCGAAACTATGAACGAGTCGTTGTCTTTTTCACGAATGGGTCTCCTACTATTACGGATATAGTAGGAACGCTTCGTGACGGAGAGAACGCAGCGGTTGTTCTTTTCACGTTAGGGTCTCCTATCATTACGGATATGGTAGGAACTCTCCGTGACGGGAAGAACCGACCGTTCACATAGTAAGTTATTTTTCATTTTTGGCACACGGCCATTAGGAAATAACTAATTTCTCGACGAACGGGTGCTTCATCGACGAACGGGTGCTTCATCGAGGAAGATGATGGTAGTTATTTCCATCGGGTAAGAGGAAATTTGGTACATGTGCACCATGGCCAAATGGGCTATGAAGGCCATGCACCCCCCTCCTCAAGCGGAGGGGGTTGGCTACGGCCAATAACCACCGGCGACCACCCCATTAAGGGGGAGGAATAAGTGCGGCAACCCCATTCAAAGGGGGTGGCCGGCCATGGCCAAAGGGGCCATGGCCGGCCAACGCCGAATGGCCTTGGCCATGACCGGCCATGGCCAAGCCATGGCCGGCCATGGCCAGGCCGGCAGTGGCCGGCCTTGGCCAAGGCCTGCCGGCCAGGCCGGCCCTGGCAGTGGCCAGGGCCGGCGCCCTGGCCACTGCCAGGGCCAGGCCGGCCCTGGCAGAGGCCAGGCCGGCCCTGGCAGAGGCCAGGGCCGGCGCCCTGGCCTCAGGCCAGGGCCTGGCCGAGGCCAGGGCAGGAGCACTGGCCCCGGCCAGCGGCCAGGCCGCCCTGGCCGGGGCCAGGGCCTGGCCGGTGCCCTGGCCTCAGGCCAGGGCCTGGCCGAGGCCAGGGCAGGAGCACTGGCCCCGGCCAGGGGCCAGGGCCTGGCCGGCCCTGGCCGAGGGGGCCAGGGCCCCTGGCCGGCCAGGGCAGAGGCCCTGGCCGGCCCTTGGCCAAGCACCGGCCAGGGCAGAGGCCCTGGCCAGGAAGAAGTTGCTTTCGAAAAATTGGTCGACCAATTTGGAGTTTTTGGTCGACCAATCTGGCAGAAGGTCTGGGTCGACTGCAAACTTGCCAACTGACCCATACGGGGTGACAAAAGGCATTGGCCAAACTTGAATGTGCAGATTAGCCCATACGGGGCTAACCATAGTGCCGACTAGTTCATACGGAACTAACGTTTTTAATGAAGTTTTTCATTGGGCTCTACTCCTTGAAGATTAGCCATAGTGCTCTACTTCATGCGAGATTAGCCATGTCATTGTGCTCTACTCTACGGAGATTAGCCAATGTACTTGTGACGTTGTGCTCTACTCTACAGAGACTAGCCAACGTGCTTTCCAATTTTTGGAAAAAGATGTTTTTTCAAATAGGTTATGTCCCGTCCTTAAATCGGGATAGCGCAATTTAGAATTCCAAGTCCTACCACGATCCGGTCATGGTTATCTAACCCATGGGTGTGTAGAACAGGTCTCGTGGCTTGGCAATTGTTGCGTTAAAATTCTTTGTGCTAATTCTCACCTATTCTATTTTGAAAGATATGTTTTTCAAAGTAAATTTCCGCTGCTAATACCATACGGGTATTATTTCTGATTTCTTTTTACTTAAAGATAAGTAAGAGGGATACTTTGAAAGTTACTTCTAGATGGTAGTTGGGAACGTAGTGAACTTCTCGATTCTAGAGTAACATTTCAACGCATCCAAGGAACTTATCAAGTGTTTAAAGAATCGAAACTTTATGCATAGAATTTTGATCGTGTTTTTCATTCTCTTTGCAGTTTTTTGAATCGAATATGTCTACCGCTTCTAAGAACATTGTCGCAGAGCTTAACAAAGGTGAAAAGCTCAACGGCGACAATTATAAACTTTGGTCAATAAAGATCCAATATGTTTTGGAGGAGCAAGATGTGCTCGAGACACTCCAAAACATAATGGTAGAACCTGAGTTGGGCAATACGGCCCAACACAAGAGGGACCGGGAAGCTTATGATACTTGGACTCGAAAGAACAAAATAGCACGCATTACGTTACTGTCCGCGATGGACAATGACATAATGCGTCTATTTCGGGAATTCGATCTAGCCAAAGACATATGGTCTGAGCTAGAAGTAAAGTTTGGTGGAACTTCGGTTACCAAACTCCGCTCCTTGAATATTCAATTTGATTCGTACAAGATGCGGCGAGATCATTCTATGAAGAAGCATCTCCGCCACATGGCGAATCTTATATCTGAATTAAAGGATGCGGGTGTTACGCTGTCTGACGAACAGCAGATCCAAGCAGTCATTCGTTCACTCCCAGATAGCTGGGATAACATGAAAATGCATCTCACTCATAATGAGTGCATTAAAACTTTAAGCGATGTATCGAAACACCTCGAACTCGAGGAAGAGCGGATTCAAGCCGCAAAACCAAGTGCAGAAGTGCACGTGGCCGCTAGTTCCTCACATGGGGGAAATAAGCGGAAGAATAAACGCTTAAGGTTTGTGAACGAACGAAAGCAAGAACCGGAAACCTCAAAGAAGACTAAGAACAAAAAGTGGCAAAAGAATGTGCACTCAAAGAAGAAAAACTTGAAGAAGATCAAGTGCTTTAAGTGCAACAAGTACGGTCACTTCGCCCGTACATGTACGGATGGAAGTGATAAGGTAACTTGTAGGGCTAGTTACATATGTGTTTCTAGTTCCATGTTTCTTGCTGAATCTAACTATTTTTTGTTGATTGATTCAGGGGCCACAGACCACGTTGCGAAGGACAGAAGGTTCTTCGTAGAGTATCGAAGGATAACTCAAGGAACAAAGTGGATATACGTCGGCAACAACACTCGTGTTGAAGTCAAAGGCGTCGGAACATGCAAGCTAGTTCTCGACAACGGCCGGACTTTATTATTGCACGACGTCCTCTTTGCTCCAGATATTAGAAGAAATATCGTATCCGTGGTCATGTTAATGTCTTTAGATAATGAGTGGAGGTTCTATAAACAATCTGTTGACCTTGTTTGTAATAATTCTTTGATTGGTTCTGGTAATGTTTGTAATGGATTAATTGTATTAAACACAATGTATGATGATTCTTCTTCCATTAATGAAAGTTTTCATTTGACAAATGCTTCTAACTCTGAATCTGAGATCATTTGTTGGCATGCAAGACTTGGTCATATTGGACCAACTAGAATGGATAGACTTGCCAAAAGTGGCTTGCTATCTAATGTTTCAAAAGTTGAAATTTCAACTTGCGAACATTGTCTTGTAGGGAAAACTTGTCGCAAGCCGTTTGGAACTGGCACAAGGGCCGAAGTTCCATTACAGCTTATCCATTTGGACATTTGCGGTCCAATGAATGTTAAGACAAGACGCGGGAAGTCCTATTTCATCACCTTCATTGATGATTTCACTCGTTTCGGTCACATCTATTTGATTTCCCACAAACATGAAGCTTTAACTTGCTTCAAAAACTATATGAGTTTAGTGGAAAATCAACTAGATCGCAAGATAAAGGTCTTGCAAACCAATCGAGGTGGAGAATATCAATCAACGAGTTTTAAGGAACTCTGTGATGAAAAAGGCATAGTTCATCAAATAACTATGCCTTATACTCCACAACAAAACGGTGTTGCGGAAAGAAGAAATAGGACATTGATGGAAATGGTCCGATCAATGATGTCACAGGCAAATTTGCCCATCACCTTTTGGGGTGATGCATTATTGACGGCAGCGTTCATCTTAAACCGTGTACCCTCGAAGTCGGTAAGTTCTACTCCTTATGAGTTGTGGAACAATAGAACTCCAGACTTAAGCATTCTAAAACCTTGGGGTTGTGCCTCTTATGCACATTTGTCCTCTCACAAATATGGCAAACTTGGGCCACGTGGGAGGAAGTGTATCTTCATCAGATACGCTGAAAACTCCAAAGGATATGTTTTCGTCGGTCAAGAGGACAATGGGGGTCTTATAGAATTCGAATCGAGGGATGTTGTCTTCTTGGAAAATGAGTTTCCAAGACAGGGTGAGATAAGTCAAGACTTATCCTTGTTTGATACTTGGGATCAAGAAGGATCGGAACGTTCGAGTGGGAGAATTCTTGGTGAAGAAGAAAATACGTTTCGAACTTCACCAATGGATTATACGAACGATATCAATCCTATTCCGAGTGGGAGTGATATTATTCCAAGTGGGAGTGATGTCATTCCAAGTGGGAGTGATCAAACTCAAACAAGACGTAGTAATCGAACGAGGCTAACACCTCTGAGATTTGAGGATGAATTTCCTCAAACATTCATGACATTACTACAAGATGATGACGAACCTGCAAATTTCAAACAGGCCGTCACATGCCCTGCTAAAGATAAATGGATAGCGGCAATGGAAGAAGAACTTCAATCCATGAAAACAAACCAAGTCTGGGACTTAGTTGATTTACCTAAGGGACGTAGAGCCATTGGGAACAAGTGGGTTCTCAAAATCAAGCATAAGGCTGATGGCTCCATCGAGAAATATAAAGCTCGCCTTGTTGCAAAAGGTTTCACGCAACAGGAAGGAATAGACTACGAAGAGACTTTCTCTCCTGTCGTGCGTTTTACCTCAATTCGCTTAATTCTGGCAATGGTGGCTTGTTTGGACCTCGAGTTACATCAGATGGATGTAAAGACTGCCTTTCTTAACGGAGAACTAGATGAGGAGATCTACATGGAACAACCAAACGGGTTCGTACAAGAAGAAAACAAACATAAGGTTTGTAAACTTCGTAAATCCATATATGGTCTTAAACAATCCTCAAGGCAGTGGTATATGCGCTTTCAAGAAGTCGTTTTGTCGTATGGTTTCTCCATGCTCGACGAAGACAACTGCGTATATATTAAGAGGATTAAAAACAAGTATGTAATTATGTCTCTTTATGTAGATGACATACTTATAGCCGGAAATGATAAGCGTCTTGTCATGGATATCAAAGCTTGGCTTTCATCCGTCTTTGAGATGAAAGACATGGGTGAAGCTGCATATATCCTTGGGGTTAAGATCTCAAGGAATCGTTCTAAGAAACTTCTTTCTCTCTCTCAAGAGACATATATAAAGAAAGTTTTAGAACGGTTTAATATGCAGGACTGCAAGCCAATTGATACTCCAATAAGCAAAGGCGAGGGTCTATGTTTGGAAATGTGTCCCAAAGATCCAAAAGAAAAGAAAGCTATGGAAAAAGTTCCATACTCCAGTGCTGTCGGGAGTCTGATGTACGCTATGATGTGTACCAGACCAGACATTTGCTATGGTGTTGGTATGGTAAGCCGTTACCAATCCAACCCAGGACAGGCACACTGGAAAGCGGTGAAGAGGATATTAAGGTACCTCAAAGGGACTGCGGACTATGCGTTATGCTATCAAGGCAATACCTTGAGACTCGAAGGCTATACCGATGCTGATTGGGCGGGTGATCTCGACGAGCGAAGATCTACCTCAGGCTTTGTTTACTTGCTCGGGAATGGTGCAATATCCTGGAGCAGCAAGAAGCAAACCTGCATTGCCTTATCAACAATGGAAGCAGAATTCGTAGCATTCAGCATGGCGGTCCAAGAAGGTGTTTGGCTTAGGAAATTCTTAGACAGGCTAACGAATGCCACTGACTCAAGCACTGTTCCTATATACAGTGATAGTCAAGCTTCGATTGCCTACGTCAAAGATCCTAAATTTCATTGTAAGACCAAACACATTGACATTCGATTCAAGTTTGCAAAAGACTATGACAAACGGAAGGAAGTAGACATTGGATACATATCCATGCATGAGATGATAGCGGATCCCCTTACGAAGGCGATCCCCAGAGATGTTCTACAAACACTTATCATCTATGGGAATGCGTAGGTGCTGAGCTGTATCTTGTAATATTTCCCATGTCTATAGAAGATCAAAGTTTAATAAAAGAAAGAAGTTCTTTTATATATTGCATACAAGTTTCTTACAAATGATTTTATATACATTTGTGTTTAAGTCTCAGCTATTTTATTGTGTGTATGTCGGACAGATTAAGGTTGGCTCTCTCACATGGGCAACCGCCTTATCTTATCAGATGGATAAGATAGAGATGAGACAAGTTTAAAGTCAAAATCATTAAATGATTTAGATCTGCATCATATGGATGCTTACAAAAGATCTGAGATCTGTATCACACGGATATTTGAAAGAGATCTCGTAGGATTTTTTTTCAAATCCTATCTGTCTTATGCAGGATGAGAGTCCGTGAATATTTCACGAGTAGTAAAGGGACTCAAAAAAGATAGGCACTGTGGTGTCTGATCTTTTCATCCGTACAACATCATTAAGACATACTCTCCCTGGGAAAGGAGTGATGTTGTAATACGTGTTCATACCACGTATGCATTTCGACCACTGAGTTAGTAGCAATAGTGTTTGCTATTATGTGAGACTCAAAGGCCATACGGGTCTTAACTCTTACCCTCAAGGACTCCAATTGGTTCCTTTAGATTTGACAAGATGATCGCTATCTTAGCGTGTTGCTAATGGGCTATGATAATTCGGCTCGGCGGGGCACGTTAGAAAAGCGAATCAAGTCAAGATCAGAAGGATCGCAAGAAGAGGAAGATTGATTTCATATTCGCATTTGGACTTTAATGATTCAAAGCTGGCCAGCCAATTGAAATCCAGATGGGATTCAATTGTTGAATATAAAGTATAAGAAATGTGAAGGAATAATCTAGGGTAAAGCATGCGTTGAACTACTCAACTTTGCACCTTCGAGGTCGTTGTGTATCTCTAACAAGTGCACAACAACAGACTCTACGCGCATGACGGTCGCACGGTCTATTTCTCGGTATGATAGATGAAAGAACTAAGGGAAAGACGTTCTCTTACAATCCCCTCAAGTGTGAGTGGGAGATGTTGGATATGGAAGACGTTTGTACACCCTTGTGGGGGATGTACGAGGGAATACGGACCTCGAACGTCGCGTACACGAAGTCGTGTACAAAGGGAATCTGTTCCCTTGCGGAGAGGATCTCTGGATGAGTGGGAAAGTCGCATTATATATATGCATAAGTGCATGCGACATATGG
This sequence comes from Scilla litardierei, assembly GCA_030789695.1. Taxonomy (NCBI): domain Eukaryota; kingdom Viridiplantae; phylum Streptophyta; class Magnoliopsida; order Asparagales; family Asparagaceae; genus Scilla; species Scilla litardierei. Next base: position 330,584,856 of record CM061142.1, read on the forward strand.
CTTATAAAGGGGGAATATCTTAAGCTTATGGTGTACCATGCATATGGTACAACTTAAGCTTATAATGTGCCATGTATCATGGTACACCTTAATTAAGTTGTTCCAAAGGAACAACTTACCCTAAAAATAACTACCTTGGGGGCTATAAATAAGACCCAAGGGTAAGCCATTTCTTACACCTTTTGCATGAAATTCATGCATGCATCTTCATCCTAGCGAAGCTCTGCAGAAATCATTTCTCTTCCTCTTTCCAAGTTCTTAATCTAAAATAGAGATTTAGATTGTGGATTAGTAGCCTTACTCCGTTCGTGAGAAGACTCGATCCGTCGTGGCGAATCCGAAGGCAAAGTTCCGAGACTACCGTTCCGCATACGCAAGCGTAAGTCTCAACTTTAATTATCGATCCTAACTCTGTTTTGGCAGGATCCTACAAGAGGAAGGTTGGGGAAGATCAGAGGTCTAGGGGAAGGGAAATGGCCAAGAGAAGTGAAGGAAAGAAAAGAAAACGATCGGGGGTTATTTATAGGAAAACTGCGGCGGCTAGGGCAAACCTAGGGTTTCTGGGTGATTTAGTCGGTCAACGAAGGGTGGCTGACCGATTAGTTTGGGAACTAGTCGGTCGGTCGTTCAACTGTGACCGACTAAAATCAAACAGCGAAAGAAGGAAGAAATCTGGGAAGTGAATTAGTCGGTCTGTGAAGGCCCGTCGACCGACTAGTTTGAGACCTAGTCGGTCGGTGAGTGTTCATGGTCCGACTAACGATAAATAGTAACTTAGGTAAAATTAATCAAAGGAACTAGTCGGTCTGAGAGCAAGTTCTGACCGACTAGTTTCACATCTAGTCGGTCGGTGGTTGTTCTTAGACCGACTAAGAGTAAACAGTAACTCCTGAATAGTTTATTTAATGAACTAGTCGGTTCTAGAAGAGTTCCTGACCGACTAGATTGGAATCTAGTCGGTTGGTTCCCCTTCTTGAACCAACTAACGTGCACGAAAAGTCTCGATATGGAGCGCGAAGCTCCGGAAAGGATTCCTATGGCTCCTAAGCTCAAACTAACTCTAAGATATGAGCGATATGAAGCTCGTCATGTGTGACTTACTCCAGGCTCAACGACCTAAGGAAGAAGCTAGAAAATCACAACGAAACGAACGAAAGCGAAAGCTACGAAGACGGAAATCACACGTAAGGAGAAAATCCACCAAGACATATATATTATATCGATAACACTAATATAGAAAAACCAGTCGTTACATCCTACCCACCTTAGAATAAAGTCCGTCCTCGGACTTTCTAACATATCTAGTCGCTCTGGTAACTACCCTCAATCAGTGTCACATTACATTTCAACTAGGTATATTCAATACAAGTGCTTATATATTTGCACTAGATAGTCAAACATTAACACTACTGATATGTATATATATATATTCACACACATCATACACTTATTCCTATCATAGTCAGTCAGATGCATACACGTATTTCTATCATATATATATACATCCATCCCTTATGTAGCTAATACTTCCTAGAACGAAACAATAGTCCAGATACTCACAACCAATTAAATAGTTCACACCAGTAAATACCATCGAAATACTCTACATTAGGTAGCTACCTATGAACAAGGCAATAAGAATACACTACTCCCTATATCTCCTAGTATACATCAAATACCAAACACGTTAACACATGTAATCAGACCACACCATTCTAAACTCAAGTTATTATATTTAATATACTTCCACCATCATTATAATTTCACAATTTATAGTCATTCAAACGCACACAGATACTTCACCATATATTTACTTCAAATATAGTCCTATAACTATATTCACGACACGCCACACATGCCATGGTCATCAATACTTATAACTAAGCACATACTTATCCGTGCATGGTGCACACCCACACACGCTAACATTTCATTCATATTTACCAATCATACAATTATAAACTCAGTACATCGACACACTTAGTTTTAGCTAGCACATATATATATTCACGCAGGCATGCCCCCTAATAAATAACTATACCACAAGACCAACACCTATAACTATATACTGGTTTAGTGACCCACAATCATGTGTGTAACACAACCGGACACAAACAATCCAAACATTATACATACATCATCCAACACCTCACACCAATCACAGAAAAATACACCAATGTACATAGAGTATACCCACTCAAGCTTGAGTGAGACTCAAAATCATAGCAGAATATTCTATATACATAACACAACATCCATACATATACCAATACTATTCTAATGCATACACATCTACCAACATAACCATATACATATCATAATGTCAAACACCCTTAATATTTAATCAGGTAATATCACCTATTTCAATCACTTCATATACCATAATAATATTACAAACATCAGCACACTTATAATTACAATACTCTCCCTAATAAATGCAGTCATCGTATAGTCACATACATGTATCATATATTCATACCATATCCATCCATCTATAATTGGTACATCAATACATTTACTTCATCCATTAGTTAAGATGTGCAGTAGTCGGGTATACCTCATGGTATACACGCATACGACATCTCATAAAAACAAGTAATACCAATCAAACAATTATAATCCTACTATCATATGTATATCACACTTATACTCATGCAGCTAATACATAACTACCGACACACAATATACCAATACCAACACACATACAACTTCATATGCACCATGAAATTTAATACACTATGACGACACATCAAATTACACTAATGGGGCCCACCAAATTATATTAAGGTTGACACGGCGACGACAAGCTCTATTGGCTAGACAAAAGGAAAGAAACTGAAATCAAAAGCGTAACGAATAGAAGGATCGAAAAGCATGAGAACGGTCGTGTAATGATGTAATGATGCTCCATTAGGATACATGGAAAATAGTGTGTAAAAGATATAAGTTAAAATGAAGAGTACGAAACCGGTCGATAAAATGAGTCGTTCGAAATAAGTTTGAGTCGTATATACATAATAAGAAGAATGGTTTATTTAGCTTATATAAAGCTATCACGAGTAAAAGTAAATCATTTACACGAACATTAAGGACATAGGTTAGAAAAATATTATGCGGCAGTAGTTTAAAAAATTTGGAAAAGTTTCGAGATTCAAGGAATAAAATCAGGTCAAATATAGTGTAGAGGGTTTATGCTCATGCCAAATGTTTTTCCAAGTCTTAAAACTGAAGAGACATTCCAATAAACCGTATTGAAAGTACTTTTAGAGAATCCGGATTCGCCAACAGAAACTGATTTATACAAGGGTCTTAACGCACGAGCACAACGAACATAGTATTGATATATAAAAATAATTGTAGTTCTATTTTAGAAATCATTTTTAGAAATATGTATGATGAATGGAAAGATAATAGCATCTTAGTAGTATGGAAGTAAGTGGGAGGATATATATATAATCATTAAATTGGTAATAAAGCTTTAAAACCGAATTATGGAGGTCTAAATCAGGAAATGGTTTCGAAAAGTAATTTTACGAAAATCTGAACTAGGGAAAACGTTGAGCATAAAATCGACTTGCTGAAAGCTGAAGTCCCATGTGACTTGAAAGGTATATAAGAAGTAAGCACGATTCGGTATTCGAATAACTTTTAATGGCATAAGTAAGAAAAGAAAATTAAAATTCGGGTTAGGAAAAACAGAAGTACGGTTCAGAATAAAATTGTTATATGAAAAGGGGCAAGACATTTATATCGATATGAAAATATAGGCTGGAAAATATTATAAACTAATAATCAAAAATCTCGACAAAAGTTTCAATATTTAGAAAAGAACAAATAAAGTTAAGCCGGTGAAAGAGTATGAAATCTAATATATATATTAAAAGTTTTCGAACAAATTTAAACTTAGCGAAAGAGGAACATCGAAAATACTTTTAGGGGAAACTAGGATCTGCCATAAGAACGGGTTGGTATAAAGACTTGAAGTACGGGTACGACAAACTTATAATTAGTATATATTCATAAATTAATTGGAGTTCTATTTATCTTGAAAGAAGTATTTTAAAGTACGTATGGTAAATAGCTAAAATTAATTTCGCAATTTAGAAAAGGTGGTATATCGATTTGTCGAAATAGTACTAAAGTTTAAAATCAAGTGCGGATGATATATGTTAGAAAAATAGCTACATGATAGTAATTTAAAATTACGACCAAATAGTCTTCAAAATCTAAGAATGACCTTTAGCTCAATCGGAAGTAATGGAAATATACTGAAGGAGGGTTTAAAACAAAATTTAAATTGAGTGGAAACTTTTAATAAGGAAAAATTTGAAAACGACTTTGGAAGAATCAAGATTTGCAACTGAAAAGATTTGAAATGTCAACGATAATAGTAAGGAGGGGGTCATGTGAATCGAGGGCAATGAATGTGGTTTGCGTGATGAATGCACCTAAATTATGATTCAAGAAAACTACGATGAAAACCTACGGTCAGTAACACCGAAGTGTAGTGACCAGGAAAAGATTGAATCAGAGGGTCATAATCATCGGTTGACTAAAGGTCAAGGGAAATTTAACACTAAGGCTTCCTAATGGCTAGAGTATATTAGAGGCCTCAGGGAAGGTTCTAAGAGAATTGAGATCATGTTCTGTTGGGCCCGAAATCGATGAACCCCAGCGAACGGCTAAAGAAATCCTAGGAATCTATCATGGTCAGAGCTAGACAGGAACCATTAGGGTAACTCTTAAAACTATCATATCAATCACTAGCATGGAGTCTAACAAACAATCAGGGATCCCTAACTAGCCAGCACATAAGTCTAACTAAGTCTTACTATAGTCCTGACCTAATGGATTCCCTACCAAGCTGGGACAGGTGCTCTAACACGTCTACCGGCCACCTAAGACATAGGAACGCTAAAAACCTAGACTCCGGGCTTATAATTTGGATGTTCTAATTTATTTAATGGACATTCTATAATTATTATCGTTGTTCCGATAGTTCGCATTTGCAAATGGACATGCATGGGCCACCAACAAAACCTGTCACGCCCCGCTTCCCTAAAATGGAAGTCGAGACGCGAGGAGGTCCGCTCAGACGTGGAGTTGTGAAGCTGCAGTCTGATAAGCGTATAAAATTCAGTTGGCAGGTCCTTGCAATGCAATACGAAACAACGATAATAATAATGAAATGAGACAATAAGCAATTTATTAAATCTCAGAATATCCATAAAATAAATTACAATATCACAGAAAAGCCACCATCAAAAGGAAAATCTAAGGCACATACATGGCCAACAAAGTACAACTTACAAGCAAAGGTGCCACGCACCGACAACTAACAGCAAGCCTAAACAAAGGAAGAGAACACAAGCGGTCTCTAAGACTGGTCACCAATGACCACAAACTCCTCCTCGGCAACCATTGGCTCAGCGCCAGCAAACACTATGTCTTCTGCAACGGCCTCTAGCTCAGGATCTAACATGTGTCACCCAAAAGAGAAAGGGGCACATGTCAGCAAGTCTAAAGGACTTGGGCAAGGAAACTGAAAGTAAACTAACAACCTAACAGTTCAAGTAGGATGCAATGACACGACATTTAAGTATGATGCAACAGTTAAAAAGGGCAAGAAGGGACAAGCACGCACGATGTAGCAAAAGCTACCAAATCACTAATTCACGAATCACTTATCACGATTTTCACTTATCACGAATCACTTATCACGATTTTCACTTTGTGCTCAGAGTTTCCGTCTTTTGGCTAGAGTGGCTGATCGGGCCAACTCCTAAGCTCAAGCGACCGTTTAACCCTACCCCTCCACGTGTATCGAGCGTTGGGATTAGCAACACACTAGCTCGCTTCTGAATCACGAGCCAGGAAGTGTATTTGGCATAGGGGTGCACCTAGCCTTGATCACTGTGTAGAGTCAAAATCCTACTCGCCGCAGCTTACATTTTAAAGTAGTGTGTGCAACGCAATCACGATGAACAATCAATGTATGCAATGACATGAACAGATATTCACGTACCGTTAATTGAAATTAAACATGACATACAAGCATGATGAAGGTGACGGATCTAGCTTCGTTGTCAAGCTAGATCAAAGGGCGTCTAGGCAGCTATCCTTTCACTACCTAGTCTCTTTTACGCTAAAACAAGGAAATGGCCAAAGGTTTGGCCTAAAACCCTAAGTGGCAAGTTTCACTTGCCTGGCACCAAGGATGACGATCAACGAGGCACGTCACAAAATGTTAGCTACGGGGATGAGATCGCTGCCATGGCAAAACAACATCAGAACAATAACTCTAATATCCATTTTATTAGGGTTTAACAAAAATCACCATGTGGGTTATGACAATATTAAAGGATCAAACTCTTCCGTATAGAAGTAGAAGATCGATGCCGAGCAAGCACGGCGACGGAAGAACAATCCGGAGAACTACGGCTCAGATCTGGAAACGGGGAGAAAATCTGGAGAAATGGGATTTTGGGGGTTTTGGGGGTTGGAGGCGGCCTAAAGCATGAAGTCCGGCCTAAATGGAGAGTGAGAGGGGCTCTTGAGGAAGGAAGAAGGGCTAGAGGAAGGTTGGGGAAGATCAGAGGTCTATGGGAAGGGAAATGGCCAAGAGAAGTGAAGGAAAGAAAAGAAAACGATCGGGGGTTATTTATAGGAAAACTGCGGCAGCTAGGGCAAACCTAGGGTTTCTGGGTGATTTAGTCGGTCAACGAAGGGTGGCTGACCGACTAGTTTGGGAACTAGTCGGTCGGTCGTTCAACTGTGACCGACTAAAATCAAACAGCGAAAGAAGGAAGAAATCTGGGAAGTGAATTAGTCGGTCTGTGAAGGCCCGTCGACCGACTAGTTTGAGACCTAGTCGGTCGGTGAGTGTTCATGGTCTGACTAACGATAAACAGTAACTTAGGTAAAATTAATTAAAGGAACTAGTCGGTCTGAGAGCAAGTTCTGACCGACTAGTTTCACATCTAGTCGGTCGGTGGTTGTTCTTAGACCGACTAAGAGTAAACAGTAACTCCTGAATAGTTGATTTAATGAACTAGTCGGTTCCAGAAGAGTTCCTGACCGACTAGATTGGAATCTAGTCGGTTGGTTCCCCTTCTTGAACCAACTAACGTGCACGAAAAGTCTCGATATGGAGCGCGAAGCTCCGGAAAGGATTCCTTTGGCTCCTAAGCTCAAACTAACTCTAAGATATGAGCGATATGAAGCTCGTCATGTGTGACTTACTCCAGACTCAACGACCTAAGGAAGAAGCTAGAAAATCACATCGAAACGAACGAAAGCGAAAGCTACGGAGACGGAAATCACACGTAAGGAGAAAATCCACCAAGACATATATATTATATCGATAACACTAATATAGAAAAACCAGTCGTTACATACGTGCTTTACGCTTAACATAATTCTCATGTCACGACATGCATCCATTACCATGGACTAAGGTTGGGACACTACACTATGATTGGCTCTAGTAGTCGGGCTACTCTCATAGGACACTGACTAGCAAATTAGGAGTTAGTAGTGACCCCTAGTGCACATGCCACTCTCATAAGCACGAGCCCTAGAAAGCAACTACTAAACCCTAATCAGATTCACGAGGAATTTACTTAGATCTGGAGTCGTTCTCATGGGTCTCCAATTCTAGGGCCAATTCTCCAAAATCTGGGTTCAATCGATCATAGTGTAACCCTAGGTCCATTCAACTGAGGGCAACCTTGCATTTGATCCCTATGATCCTAGGGCTCATCTGTTGGAAACTCACAACTCCTCATATAGTTTTGATGAAACAAACATATTATGTTATATTTACTAACTTTATCTATGCAGATATTATAGCACAATCAACTAAGACAATCATCAAGTATACAAGTTGCAAGAAGTATCCACTACAAGACGAAGCACATCGATGATATTTTGTATCTTGTAAAAAGAGATGTAATCTTTATTTTTTCTCTTGCATATACGTAGAATGTAAAAGCCTTGATAATGATCTCTCTTAGTCGTTTAGGGTCCGTCTTCAAAAAATCAAGTCAAAAAATCCAATTAATCAACCAATCCAGAATGCTAGTCGACTAATTTAAATATTAAAATATTCAGAAAATTCTGAAACTTTGTTAGACCTATTTTAGAGTCTCTAGGATCATTTTCCTACAAATTTCTAAGTGTCAGATTTTTAGTCGACTAGTAGATTCTGTTAGTCTACCACTCATTTTTAATCAGTTATTTTAATTGATTAATCATTTAAATATTGTATTTAATTAGTGGAAGTTAAAACTGCCACAAACGGCTAGTTCTTGACAGTTTATAGCCGTTTACATCAGTTATTTTCAGTTTTCAGAAGTTATTTTCTGAAAAGACTCCTCAACAGCCAAAATCCTAGTCAGCAGCCCAATTAGTCGACTAGTCCCAAATATTAGTCGACTAATTTGAACAAAAATTTCTTAGATTTTTTTGAAAATTTAGGCAGTTGTCCAACGTTCAAAAACTAACTTTTGGGCTATAAATAGACCCTTAGACCCCTGCCTAAAATCACGAAAATTCACACACTCTCTCTTTTCTTAAATTTACTTTCTCTCTCTAGAAAGTGAGTGATTTTCAGATTTTCATAGAGGAACCTCTGCAGAAATTCTTCCTCCATAGAAAGTCCAATCTTCAAGTTTGTTCTACTAGACGTTTTCAACTAGAACCTTGGAGATTCAATCACCTTCTTTGTGTTATAATTCCAACATTATCAATGCTATAGGTGATATTTTCTCATTCTCTTTCTTTACTTTATTTGGTGAATCTCTTATTGAAGAGATTGTACAAGTTTGTAACACGGGAAGTGTTGGCATCTTTGTATATTGATTGCTTGCGGGGAGCAAGTGTTATAGTGGATTCAAATCTCTACGGAGTAGAGGACTGGACGTAGGTTCACAAGGATCCGAACCAAGATAAATCTCTGTGTTTGCGTTTGGAATTTTCTGGATTGTGTTCATTTACTTCCGCACTCTAATTGCAATTTTTTATTTACTTTTAATCTTGCAATATAGTCGTGATATATACTATTCACCACCCTCTAGTGTATTTATTGTGCTAGGAGATCCAACATCATCCCTAAACCCTAGAAACACACTACTCAAGCATGGCTACGGAAATAATAATCAAAGCAATGTAGAAAATAGAAGAAGACATCGTAAGCATGATGAAATTAATATCAAAAGAGAGAGAGAGCGAAACAAATAGCAGAAATATATAAAAATAATAAAACTCTAACCGTTCACAAGAGATCAAATCGTAGCAAAAGATTCGAAGTTTTTCGTTCTCTAAAGTGACGACTTACAAAAAGTTACATGAATTAAGCACTGGAATCCCCTTAACTTTGGAAAGGCAAATTGTTTATATACATTCAGGTTTGGACTCGTCAAAACAAATAAAAATCAGCTTTACGAACCCTCTTCTGTGCCTGTGAGTCGGGCCTCGTAGCTCCTTTGATGCCTTAGATTCCTGGCTGGAATAGTGGTTGCTCGGACCGAGTGGCAAGTCCACTTTGTCGAGCTGTCAGGGGTGGAAAATAGCTTGAAAACATCGCTCTGCCGTTAATTCTACTCGACTGAGTCACCTAGGCACTCGGTTGAGTGGGCATGTCTACTCAGTCGAGCTATCAGTAGTGAGAATGGCTTGAAAATGGTCGTTCTGTCGAAATTTCTACTTGACCGAGTAGCAAAGCTATTCGGTCGTGTGCCTTCTTGCGATCTCCAAACGGCTAAGTTTGAAGCTACTACTCCTTTTCGTTACCTACTCAGACTGAGTGAAATTGCCACTCGGACAGAGTGGTCTAGGAAAAAGCTGACAACCATGAGAGCTTCATCTCTTTTGCTCCTCTTCTTCTTCCTTTCTTCTCTCTCTTCTTCTCTTCTTCTTTTGCTCCTCTCCAGCAGATCCAGCTCGTCAAGCACGATGCCATTGACGCTCCGGCATCAGTGTTCGTGTCCATCGTCCAATATATCTCCAAATCGCTCCGAAATTCCTGAAAATCCATAAATTAATACGAGAATCAATGACATCGTGAAATACGTGATAATATACTGAAAAGTGAGCGATAAAAATGCAATGAAATGATGCATGAAAATGATTGAAATTATGGACACATCAGTTGTATGTGGGTAAATCTCTTATATGTGTTTTAAAAATACAGAGCGTGCATGGGGGGAAGTTTAATGAGGATAACGTATGGAAAAATAAAAAAGTTCTTCAAGTTTTCTCGACTCGAGGAAAAGGTACTAAAAATTAAATGCTAATAGCTTTGTTTGAGATTCGTAGAGGAAACAACTTTGATCATACCTCCCAAGTCCCATATATAAGATTAGAGAACGACTGTATACACCGGTGACTTCGGTATAGTGAGGTGACATTTTTCCAAAAAAGAAAGCAAATGAGAGACTGGGGGCATAATGTGATTTTAAATTTGATTGTTTTTTGTCAAATTTGAAATGTTGTCACCTCCCTACACCGGATTTCCGGTGTATATAGCAGTTCTCTAAGATTATGCCTGGATATTTAGCTTCGATCAAATGATTGGCTTTGCCTGGATGTCAATATCAACCAAACATAAGATAAATGTGGCATCTTTACTTTGACATCCACATGCGATGAGTGGCAAAGTGGGGTGAAATTGTTATGAATAGATATTTGAATGGGCCAAGGGATAGACAGTAGAAGTAATGATATTAATGAATGGTATTTAATGATACCAAGTTTTGCGTTGAACAGTAGAAGTAAAGAAGGAAATTAATGTGGCAAGGGAAATTACTATGTAAGAAGTTTAAAAAAGATGAAAATTGCCGCACTCAAACAGCAAATAATTGAGTAGGAAGGGCCCACTGCTAGCTTTTATGTTATCAAATTGAAAGCGATTTAGTTGGTTAATGTCATTAACTTAATGATGCCAAAGATTATCAGTCCTTTGTCTGCAATCCTATGCACATTAGAAAGTCTACCGTCCCCTATTTTTTTGGACGATCAAAACCCTTCATTTTTTTCTTCGTATTCTAAAACTTTAAAACATCAAATATCTAGGAAACACAAAGGGCTTTACACGTTCATCCACCAATCACAAATTTAAGTTTCCCATATAGAGCTTATTGTAATGCACGGATAAAGGCGAAAAACAAAATGTACAATTTCTGATACAGGAACGATTTAGTTGGTTAATGATGACAAAGATTATCAGTCCTTTGTCTGCAACCCTCTGCACATTGGTTGGATAGGATGTCTCACCTAGCATGTCCTTCCCGGTAGATTTCGTAGTCTGATTTTCTGATACAAATTATTCAGGCATCATCTTTTAAACATTATTCTCTTTATAAAATTAGCAGGGTCTTTGAAAAAAAATGCAAATGTAGTCTAAACTTTAAAATTTCACAAAAAAAAATAACAATGTGAAACATACGACAAATGTGGCAAGTCCACATATGTGCAGCAGAAAGTTCACCATTCCCTATTTTTTGGACGGTCGAAATCGTTGTTTTGTTCTTCGTATTCTAAAACTTTAAAATATCAAATATCTAGGGAATACAAGGGGTTTTGCGCGTTCGTCCACCAATCACAAATTTAACAGTTTCCCATATAGAGCTTTTTGTGATGTACAAATAAAGGCGAAAAACAAAATGAACAATTTCAATAATCCGAACAAATTTGAGAATGAATTCTAGAGGGTGACATTTATGACTGGTCACATATGTCACATGTTTTTCATTATTCAACTTATACTTGAAATACTCAATAATTATTATTCTTGTGTTTTGTAAGGTTCAAGATGGTTTTTTAATAAAATTTAGTAAGCCGCAATTTTTTAAACTTTAAAAGTTCAATGTAATTTTAATTTATGTTTTTTTTTTCAAAATTTAAGATAAGTTTATAAAAACAGGTCTCCTTTAAGTTAGTTTTAAAAAAATTTGTGTGCCCGTCCCTGATTAAGACATCATATCTTTTACTTTTGAGAATACATAAAAGGTTGAATGATTTCTTTATTTGTGGCTACCATCGTTGTGACGAAGAAATGTGCGATATTATTAAGAAATGATTTCAAAAAACCGGAGGTGGACCGGGGGGTTCAGAACTAACCTTCTGAGGGCACGGCATGAATGGCAACAAAAAATGAGCGTGATTGTACTTTTAATCAAGCACCAAATCCTATCCTTCCTCGGACAAAAATGTAAAGCAAACAACAACAACAACAACATTGTACATTATCTAATGAAGAATTAGGTGTTTGTGTTGGGATAAAATCATCAAATTGATATCCCCGCGTAAACAACCAATCCTAAAAGCTGATCAAAAATAAAGAGCTAGCAAAAATCGGATATTCAAATAACCCTACAAAATCCATATGATCTTGTAAAGTAAAGCAGCAAACGAAATAGCAACAAATAAATCAAATCGCAGACACAAATGTTTACCTCGTTTCGGTTGGGCACAACAACTTCTGAGATGATTCCACTATCAGAGAGATCAATAAAGGGACTACAGTCTTGCTTCCACTCACGTGAGTAATAACTTGGCTAGATGCACAAGCCCTCACAAACTCACTCAAAAGAAGAAGAGAACAAGGAGACAAGGAGAGAATCACTCAACTCCAATCACAAAAATCCCAGCCTTAATCTCTCGACAAAATCTTCAATGGTGGCGGCTCAAGCTTCTCTCTTGCTCCAGATCCAAAATGTCACTCCCCGCTTCCCATACTACCCGGAAGCGAGGACGCGACGAAGGTCCGCATGTGCATAAAACAAGGATGAATTTTTTTCTTCCTTGTTCGATGCACAATAAGCGTCTGTAGTAATTCCATCGAAGGCAGGTTCTTGTCATGCAAGCTAAAAGAAACAACACACAACATCTTTATTATCCAATAGATGTTAAGTAGTACAGGACTGGGCCTTATTGTACGGCCTACAACGACTCGACAGAAAAGTAAAGTACAGCACTCGAAAATAAATAGCACGCTGGCGATAAGGAAAAACACACTGACGGTAAAGCAAAGCACTCTAACGGTGAAGGAAAGATGATGCTGTGTCGAGTTGGAGTTTCCTACTCCTCTGCTGGTACAGTCTCTGGAACGTCCTTTGATCCCGGGTCCGCGGGATCGTCCTCTGTGTAATATTCTACGTACTCTGTCGGCTCGTAATCTGACATGCATTTCAAAGAAAACAATGAAATACATGTCAGCGCTAAGCGCCAAGTAAAAACCAACGGAAAGTATAGGCAGCAAAGTAAGGAGTGAGCAAGAGGTAACAAATGTCGCTTGACTCTCTCTAATAGTGTAAGCTGGCCTAGTAATAAGAAGTCTCGCTTAACTCCCAAACCAGCCAGGCAGTCAGGGCTTGAAGGCACAGGTCACTTCAAAGAGCGCAGGAGGTTGACCAACCTACTTCCCATTTCCTTTCTAGACACTGGTCCAGTCGTAAATTAAGACCGCTTATTACTATACCGCTCTATCACGTTCGAGTAATCTCGACGTAGTCAGTATTGGTATCAAGTCAGTAGTCGCAATAGAGTAATAGTATCAATCAAACTAGTGCAACAGTGTAACGACCCGCTCTCGGGGGCCCGTTACTTATTTGATTTATTTGCAGGTTTCGCAGTTTACCAGTGAAATCAGCATAGTCACAACGCAGAGATGTACCAACAACACTCAAACCAGCTTACAGACATTATTACAGTCCAAATTAAAGTACAACAACCAGCACTCTCTCACACCGATACATGAAAGGAAAAGTACGGAAAGGAAATACAGAATGGAAATACATCTCACAACACACACCAACACAGATAACTAAAACTCCGCGGCTTCTGGGTCGTACGCAGGCTCCTCGTACTCTGGAGCGATCTCCTCGATCAGGTCGTCGTCTGTCGGTGCCACAAGTGGAACCGAAGGTAAGTCACAAAGATTCTAAACAAAGAAAAGAAGTACTGTACAAGTATGACAAGCAGAAGTAAAGTAAAGTACGGTGTAGTGTCTGTACAAGTGCAGAAAGTAAAGTGCATGACTGTAAAGAAGTAACTGTGCAAGCTCTGCTAAAATTACGTGACTCAAGTCGGAGAGTACAATATGTGACCGTTCAGTTTGTCTCTTGCCTGGGTGCTACCCAGACGAATGCCGGTACCCAGGCAGCAGTATGGTTTGCCGAAACGCAGGCAGCAGGACAGGGCGCCGAAACACAGGCGACATGACAGGTAGACCAAACTCTAGTCACTCTCGTACTCTCGCAAACTATGAGTTACCCCAAAACCCGGTGTGGTGTCAAGTACAAGTTCTTTACATGAACGTTCCACGAAATGTTCCAAGTCAAGTCCAACACAAGAAAGTGACGTATGTTTCCGTGCTTCGACAACGTAGTAGTGCGGTGCTACAAGTTCGTACGAGCAGAGTGGCTAGATTTCTAAGGTTAGAACCTATCGTGACTTACCAAAATTAATACCGTTGTAGTAAGCCGGAAGAGGATCTAGGGCTTCCTCAGAAGTTGGTACACCAGAGTCTGTACCTGCAACACAAAATACTTATTTTAGAAAAACACGACCTTTTCCTATTTAATAATTAGGCTAGTTTGATTTTTAAACTCGTTAAAACAGTGTCGGAAAATATTTAAAATTTTTATATAAAGCTAAAATAATTATTTAGATTTTACTGCAAGAGGGGAGAATTTTCAGAAGCTTTTGTAATTTCTTATAATTTTTAGAAACTTAGAAATAGCTTAAAAATCCTAAAAACTTAAGGAACGTGTATCTTCCGCAATTTCTTACGGGAGCAATACAAATCGGAATTACATGAATGAGTAGTCAAAATGACCGTCTCGAAGTCTATTGTCACATATAATTTTATCACATATTATTGTGAGCGAAAACAGCGAGTTACAATTTTTAGAATGATTTATACGTATTTAATCTTTAGGTTCGAAAAATCATTTTGGAAAAAGTAGACGTCTGGTCGAGGTAAGACCAGCGCCATTGGATCCGAAATGTCGTTTTTGATTTTCTGGGACTATCCACTCATTTTTCTGGGCCCTGTATAATTAGTTATGGATTAAAAACCCGAAAATCCAATTATTAATCATTTAAAAATCGAAAATACGAGATTTCCTATTATTTACGATTTTGCCACTGCGACGTAATACCGCTGCTTCGACGTTCGAACGCTGCGGGGGGGGGGGGGGGGGTGTTCTCCGGCGGTCGGCGAGCGGAGGAGCAGCGCACTGCGACGGCAGAGGCTCCAGGGGCGGCGGCGACGGCGCTGGGGGCGGCGGCGACGGCGCTGGAGGCGGCGGAGGGCGGAGCTCGGCGTCGGGCTTCGGGGGCTGCTGTCGAGGGGTTCGCCGGCGGTCGAGGCCGCTGGAGGCGGCGGCGACGTCGGCGGAGTGGGGCGGTGGTCGGCTCCGGCGGCGGTGGAGCGGCGGGCGTGGGTCGGAGCTGCCGGAGGGCGGGGGTGCTGGCGAGAGAGATGAGCGGGAGAGAGAGAGAACGCGAGGGAGAGAGAGCAGCGGCCTGGGGGTTTTAAAAAAAATTACTTTGGATGTTAATTAACTGGGTTAGTGGGGTATTTATAGGGTTAAGAATCTACTATTAGTCATTAATAAGGGGGTTAGGGGTTGTTGACTATCTTAGACATTTTAAATACGGTAGTTAGGGCTTTTTGACTAACTTTGGAAAATTTGTAAAGTGTATAAACGTGTTAAGCGTGGGGGGTTAAAGTAATTAGTAATTAGGTTATGGTAAATAGCTAGGGTAATTAAATGGTGGTAAAATTTGTAACGAGAATTACGATTTTGCCCCTACTAGTAAACGTGTCCAGAAAATTACGAAAATATACCCACGGGACCGTATCATCGCGAGGATGGCGAATACGAAGTCCGTTTCCGGGTTTGGGCTACGAGGATACTAGTTTTTGGCCAAAACGTTTAGAAAGCGGGTTTGTGGGTTCTCTATTGAAATGTCATCAGAAAATTACGAAATTAATGTGGGGAGTCCTAAATGGTCATAGGAGGTTACTGCAAAAGTTTGAAAACGTTTTGAAGACGTTTCTATAGAAAATAAATTCGTCGAATCAAAACGGTAATTTTGGGAGATGAATTTTAACAGAAATGTTTTGGGTATTTGAGGAAATCTGAAAATACTGAAATATAATATAATAAGTCTAGTATTTCAAAATATTTTTATAGAATTTTTTTTTGAAAGTATTTAAAACTCCTGACAAACCATTACAAAATATATTAAATTTGTAATTAAATGTTTTGAAAAATTACGAGTCGTTACAAACAGTCTTAGCCCGAGTGCACGATCTGTAACCAAAGTGCACCCATCCCATGAAGCAACTCGTGGAATATTTACCTACCATCACCTGCAGAGTTATGGTACAACTTAACTAATAAGGGTGGACCTGGTCACTCCCGCACACTTCGTAGCTCAAGACTACCCCATAACCAGTGTCATATCACATTAACCGTGTCCGTATCTGTACGACCTTATAGGCCCATCATTTCGTACACCCAACACGTGTACAAAAATCACATAAATCGGTTGATATCTTGCAACACACACATATATACGGTATTTACTTGCATGTGGTCGTGACCGGTGGCAGTCCATTTCTTCGAGCGGGTCCCGTGTCGTGTCTGGGAGTCGGTGTCTTCCCGGGACGTTTACCTACAAACACCACACGTACGCACCCATATTTTATTCATTAATAATCGAAGTTACAAACTTTCGTACTACGTGCACGTACGCATGTATACATATACACGTATGAAAAATAAAAATACAAAAAAACAATTTCTAAATCTCTAATTTTTCTAACTCTAATTCTAAAAATTTAACCAAAATCCCTAAAAATTCTTTCCCAATTTCCTTTTTCTTCATAATCCCCTTCACAATATTTCTTTCTAAATTAAATCCCTTCACTCCACTTCACAATTTTTCCTAGTTCATTTTACAAACTAAATCCCTTCCCTTCACAGTTTTTTTACATACTCCCTTCAAAAAAAGTGGCAGCTTCTAAAATTTCAAACTGTGAAAACTCTCTCAGTTTTTTTCTTCTTTCTTTCATCATCATCATCTTCATTGTAGGTACCAATGGAGGAGGCCAAGGGGAGAGGGACCAAGTGGAGAGGGGGTGGGCTGGTGGTGGTCGGCCACCTGGCCGGCCGTCGCCGGCCGCAGCCGGCCGACCGGCCAGCCAAAAAATCTGTCCCTCCTTTTTTATTTGATGGATTTTTGGTGTAGAATCAATGTGGGAAGAGAGTGTGTGTTGTAGAGGTAGAGAGAGGGAGGTGGAGGTCATGGGGTTGTCGCCGGAGGGCTCGCCATCGCCGGAGGTGGCCATGGTAGAGATGGCCATTGATGGGTTTGTTTGTGTTTTTCTTGGTTTTTAGAGAGAGATAGTGAGAGGTTGAGAGAGGTTGAAGATGGGGAAATGGAAGAGGATGGTGGGGCTCACCGGAGATGGATAAGTTCACCGGAAAGTTGGCCAGAGCTTTGCCGGAGGGGAGGTTGAAGATGGGATGAGAAGAGGGATTAAGGGGGTTTAAATAGGGTTAAAAAACTAATTTTTAATTAGGTAATTAAACCTTACTCAAAAGTGTCATTAAATGAAAGATTAGGATACGATTAGCTTTTTGACTAAATGTTAAACGGTTCCCTCCACATGTTAGTCATGGTTAGGGTAATTAGTAATTAGGTTAATGTAATTAGTAATTAGGTAAGGTAATTAGTGACAGTAATAGTAAAATTTGAAATTACGATTTTGCCCCTACTAGTAAACGTGTCCGAAAAATTACGAAAATATACCCACGTGTTCGTATCGTCACGAGCATCGTGAATACAAAGTCCGTTACAGGGTTTGAGCTATTGAGATATGAGTTTTAGGCCGAAACATTTAGGAAGCGGGTTTGCGGGTTCTCTATTGATTTGGCTTCAGAAAATTACGAAATTAATGTGGGAAGCCCTAAATGATCATAGGGTGATACCATAGAAGTTTGAAAATGTTTTGATGATGTTTATATAGAAAATTAATTCATTAAGCCGAAATAGTAATAATTGAAAATGAATTTTTATTCAATTATTTAGATGTATTTGATGAACCGAACTTACTAAAATACTCCATAACTAGTTTGATACTTCAAAATATTTTTATAAGAAATTTTCGAAATCATAAAACTCCTGAAGAAAAATAGTTTAATAGGTTAAACACGCAAATTGATGAAAACATGTCATTCTATTCTACCCTCCTTATAAAAATTCCGTCCTCGGAATTTAAGGAAAGAGATGAGGATAACGCTCGCGCATTTCCTCTTCACGTTCCCAGGTGGATTCACCAGGTGAATCATGATGCCACATAACTCTCACTAGCTCAATAACTTTGTTCCTGAGAGTCTTCTGTCGACGATCTATGATCTGCACCGGTTGCTGCTCATAGATGAGATCCGGACGAACTGTAATCTCCGAGTGGTTGACTACATGCTTGGGGTCGCTGATGTAACGACGCAACTGGGAGATATGAAAGACATCATGAACTCCCTCCAATGATGGTGGCAGGGCCAGACGATAAGCTACTTCTCCAACTTGCTCTAGCACATCAAACGGTCCGATGAATCTCAGACTAAGCTTTCCTCGTTTTCCAAAGCGTATCACTCCTCTGTTTGGTGATATCTTTAAAAAAACATGGTCTCCAGGTTGAAATTCCAAATGTTGACGCTTGGCATCAGCCCAGTGCTTGTAGCGATCTTGTGCGATTCTCAGCTTATCACTGATAGTACACATCACATCAACAGCTTCCATGATCATCTCTGGACCTAAAAGTTCTCGATCACAAATGTCATCAAAACTTAATGGAGATCGACATTTCCTTCCATAGAGTGCTGCAAAAGGGGCTATGCTGATGATGGCTTGGTAGCTATTGTTGTAAGCAAACTCTAAATAGTGCAGATGATTTTTCCATGATCCTTTGAAATCCAGCGTGCATGCTCTCAGCATATCTTCAAGAATCTGGATGGTATGCTCCGATTGATCATCAGTTTGCGGGTGATACACAGTGCCGAATTTGAGATGTGTACCCAGATTCAATTGCAGGCTCTTCCAGAAATGTGAGGTGAACCTCGTGTCTCGGTCGGAGACGATTCTTACTGGAACCCCATGTAGCCTCACAATTTCCTGCATAATAAACAGATATCACTATGTATACCGCAAGGAGTTTAAAGGTATGAGATATATCATTACCTCCATATACTTCTTCGCGAGTATTTCTGTGGATTGTCCTACTCGGAATGGTATGAAATGTGCCAACTTGGTTAATCGATCAACGATCACCCAGATGGCATCATTTTGTTTTGAGCTCCGAGGTAGTCCAGTCACGAAGTGCATAGTGATGTGTTGCCATTTCCATTTCGGAATAGGTAGAGGTTGAAGCATCCAGTAGCTCGATGATGTTCAGCCTTCACTTGTTGACATACGAGGCATTTGGCGACGCTTCGGGCCACGCTTCTCTTCATTCTGATCCACCAGAAGTTCAGTCACAGATCTTTGTACATCTTGGAACCACCTAGATTTATGGAGTAAGGAGAGCTGTGTGCTTCATTCAGCATCTCTTCCCTGATCTCTCTTGAGGGTATGCAGATGCGACTTCCATACCTCAAAGATCCATCTTCATGAATACAAAATTCTGTTCGTAGACCAGCTCCAACTTGTTGCTTGATCTTCTGCAGCTTCGTGTCTCCAGATTGAGCAGCTTTGATCCTATCGATGATGGTAGACTAAATCTGCATGTTCATTAATGATGATGTAGCTCCTGGCAAGAAGAATTCGATTCCCATTTCTTTCAAGTCTTGTTGAAGTCTCCATTGAGTCGTCAGAGTCATGACTGTTGGTAGTCGACTCAATGCATCAGACACGACATTCACCTTCCCAGGATGATACTATAGGTCGATGTCATAATCAGCCAGGAGTTCCAACCATCTTCGTTGTCTCATGTTGAGCTCCATCTGTGTGAAAATATACTTCAAGCTCTTGTGGTCAGTGAATACCTTTACTTGTTCTCCCAACAGAAAATGTCTCCAAATCTTCGGAGCAAAGATGACGGCTGCCAACTCTAAGTCGTGTGTTGGATAATTCTTCTCATGATTCTTCAGTTGCCGAGAAGCATTGCAACCACACGACCATGTTGATGCAGCACACTTCCAAGACCTTTTCCGGATGCATCACAGTAAACTTCGAACCCTCCAGTTCTATCCGGAATAGTTAGAACTGGTGAGGTTGTCAGCTTCATCTTCAATCCTCTGAATGCTTGCTCACAATCTTCAGACCAAACAAACTTAACATCCTTCCTAGTCAGTCGAGTCATCGGCTCAGCAATCTTTGAGAAGTCTTTGATGAATCGGCGATAATAACCAGCTAATCCGAGAAAACTTCGGATGTCAGAAACTGATCGGGGGTCGGCCAGTTTCTAACAGATGTGACTTTCTCAGGATCGACAGAAATACCATCTCCTGAAACTATATGTTTAAGAAAGGCAACTCGATCCAGCCAGAATTCACACTTGCTACACTTGGCATAGAGCTGATGACGATGCAGAGTCTCCAAAACTATCCGCAGATGCTTGGCATGATCTTCCTCGCTCTTCGAGTAGATCAGGATGTCATCGATGAAGATAACTATGAATTTATCCAAGAACTCATAGAATATAAGGTTCATGAGATTCATGAATACCACCGGGGCGTTAGTCACACCAAAAGGCATGACTACGAATTCGTAGTGTCCATACTTGGTCCAAAAAACTGTCTTAGGAATATCTTCCTTCCTGACCTTCACTTGATGATACCCACCTCTGAGCTTCAGCTTGGAGAAGACTCGTGATCTACCGAGTTGATCAAAAATATCGTCGATGCGAGGCAACAAATATTTATTCTTTACAGTCACATTGTTCAGTTCTCGATAGTCCACGCACATTCTTCTCGATCCATCCTTCTTTTTGACCCATAAGACAGGCGCACCCCAAGGAAACACACTGGGATGTATCAATCCTTTCTGCAACAGGTCGTTGAGCTGACTCCGGAGTTCTTCCAATTCAGTAGGAGCCATACGATAAGGAGCCTTGGAGATATGTTGAGTGTTTTGCATGAGGTCAATAGTGAATTTGAGATCTCTGTCTGGTGGTAATCCCGAAATATCTGTAGGGAATAGGTCTTCGAAGTCTCGAACTACTAAAGGTTTCTCAGGCTCAACCTGCATTGATGCGACTATAGCTTCATTCGGCTTGGCCTGAAACTTGATAGGACCAAGTGAATGACTTCCATTCATTAACTCGAACACAGGATGTTCAGGAATTTTAAACACTACACTCTTCTGGTATCGCATTAAAGTTGGCTATGCTGATGATCATGAAATCAGTAAATAGTTCACGTCCACAGATCACTAGTGGGCATGACTTGCATCCGGTAGAGACTTTTACTATGCCATTTCCAGTGTTGACATTCCAACATCTTGGAAGATCACAGATAGTAATAGAATGATCCGTCGCAAACTTTTGCGACAAGAAGCTATGTGAAGCTCCAGAATCAAACAAGACTAGAGCCGGAGATGCAGATAATAAGATAACACCTAGGTTAAGGTAGGATACGTCTTAGCAAGAGATACCAATCAAGCATATGATATAGAATGCTGTATGAAACTGTGGTCTAGATGTTACCTGAGATCACTTGATCGGTGGTCTCAGCTTCAGCAGTAGTCATAGTAAATGCCTGACGCCTTGGTGGATTCGGCTTTGCATTCTGAAAAGCTTGTTGCCGAGGAGGCAGGGGTTGCTTTTGCTGAGCTGATCCTGAAGCCATCATAGGGTTGGCTGGTTTGATACTGCGACGAGGGCAGTCCTTGGCAAGATGGTCAGAAGCCCCACACACTATGCACAGGTTCAAGAACACACGGCAGTCCTTCTTGATGTGTCCAACACGGTTGCAGTAGTGGCATACCATAGTGGATTTGGTATTGGCCAGAGTTGCTGGCTTCTTGAAATTGGTGGTCTGAGTCGGACGGAGGTTGATCTTGGTAGGTTCCATCAGACGTTTGCCTGTATTAACTTGAAATCCCCTGTCAAGTCATGCAACGGTTTCATGATTTTGTGTAGCTTCCAGAATAGCCTCAAGAGTAGTCAGCTTCACTGCAGTCATCGAGGCTTGGACATGGGGGTTTAGGCCTTGACGAAACTGATAGGCACAGTCTTCTAGATTTTCAACCATGTGCGGAGCGAAACGACTGAGCATTGAGAACACTGCCTCATAGGTCTTATTGCCTTGTTTCAGATTGGCAAAGCGCTGTAGGAGTTCCCTCTTGGCTGATGGAGGAAAATATTGGGCGTTGAACCTTTCTCGAAACATGCCCCAAGAGATAGGCTTAACCAGATGTCGTTCTTCACGATCCCACCAGCTTCGAGCATTGTCAGTCAGTTGCAGTTTTGCAACTTCACCCCATCCTGCTTGAGAGATGCGAGTAGCTTAACTTGTCTTCAGTGACTAGGGCCCATTCTTCAGCTTCCTGTGGCCCTTCCTTTCCAGAGAAAGTCTTCGGATGAGGCTCCTGGAATTGCATAACCCCAGGTTCAGCGGGTTGTGGTGGTGCCGGTGGTCCCCGTTGTAGCATCTGGTGTTGCATTTCCAACATTTCTCTTATCACTCCAATGACTGCAGATATCTCGGTGGCACCATTTGCATTAGCACCGTTTCCATTGGCGCCATTTTCGTTGCGGATTTTTGGTCTTCCTGCCATGCTGCAAAACAATAAACCTGAGTCAATATGTACTCAGTCAGCTTAGGATCGTAAAGATGTGTATATTGCTCCGAGTATTTACATGACTTGTGTGGGCCACCACAGAAACCTGTCACGCCCCGCTTACCATAATACCCGAAAGCGAGGACGCGACGAAGGTTCGCATGTGCATAAAACAAGGATGATTTTTTTCTTCTTCATTGTTCGATGCACAATAAGTGTCTGTAGTAATTCCATCGAAGGCATGTTCTTGTCATGCAAGCTCAGAGAAACAACACACATCATCTTTATTATCCAATAGATGTTAAGTAGTACAGGACTTGGCCTTGTAGTACATGACTATGCCTTATTGTACGGCCTACAACGACTCGACAGAAAAATAAAGTACAGTACTCGAAAGTAAATAGCACACTGGCGATAAGGAAAAACACACTGACGATAAAGGAAAGCACTCTAACGGTGAAGGAAAGTTGATGCTGTGTCGAGTTGGAGTTTCCTACTCCTCTGCTGGTACAGTCTCTGGAACGTCCTTTGATCCCTAGTCTGTGGGATCGTCCTCTGTGTAATATTCTACGTACTCTGTCGGCTCGTAATCTGACATGCATTTCAAAGAAAACAATGAAATACATGTCAGCGCTAAGCGACAAGTAAAAACCAATGGAAAATAAAGGCACCAAAGTAAGGAGTGAGCAAGAGGTAACAAATGTCGCTTGACTCTCTCTAATAGTGTAAGCTGGCCTAGTAATAAGAAGTCTCGCTTAACTCCCAAACCAGCCAGGCAGTCAGGGCTTGAAGGCACAGGTCACTTCAAAGACCACATGAACAAGTCCCTTGGTTGACCAACCCACTTTCCATTTCCTTTCTAGGCACTGGTCCAGTCGTAAATTAAGACCGCTTATTACTATACCGCTATATCACGTTCGAGTAGTCTCGACGTAGTCAGTAGTGGTATCAAGTCAGTAGTCGCAATAGAACAATAGTATCAATCAAACTAGTGCAACAGTCTTAGCCCGAGTGCACGATCTGTAACAAAAGTGCATCCATCCCACAGAGCAACTCGTGGAATATCTACCTACCATCCCCTGCAGGGTGATGGTACAGCTTAACTAATAAGGGTGGACCCGGTCATTCCCATACACTTCGTAGCTCAAGACTACCCCCATAACCTGTGTCATATCACATTAACCGTGTCCGTATCTGTATGGCCTTATAGGCCCATCATTTCGTACACCCAACACGTGTACAACAATCACATAAATCGGTTGATATCTTGCAATACAAACATGTATACGGTATTTACTTGCCTGTGGTTGTGACCGGTGGCAGTCCGTTTCTTCGAGCGGGTCCCGTGTCGTGTCCGGGAGTCGGTGTCTTCCCGGGACGTCTACCTACAAACACCACACGCACGTACCCATATTTTATTCATTAATAATAGAAGTTACAAAATTCCGTACTACGTGCACTTACGCACGTATACGTATACACGAATGAAAAATACAAATACAAAAAAAAACAATTTCTAACTCTCTAATTTTTCTAACTCTAATTCTAAAAATTTATCCAAAATCCCTAAAAATTCTTTCCCAATTTCCTTTCTCTTCATAATCCCCTTCACAATATTTCTTTCTAAATTAAATCCCTTCACTCCCCTTCACAATTTTTCCTAGTTCATTTTACAAGCTAAATCCCTTCCCTTCACAGTTTTTTTACAAACTCCCTTCAAAAAAATGTTAGTTCTTGGGTTCAAGACTAATGTTGTTTTGATGATGATCAATACATTATGTTAGTGTGCTAATCAATCTTATGTTTTAGTCTCAGTTTATCTTAATGATTATATATGGATGAGACAAAGTATAATGCTTGGAGGATGATACAAGGGATATCTTAAAGACCTCCAAGAGTGATGGTGTGCTCAAGCTTGGATGAAATCATGAAGATCATTTAATGAAGCCAAAGCTTGGAGCATGATGATGGATGGACATCTAGAGGAGCATTGTCAAAGCTTGGAGCTTGATGAAGGGAAGCTCATCAAGGAGTGCCAAAGCTTGGAGATGAGTGGGAGCATTAAGGCATCATGAGCTTGAAGACTTAGACTCTAGGAGATGCAATATGTAATCCATGTAATTTCAATTACTTGCATTTCTCTTTTTAGTCTAGGATTATTGTAATGCCTTGATAGATGGTCATACTCTCATGCATATGTATTTCACCCTCTTAGTGAGCCTTAGGATTATCATAGAATCCAACCCTATATGTTCATCTAGCCTAAAGACTCATTTGGAGTCTCTGGCCCTCCAACAATCGCCTGATGAAGGTTTTACAGTCGACTGGGTGATTCCAGTCGACTGTCGAGCCTTCTACAGTCGACTGTGATGCATAGCTCAAGTCAACATTTCTATTGACTCTTCTTGAGCTTTTCGCATCAGTCGACTGATGTTCAATTTACAGTCGCCTGTGTTTCTACAGTCGCCTATGAATTGGTCGACAGTCGACTGTGCGCTTCTTGCATTTTTTAGGCTTCATCCCAATTTGCAAGACAGTCGCTTGTTGCTGTTTTTACAGTCGCCTGTATATTTACAATCGCCAGTGAAATGGCCATCAGTCGTCTGAAAGGTTATACATCCACTGTATCTCTCTCTGTTTTTCTCCATCCACTGCAGCAGTCGACTGATAAAGGTTATACAGTCGCCTATCTATTTTACAGTCGACTGTACTCTGGTCATCAGTCACCTGTATGCATAGTGGGAGAAAGTTGCAACTCTCTGTGTTTCTCCATCCTCTGCAGCACTCGCCTGATGAAGGATATACAATCGACTGTCTGTTTTACAGTCGCATGTGCAGTCTTCTACAGTCGACTGTCCTGGCTCGGATTATAGCCGTTGGAATTTTTCTAGCCGTTGAACAGTCGACTGTCACTTGTTCATCAGTCGACTGTCTGGGCCATAAACTGCCAAAATTTAGTCGTTGCAGATTTCTTCCCTTTGGGTTTTTGGCTGGTTTTACGGGTTCCTTTGGGCTTACTATATATAGGAGTTGGCTTAGTTCATTTAGAACTCTTGGTTAATATTGAATATCTTTGAGAATCAATAGCCACTCCTAATCTCTCACATTTCCCTCTCATGAGCACATTTCTCTTCATGCATTGAAGCTAGCTCAAAGGAAAATTCTTCAAGGGATCTAATTCTCATTCCTTTCTTGGAGATCATCTTTCTTCTCTTCATTTCGTACACTCAAGTGAGAAGTGTTAGGATTCATTCCTAGAAAAGAGAAAGATTATCAAGTGCAATCAAAGCCTCATCTCAAGCACTTGAATTTCACTTGCATGCCTTCTTCTTCACATTGGTAAGATCATATCAAGGCATATGTAAGTGTTGTTTCGTTTTGTTTTTTGTTCGAAACCCTAAACTCTTTATGGGAATTAGTTACTCTCTTTGTGGGAATTACTCTCTGTGTGAGAGTTTGGTTCTTTCTGTGTGAAAGAACAAATCCTCTGTGTGAGGTCTCTCTGTGTGTGAGTAAGGATATCTCTTTGTGGGAATCCTAAATCCTCTGTGTGAGGTATCTCTGTGTGAGATTGTATTCACTTCTCTATGTGGGAATATAGTGAATACTGGTGTGGCTGGACGTACCCAAGTTTTGGGGAACCAAGGTAAAATCCATGTGTTTGCGATTGTTGTTGTTGATCACTCTGTTTAATTTCTGCTGCTTATTATGCTTTAATTTCAGTAACTTTTAATCAAGCACTTTGCTTCCATTATACTATTCACCCCCCCTTTAGTGTGTGTAGCCCCGTAGGGTCCCTTACACAAAAGTGGCAGCTTCTAAAATTTCAAACTGTGAAAACTCTCTCTGTTTTTTCTTATTTCATTCATCATCTTCTTCTTCATTGTAGGTACCAATGGAGGAGTCCAATGGGAGAGGAACCAAGAGGAGAGGGGGTGGGCTGGTGATGGCCGGCCACATGGCCGTCTGGCCGAAAAATCTGTCCCACCTTTTTTTTGTTTGATTTATTTTTGGTGTGGAATCAATGGGGAGAGAGTGTGTGTTGTAGAGGTAGAGAGAGGGAGGTGGAGGTCACGGGGTTGTCGTCGGAGGGCTCGCCGTCGCCGGAGGTGGCCATGGTGGAGGTGGCCATTGATGGGTTTGTTTGAGTTTTTCTTTGTTTTTAGAGACAGATTGAGAGAGATTGAGAGAGGTTGAAGATGGTGAAATGAAAGAGGATGGTGGGGGCTCACCAGAGATGGGGGAGTTCGCTGGAAAGTTGGCCGGAGCTTCGCCGAAGGGGAGGTTGAATATGGGATGAGAAGATGGATTAAGGGGGTTTAAATATGGTTAAAAAAACTAATTTTTAATTAGGTAATTAAATCTTAGTCAAAAGTGTCATTAAATGAAAGATTAGGATAAGATTAGCTTTTTGACTAAATGTTAAACAATTCTCTCCACATGTTAGTCATGGTTAGGGTAATTAGTAATTAGGTTAATGTAATTAGTAATTAGGCAATGTAATTAGTAACGGTAATAGTAAAATTTGAAATTACGATTTTGCCCCTATTAGTAAACGTGTCCGAAAAATTACGAAAACATACCCACGGGTTCGTATCATCGCGAGGATTGCGAATACAAAGTCCGTTTCAGGGTTTGAGCTACGGAGATATGAGTTTTAGGCCGAGACGTTTATGAAGCGGGTTTACGGGTTCTCTATTGATTTGGCTTCAGAAAATTACGAAATTAATTTGGAAAGCACTAAATGATCATAGGATGATACCATATAATTTTGAAAACGTTTTGATGATGTTTGTATAGAAAATTAATTCGTTAAGCCGAAATAGTAATAATTGAAAATGAATTTTTATTCAATTATTTAGATGTATTTGATGAAACCCGAACTTACTAAAATACTCCATAACTAGTTTGATACTTCAAAATATTTTTATAAGAAATTGTCGAAATCATAAAACTCCTGACGGATAATAGTTTAATAGGTTAAACACGTAAATTGATGAAAACAGACCGTTACACAAAAACAGCCATAACCCTAATCCAATAAACCAGTAGATTAAATAGGGCATCAAAATGAGCCTGGAAAACTCATTTGAACCGTTGACTAAAAAATCTGGGCCTCACACCGCTCAGTCGAGCGGCTTCATCGCTCAACCGAGCGGCTGCTTTGCATCAGCAGCATCTGGGTTGAAGAATGGGACACTCGGTCGAGCGTCTGCTTCGCTCGGTCCAAGCACTTTGCATTGCAGAGCTCAAACTTTCTGTTTATGTAGCTCGACCGAACGCTCAAACTGCTCGCCAGAGCAGACATTGCTCGGCCGAGCGATAGAGTGCTCGGTCGGGCGATGTTCAGTGTTGCTTGTCCTTTCATCATGTGCCACTAGTTCAGCCGAGCGGCTTAGACAGCTCGGCCAAGCAACCTGGGAGTAGGAGGTAAGAGACTTGAATCACCAAATTTTAACACTCTACCTTGATTCAAATCTCCTTACACATACTCCTGCACATCTACGCTGCTCGCCATAACGCTTTCTTTTGGGTTTCATCATCATCTCAGATTATGCGCCCTCTGTCACCTAAGCCAATAAAGAGATCAACTCCAGGCACACCTGGAGCTTGATGGTAGGAACTGGTATAGTAAACATGTCTGTAGGGTTCTTCTCAGTCGGGATCTTCTGAAGCTCTATTTCCTTTTCTCCAAGTCTAGGAAGGAATCTCGCACCTCAATGTACTTCGTCCTCGAACTGTATGCTTGGTGCTTTTCCAGATGAATGGCATTCTCGCCATCACTTTACACTCGTGACGAACTCTGCAGCACACCCAAATCTCTAAACAGACTCCTCAAATATTTGGCCTTCTTCACAGCTTCCACCGCTGTGATCAATTCGGCCTATGTGGATGACAAAGCTACCATAGACTGTATCACCAACCTTTACGATACCACAGCAGTGTCCAAGGTGAACACGTACCCTATAGTAGATCGCTGCCTGTCCCTATCTCCTGCGTAGTCATTGTCACAATATCCTATCAGCACATTTGTCTCCTCTTCCGTAGAGAAACTTGACACTAGCTGTGTGTCACGTCCTGCTTCCCAAGTATGGAAGGCGAGACGCGAAGAGGTCCGCTTAGACTTGAAGCCGTGAAGTTACAATCTGATACGCGTCTGTGTTTTCATCCATTTGCAGATTCTTGCATTGCAATGAAACAACAACAATAATAAATATGAACGCAGGCAATAAAACATCCATTTCATTATTCCAACATCCATAAATATAATCATAAAATAAAGGTAAAAGAGTCTGAAAATGAAAGGCCCCAAGCCTGGCCGAAACTGAAACAAAATAAGGTGCTACGCACCGAACAACCTAACAACATCTACTAGGAAACAACAACAACTAAGAGAAAGTCACCAGCTGAGACTAGGGTAGGTCTCAGGTATCCTCGAACTGAACGGCATCATACTGGTCGTTCTCAGCAACTAACTCAGGCTCAAAACCTAACATGCGACACCCAAAGAGAAAAGGGCGCATGTCAGCAAAAATCTCCAAAAGGGAAAAGGACACTTTTGTGCAAGGAAACATAAAGTATAGCAGTTATAAGATAAATATAACTTAGCAGTTTAAGTATGATGACATGGCATATTAGTTCATGAATGCAACAATTATAATGAACATGATATTTTATGATGCATGGCACGTCGTAGCAAAAGCTACTAAACAATATTTCATGAAAAGCAGTAAAACATGCATTCACGTTGTGCACAGGGTTTACGCCTTGTAGCTGAAGTTGTTGTACGGGTACACTTCTACGCTGAGTGGCCGCTTAACCCTACTCCTCCACTTGTGTATGGACTGGCGCCCATCTTCTGGATCACGAGCCAGGAAGTATTTATGGCCTAGGGTTGACCTAGGCTCATTCATGATGTAGGAGTCAAAATCCTACTCGTCGCAGCTTATATTTCAATAGTAGCGTGTGCTACACATTCACGACAATACATTCAAATGCATGGAATGACATGCGATATGCAACATGATAGTATGAAAGCAGTTAATAATTGCGTACAGTTTATCAAAATTAAATATGACATTTAATATGCAGGAAATGTCATGGCAAGGGTGTCGGACCTAGCTGCGTTGTCAAACTAGATCAAGCATGCTGTCGGATCTAGCTTCGTTGTCAAGCTAGATCAAATATGGTGTCTAGGAGACTATCATTTCACCGCCTAGTCTCTTTTACACAAATATTCAGAATAGCCTAAAACATGGTTTAACAATTTACTATACAAGTTTCACTTGCCTGAAATATGTGCTGCAAGTCTCAAATCAACGAGGTCCAGATCTTCCTATCAAATCAATCACCAACCTACAGTCCCATTTTCATTTAATCTTCAATTAGTTATTTAACCAAAGCAATGAAATTACTGGTTTTTATCATGTTTAAACATGCAGGTGCGGGTTCCTACGAATTGGGGTTTACCTGAACACGACACGAAAGCTACACTGACGTCGGGTAGCGACGTTAGGGGTTGGATTCTGGTAGCGAGCGAGGTACGGTGAACTACGGCGACAACTAGAGACAACGATAGCATGACCCGTGAACGGTAGCGAGTAAGGGAGATCTCGGCCTGCTGTTGAGTTGCGTGCGGCAACGGTGCAACGTGGAAACGGCTAGGGGAGTCTCGGCCTGCTGTCTTGCCTAAGGGGCAACCAACAATATGTAGAGGAGGGTGCAACAGCTCTTTATGTGGAGAAGGGCTGATTTTGGAGATGTCCGGATGTCTTAGGGCAAGGAGGGGAGGCTGTCGGTTGCACGGGAGGTGGAGGAGCATGTGGTCGGCAGCTAGAAGGGTGGTTCGACGGCAAAATGACAGGCCGTGGGGTTTTAGGGTGAAAACAGCAGTTTAGGGGTGGAGCCGTGGGGTTTTGTGCGGAAATTTAGTGGCTAGAGTTCGGTAGTATTCAAGGGAGATGGCCAAAGTTTATGTCCTGGGGGATATGCACAGGTGTCGGTGGCTACGCGCAGAGGAGGTGCGGCCTGGGCGGTTTAAGAGGGGGCGTCGGCGGCTCTAGGGTGGCCAGAGGGCTGATCGGTGGCGGTTCAAGGGCTGGCCGTGAGTTTTGAGAATGGGGGGTTTGGCAGTTTTTAAGGCCAGTGGAGGGTTTTGTGCGGTTTATGGAGGAGGAGGAGGTGGTGGTTGCGGCCAAGGGGAGGCCGTGGTGGCTGGCCGGCGGCAAGGAGGGTGGCGGGAGATGAGTTGATTGGTGGAAGAATGGCGGCTATGGGTTGCGGCTGCATGAGGAGGAAAACCTAGGCTAGGTTTCGTTTTAACAAAGAGAAATTGCTAAATGGGGTTGAAAATGGGGTAGATTTAGGTTGATTGGAGAGAGAGTGTGTGTGTGAGGGAGAGGGTAGACTAAGGGTGCAAATAGCTAGGGAATATATTAACATGATACATATTAAATCCTAGTGATTTGGTTTAATTATTTTATTAAGATTTCAAATTCGAATTAATGAGGGCTAATTATAGGTTGAAAGTGATTAGGTCGATAGGTCGGTCTAACGGTGTCCGGTAATTACAAGAAAAATATCGGGACGACCGTATCGACGAGAGGGTCGAGCCTACGATGATCGGTCACTTTCTAGGTTAATGAAAAACGGAATTAAAAATAAAGAGGTCAAATGTCTAAGTCTAAAGTTACGACATCCCTTCAATCAAAGCTGATTTGTGGAAGAATGAGCTGTGAAATGACGTTCACGAAAAATTCCACAAATAAGTACTCTCTCAGAGGGTCATAATGATATATAACATCGTGCGTTCAAAATACAAGAGGAGGTCACAAAAACACACGTACGAACAAGAAGGTATGCGCACAAAAAAGCGACCGTGACACTGTGCCTCGCAGATACCTCAGAATCCACTTGACGGCCTGCCAATGCTCCGTGCCTGGGTTGGCCATATACCTGGTAACCACTTCCACAGTATGTGCAATATTTGGATGCATGCATACCATCACGTACATCAAACTCCCTACTGCACTTGCATATGGCACCTGAGACATATATTTCTTTTGATCCTCAGTGCTAGGTGACTGTGTTACAGACATCTGAAAATGAGCTCCTAGTGGTGTAGTCACTGGCTTCGCACTCTCCATCGTAAAACGGGTCAGCACCTTCTGAATGCACCATTGCTGTGAAAAACTTAGCTCATGTCGCTTCCTATCTCAGAAAATCTCCATGCAAAAGAATCTTCTTTGCGAGCCCAAAGTCCTTCATATCGAACTCTTGCCCCAGCTTCGTCGTCAGCTTCTTCACCTCAAACATGCTATTAGAAGAAATAAGCATGTCGTCCACGTAGAGTAGAAAATAGATTTTCATGCCATTCTCCAGTGTGCACACATACACACACTGGTCCTTGATGCTTCTCTCAAAGCCTACTCCCATCATGAATCTGTCGAATCGCTTGAACCACTGCCTGGGTGACTGATTCAACCCGTACAATGATTTCTTCAATTTGTAGACCAATTTTTCTTTCCCCTCAACTCTGAACCACTCTGGCTGTTGCATGTATATCTCTTCATCAAGATCTCCATGCAGAAAGGCTGTCTTCACATCGAGTTGCTCCAACTCCATGTCTATGCTTGCCACTAGTGCCAACAACACACGAATTGATGTGTGTCGCACAACAAGTGAGAATATCTCATTGTAGTCCTATCTCGTCCATTGTGTGAATCACTTGGCCACCATTCTCGCCTTGTACCTGACATCATTACCATCTTGGGTTGAGCTTTCTTTTACCTTATATATCCAATGACATCCAATGGCACGCTTCTCGCTAGGTAACAGTACCAACTCCCAAGTGTTATTGCGATGAAGGGACTCCATCTCCTTCTCCATAGCTCCTTGTTAGTGAGCAGCATCTTCGGAGTCCATGGTTCCACTATATGTCGTCGGCTCCTCATGCTCCAAGTTTAGTGCATATGACGCCATGTCATCGAAAGAAAAACTTGCATAGTCCCATGTTCCAAATCTCTCGGACGCCTTCTTCACCCTCTTTGATTTCCATGTTCCTTCATCACCTGCATAAGTGTCAACGCGTACCTAAGAAGGACTGGGTGTCTGCACATGGTCCTCAATACATACCTCATCACGTCCTTCAACTGGGACGTCGACTATCAACTCTTTGCCTGGTCGCTGAGTGGGCTGGACTAGAAGGTTGACCATGTCTGTCAATGTCTTTTTTACTGACTTGTCCCCTTTTGAGTGAGAATGCTCTGCCCTGAGTATTGCATCCTCATCAAAAGTGATGTAAGGATCGTCTTACCCATGCAATACTAACAACAATACACTAGAGGGGTGTGAATAGTGTAATGGCACAAATTACGTATTTAAAAATTAAACTTGCAAATTAGGAATTATAAATGCAAGAATTTAAACACTACAAAAATCCAAACGCAAACACAAGAAATCACCCTGGTTCCCCAAACTTGGGTACATCCAGCCACACCAATATCCACTATAATTCTCACACAGAGAAGTGAATACATCTCACACAGAGATACCTCACACAGAGGATTTGGATTCTCACACAGAGAAATCCTTGCTTTCACATAGAATGACTTGTGCTCTCACACAGAGAGACTCAAACTCTCACAAAGAGAGATCTCAACCAACCCTCACATAGAAGGTTATACTCACACACAGAGAGTAACTAGCTCACACAGAGAAAGCTAGGGTTTCAATAAAACAACAAAGTAAAACAAATACTCTTACCTATGCCTTGAGATGAACTTACTCATTAATGAATGCAAGGCATGGAATGAGATCTCCAAGTGATGAGATTTGCTAGAAATGCACTTGGATGATTTCCCTTGAGCTTGACTTCAATGCATGAAGGGGAGAATGAGCTCTAAGAGGGAAATGAGAGAGTTTGAGAGTGGCTTAATTAAACTCTAATGATTTTCAATAGCATCAAGAAGCTCTAATGAACTCCGCCCTCTTAAATATATATGAACCCTATAGGAACTCTCAAAAGTCAAGAAAACAGCCAAAACCAAAAAGCTACAATGGCTAGATTTTGGGCAAAAACGTCACCGATAGTCGACTGATGAACAAACGACAATTGACTGTCCAACTACTAAATAATTTCCAACGACTATAATCTGAGCCTCGATAGTCGACTGATGAAGACGATACAGTCGACTGTAAATAAGACAGGCGCCTGTAAATCCTTCAACAGGCGACTGCCGTAGGGGATGGAATAAAACAGAGAGATGTACTCTTTCGCACTGTATGCAGACATGCAACTGATGGCTAGTATACAGGTGACTGTCAAATGGACATGTGACTGTTAAAAATGAACCAGTCGACTGGCTAGTGGTTGACTCGGAAAACGCGCAAGTGCACGCCTTCCACTCCCAAACGTAGGAGTGCCAATGCAATATATAAATAACCGGTGAGTACCGGGTCGGATCACATGGACAATTCGTTCTACGTTCACAAGTTTGATTGATAAAGAAAAATAATAGCGTGTTACAACTACCTCGCTACGTGGATGGAAGTGTCGGAAAAAGTGTGGTGAAAATGTGTAATGAAATCTAAAATCCTAACCTACGCACTAGGGGTGGAGAGCCGAATCGGTAAGCAACGAGGAGGACTCATGTGGTGTGCATGTGAATGAGGCCGTGGGCACAAGAAATCATCCCCAAATATAACTCAATTGATCTCCCGGCTAAGGGAGCTTAATCGGAAAATACGGCATTTCATCGAACAAGTGGGGTGCAATAAGTAGTGAATGAAACCCATGCAAGTAATAAACAATAAGCGCATTAGAGAGGGTCCGCTAGGATGATCCTCTTCTTGGATTTCCCCTTAGGGTTCCAATAAACAAAGTTAACTCAAGTTTCATACACAAATTAGACAATGAAATTGTGCTAGGGATTCAATTCTCAACCCAACAACAACAATCAACACAACCACACAAGCAATCACACTACTCCACCATACTAAATAAGATGAGATTTATAACAAATTCATCACAATTCATTACAAAATGAGAAGTGTAAAATACAAGGGGGAGAGGAAGAATTTCACCCAAGATCTCCCCAAATGAGCCTTCCCTTCCACACTAGCACCTCCACCAAGCTTCTCCACCTTCCATGGCTTCCAAGCTCCACCCCTAGCCCTAATGGGTAAGAAGAACCCCAAAAACCCTAGAAAATTGAAGATGGCCGAAAAAACTGAGAAACGCCACCTCAAATATTGCGCACAGCCGCAATAAGGCAAAAAAACGCCTTGCGGGTCGGGCGCGGGTCGCGCCCGACCCGCAGGCGCTGAGCCCGCAACCGCTGGGCTCGGGGCACGTGCGGGGCGCTTGCCCCGCCCTCTGCCGCGGGCCGGCCCAAAGCGCCCGCCTGCGCTTCAATATAAAAAAAACTTTTTTAAAAAAAATTTCGCAGCGGCCCGCTCGCTGAGCGGGCCGCTACCTGTGGGCCTTTTAATTTTTTTTTCTTTTTTTGTTTTTAAAATCCAGAAACTGCTCAAAATTGCTTCTCTTGCTCCAATAATTCCCAAAAATAGCTAGAAATTTCCAAAAATTCTGGAAAAATTCCAAAAAATTCAGAAAAATCCCAGGAATACCTGAAAAATACGAGAAGCAAAAATTAGTTCACAAAAATCACAATTTATGTATAAAATAGGAATGGGCTTAAATAAATCACGATATCACAAATACACCCGTATCAAGCCACAATTAACATGATATACACATAAAATACCCAGAAATGGGGGGTAAAATATGCAATTTATATCCCGAATCACACCCCCCAACTAGCTTTTTTCTAGTCCCTAGCAAAATATGCGAAAAATTCAGATTAAATGGAAAGCATGCACCAAACTCACGATATCTTCATGGCACACCCAAAATGTTATTTCCAATTGATTTCAAAGCCAATATACCCAATGTATGAAAATAAACAACAAATGAAACTCCCATCAATCCAGTTCAAAGAAAAGTAAGAAAATAAGCACCATATTACACGTATCGGGAAAATATCACGATGTCAAAATTTCTAATTTTCATGAAAGTGGCCAAAACAAAAGAAATTCATCTAAGTTGTGGGAGTTGAGATTGCATCACTCATGTTTCTTATTCTTTCATATATTCATTCATTTTTTCTTTTCTTTTCTTTTCTTTTTTATTGTTTTTTTATGTTTATGTTTTGCATTCACGCGATAACGCTATAAATGCAAACACGACCACATTTACATACACGCGATGACACTATATATGCAAATGGATGGAATGATCTCCTAAATCTCATTTTTGGCTTCCTCCCCAATGTTTCGTGGGGCACAGGCTACTCAATTCGATTAGAAAGAAACATTCACTTATACTAACTTTCTTTTTCATTCCAACACAAATTAGCAACTCATCCACCCACTCCTAAGAGGAAAACAAAACATGTACCATATGGCCATATCCAATCCAACCAAAAACTACACCATTCATCCCAATTCATGCGACCACTTACACCAAACTTTTCCCACATTATTTCAAAGAGATATCACGACGTATAAAATAGTTCATACATGGCATATTAGCATTTGACTCCAAATTGGAAAAGAAATGAAAACTTGCCAATCAAACATCGAGAAATCGATACCAAAATAATAATCCGAAAATTTGCATGCAATAAAGCATGTATGGACTAAGCAAAGCTAATGGCATATGAACAAGGAGGCCAAAATATGATATGCAATGAAGTGTAATGGGTGATGGAGAGAAATGGAGGTATCTCAAAAAAAAAATTTAACACAAAATCCTAACAATCCTAAAGATACTAACACTCTCCCCCCAACTTAAAATAAGCATTGTCCTCAATGTTGGGAGAGTATTAGATCTCGGCAAAAGATCCTAGAAAAGAAAAAAAAATACGAAAGCAAACATGCAAAAGCAAACTAACTAACTTTCTATTTTATTTATTTACACTACATGGAAAGAACACACTGTGGTAAAAGGCGGATCCCGAATGTATAACGGCGGTGGCAACTGTTCGATCATATCCTTTCGCTCCTCCACGAGCGTCGCCACGTCCAATGCCCTACCTCCATTGCGGGCATTAATGGCAAGCGACACAACCCCAAGCATCTCATTGTGATGGGTTCCTGCCAAATAGGGGAGATAGGTCGTGTCAAAAATAATTGAGCAAGCGCGCCCATCCAAGTAAAAAGCTTGCCAAAATGGGTCGTCGAAATGAATAAATGAATTGACGATCAAATGACGACAATCTGAATCATTATAATATGGAAGTAAATAATTTGATTCGGGGGTGGAGGAAAAAGAAAAATGGGAACTTCCCTGAAATGTGATGCTAGGATCGGGATGATGCACGGCCTCAGGAGGAGCTGGAAGTGACTGCAGAGAGAAAAACTGGAATAGGAGGAAGCTCGGGCTCAATATATACCATCTCGCAATCCCCGTCACTATCCTCGTCCTCGACATCAATATCCACAATCTCTGCGACACTCCCCACAACTGGTAACTGCTCCTGACAAACCTCCTCGATGACTGGCAAGTGCGCATCCTGAGGCGAGGGAAGTGACATCTGTGTCAGGACTGGAGGTAGACATGTCTCGGGCAAATCCAAGCATGCATCATCCTCGGCATCCCAGAAATAGTTCAGCTCAGTCGTCCTCCCTAAGTACTCAATCGCCTCAACCTGTGAAGCTAACTCTGAAGTGGATTGTGGCTCAGGCTCCATGGTGTCCTCAATATGCTCTCGGCCATCATGCACATCCGCTTCATCCTTAACCTCAAAGTGAAAATGCATCGTGTCACCGTCGTGGTCGACACACACTCCATCATCTATCTCATCTGACTCCTTAAAATATATATGCTCAAATTCCTCTACTTGGCCCCAATGCACCATCTTCACATGTTTTTCTTGGTATTCCATAGGGTCGCATTGGAAAGAGCCCTCAGCTGACTCCTCAGGCTGGTCCTGGACCTGCTGCTCTGCATCCTGAAGTGGAAACTGAGACTTGCTATCATCCTCATATCCAAGTGACAGCTCTCCAGATGGCGCAGTCTGCTCCCACTCTGTAAGGTCCCTCAGGTAACACCATGAATCCTCGGTCGAATAATCGAAGAACTCCCTAATCACTCCTTATTTTACACCTTTTTTCTGCATGTTTGCATGCCATTTTGATCGCTCGTATCACGTTTTTCAAGATTATTCGACAATATTGCGATGCTTTTCACGATTTCTTGTTTTTGTCGAATTTCAGGAGATTTAGAGCGATTTGGAGTGATTCTGAGATGCACCCACTCCGAAGTGTCACCCGTGACTCTTTTGAGGGGAATTCTGCGATCGGAGAGGAGTGAAAGAAGAAGAAAGAACGTCGTAGGAGCGACGAGGGAGAAAAAATACGAAGATTGGGCATTTTCAGCATGTCACTCCGCCGGGTGAAGGAGTCACTCGGCTGACCATCGAAAGCCTGCTCGGCCGACCAAATCGGACACGCAACAAACTGAGTATCAGCGTGCACTCGGCCGACCGTCGCCAGCCCACTCGGCCGAACCACGGAGACCCCACTCGCCCGAGTGTCATCAAGACGACGACAAGAAAAATCCCAGACTTACTGTAATCCGTCAGTCAGCTCCCGAGTTCCGACTCGGCCGAGTGAAGAAGTCCCCTCGGCCGAAGCAAAGAAAGTCACTCGGCCGAGTGACTCCTGAGTGTTGGTAGCAACGATCTATGAACTTCGTGTTTGATGATAACAAACGTGTGTGAACAGTCTAACGTGTGTGTTACGTGTTTCAGGAATGACAAAGCTTGCAGAGACACAATGAGAGCAATTATTTGGTTTCATATTTTTTTAGGAGCACAAACCAAAAGCCCATTTGCATTGATGACACAATGAGAGCAATTATTTGGTTTCATATTTTTTTAGGAGCACAAACCAAAAGTCCATTTGCATTGATGATTAAAAAAACACACACAATGGCCGAATTATTGAGTGCCTGGCCGAATATAGAAGAGGCTATAAATTGAAGAGGCCAACATTTTTTTGTTCCCACTTTGAGAAATCATATCACCTCTCTTTTAAAAACCCAAGTGCTTAACTTGTTTTTGGGTGGGTTTTTGACAGCCGCATGTTTTCTTTAGAAGCCCAACAAATAAACAAAAAGAGCAGGCCATTTTTCGCATTGGTGATCAAAGAAAAGCCCAGGCCGAAAAATTTGCTCTCCCCGTTGGATAACCAAAACCCTGCCGCATGTCCTTTATAAAACCCCCTGAGCCGAAACATTGATCTCTCTCTCTCTCGTGAAAAAAATCTCCAAGGAGCCAATTAAAAAACCTAGAATTCTAGGAGCAGCCGCACAAAAAGGAATACACAGGGCCAATCAAAATAAAGTGCTTCTTCTCTTGTAAAATTGCTTTGAGTTTTTTTTTAAATCATTTCCAAGAGCACTTCGGCTATCATTCCCTTGGAAATCTCAAATCATCAGAAGTGTTGGGTGATTTTTTTTTTGTATATGCAACTTCTTTGAGAGGACAAGGCCTTTTTTTTCTTTCTTGATCATCAAAATTTTACACGAGCTGCACTCCTCTTTCATGTATGATGATCAGAAGTTTCTAAAGGAGATTCTAAAGGAGAGTACCTCTTTTTTTAAATGATCATCAAAATTTTTAATGGTTTTTGCAGCAACCGAAAAAAACAAAAAGGCCAGCTTGATTTGTTTTTATGTTTGGAAGAGTTGATAGCCGAAATTCACAGATTTTGAAAGAGGTTTTGTTTCTTGCTTCAATCCCCAAAGAGTACTTCAATTCACAGATTCTAAAGGGGTCCTTTTTTTTGTTAAAACAATTTACGGTTGTGCTTTGTATCAAAGGAGAAGCAAAGAGAAACCCAAATACCCCTCCACTGAAATCGCATGCACCAACCATTAATTTAATTGGAGAGAGTTATTAAGTGTTTTGATTGTCAGGTCAATAAAAAGGAGACGCACGCATCGAAAAGCTTCGGCCTACCTACTTGCATCAGCCTGGGCGAAATCAAAGGAGCCACACAAAATTGCACACAACCACCCGAATTCTTTTGGAGGGTTTTCATTTTTGTGAACCGAAAGTTTCAGAAAAGGGGCAAAGCCGTAAGTTGCAATCTTTGGGGAGGTGCCGCAAGTTTCAATCTTTGGTGGAAGGCGCAAGTTTCATCGAGAGGGGAGCCGAACTATCGAGGGGACATCAGAGACTACATCTACGTCAGACGAGATCTGACCCTGTGCTGATTGACGAAGACGACACCGCTACACGATCTGAGCATTCTAAACTCTCTTGTTTATTATATTGTGTAGTATTTGTGTTAGATCTTCGTAGGGGAAACTTTTACCGTTACTTGTTACTTTTTGGGGACCAGACGACTTTGGGAGTCGTCACGGAGGGAGAGCATCTGACTAGATTGATAGTGTAGAGCACGTGGTGTGCGTACGAGCTAGGTGAGAGTAGATTTGGGATCTTGACTCATTGTGGCTGTACTTGGTTACATATCTATCTAGTAGTTGCTTTCGGGGCTGGAGTAGGTCGTGGGGACGACCGAACCAGGGTATATCTGTGCGTATTCTGTGATTGCTATTTTATTACCCTGTCTGTGCTTATAACTGCGTGGGATTTCTCGTGGGTTGCACGAGAATTTTTAATAGCCTATTCACCCCCCCCTCTAGGCTACGATCCAGATCCAACAAGTGGTATCAGAGCCAGTTTAGAGGATCTAGTCTAGGTTTTTAGATGACCATGAATATATCTGATTGTGCTTTTGCTGAGGGTCAGTCTATAGCCCGTCCACCTAAGTTTAACGTTGTAGACTTTGCTTATTGGAAGGCTAGGATGAAAATATATCTAGTGTCTGTAGATTATGATGTGTGGGATATTGTTGAAAATGGTTATAGTCTGCCCACTATTAAAATTGAAGACACTGTCATAATTAAGCCTAAAGACAAGTGGGATTTAGCTGATAAGAAATTGTATACTCTTAATGGTAAAGCTATGAATGCGCTTATATGCTCTCTTGATAAATCTGAATTTAATCGTATCTCACATTGTCTAACTGCGCAGGAAATCTGGCATACTCTGGAGGTGACACATGAGGGAACATCGCAAGTGAAGGAATCCAGACTTGCGTTGCTTTGCACAGAATACGAGAGCTTCCGCATGCTACCAACAGAATCAGTTAAAGACATGTTTGCGAGGTTCACGGACATCGTCTACAAATCCAGTTCCCTTGGTAAGCCATACTCTAGCCATGAACAGGTACGAAAGATCTTAAGGGCGCTACCAAGCTCGTTCAGGCCTAAAGTCACAGCTATTCAAGAAGCTAAGGACTTATCAACAATGAAAGTGGAGGACTTGATAGGCAACCTGATGTCACACGAGCTTGAGTTGCAGAGTATAGAAGCCAGAGAGAAACCTGAAGAGAAGACCAAAGCTTCCACACCATTAGCTCTTCAAGCTAACGACGATGATCTTGATGAAGAGCAAGCTTTAATGGTCAGAAATTTCAGGAGACACATTCAGACTGATCAAGGAAGAGCTGAGATGGGAAAAAGGTTCATTCGTTCTAATAATTCTAATTTTAGTAGAAATTCCTATGATCAGAAAGCTATTAATAGAAGTGAATGTTTTAAATGCAGGAAGAAAGGGCACCACATAAAAGATTGCCCACAACAACACACAGCTCAAGTTGCAAAAGGAAAAACGAAAGTGCTGACGTGGGATATGGATAGCGAAGCTGAGGATGAGGAGGATGAACATGAAGCGCACTCCTGCATGGCATTAATGGCCAAACACAATGAGGTAGGATCTCCCACTAAAGCTGAATTGTTAGAAATCTTGAAAGGAATGCAAAATACTATTAATGAGCTAGAAGCTGATGTGGATGGTTATAGGAACGATAACTTTGATATGCAACAATCTGAGTATGACATGTCTAAGGAAATTGAAAAACTGAAAACTGAAATTGTTGCATGTAACGCTACAATTGACATGTTAAATAAGGAGAAAGCTAGCTTGCCTGAAAAAATTGATTGTCTTTCATGTCCCTCTTTATTAAAGGATATTAGCATGTATAAGCTAGATAAGACAAAGCTTGAAGTTGAAAATGAATTGCTTTCTGAAAATATTAACATGCTAAATCTTGAACTTAAAGAAAAAATGAGGGATTTTGAAAAGAAAGAAGAGGAAAACAAGCAAGCTTTCATTAGTAAATGCACTTTACTTGTGAACGAAAATGCTCATTTGAAATCCAAAGTCGCTAGTTTAGAATTGTCATTAAAGAAATTTTCTATTGGAAAACAAAACTTGGATATTATTCTTGAAAATCAACTTTATGGCAATAATAGGCGAGGACTAGGATATGGTCTTAAAAATGTTGAAAAATCAAAATATAGAAAAGTTCACATTGAATCAACAAAGGTTGGAAATTTTCATGCTAAGTGCTTTACATGTGGATGCGTTGGTCATACTTCATATCATTGCAAATATAGGAACAAAAATATTAAGTTCAAACAAATATGGGTTCCTAAATCTTTGATGACTAACGTGAGTGGACCTTGTTGGATTCCAAGGTCACACACGACACCTCTTTTGTAGGTGAGATGGAAATTTGACGAGGAGCGATAAATTGAATGTCTCATTATTTTTAGCTCCTTAGTCAAACGGAAACGCGAAGGTATATCTCATTCCTTGAACTTAATGTATACCTTCATAGCATTTTTTTTGGTAACACCTTTGTGTGCTTGACTTTTTCTTTGTTTGTGTGCTAGTAGTTGCATTGTTGTGTGCATGTTTTTTTGTTTGTGTGATTGCATCTCTTATTTTCTTTAGTACTTCATGCATATAAAAAAAACTGAAAATATTAATAAAAAAAAATTTGTGCTTAAATGTTATCTTTTCTCTTTGATCTATTATTGAAGTATGCACGTATGAATTTCATATGTATCTAGAAATTGGTGTATTATTTCTTTTGCCACATGCGCATGTTCATCTTTCTAAATATACATGACATGTTCAATGAATGAAAATAACTTGATTTCTACACCACCTACTTCACTTTCACATGTATTAGTATTGTTGCACATTTGGAGATATCGTTTATGAAGTGTGGAAAGTGAATGTAGGAGGAAAATTTAACTGAAAATCTAAGGGATATGATATACCTTGCCATGGATAAAAATTGAGCAAAGGAAATTGTTGTTATAAGTATTCTTTAACGAAAATGTGAAAACAAAAGATAATTGCTCCGTATGAAAAATGGATACAATCCTTGGCAATGGTATTACCCACGAGTATCCAACATAAGCTTTATGGGTAAACTTTAGCGTTGGTGTATTTACTCGTCAAGCACTGCCACACCCACATCTAAGAGTCCTTATAGGCTATGTTTTGGGGTGTGGTACCTTGAACACATTTTTAATGAGGTGGGAAAAATCAATCCTAGGTGATAGAATGTTATTTGGAAAATGTGGATTGGTTCCGGTTGACTTTCATAATGACTCTCCCTATGTGCTTCAATTTTAATCATCACATGTACACGTTGGTGTTGAAGTCCTAGTTGTTTAATTTCATTGGATTTTGACTTGATTATTCTATGATTGTATTCATGCAATTGTTGGTAATGGTTTATATAATACTCTCTTTTTGCATGGTATATATTTTTGACTTCGTGCTTCGACTTTTGATGATAACAAAGGGGGAGAAAAATTTGGGAAAGATTTGATATATTGATTTGATATAGTAATGCTCGTGAATTGTTTGATTAAGGGGGAGCATTAATGAATATTGGGGAAACATTAAAATAGGGGGAGCATGCATATTGCTAACTTTGCATATCGGTGTTTGCACATCATTATATCTTATTACATGTCACCCACTATCATCACACTTTCACACACACTATTTGAAAAGCTTATTGGTCAAATCTTATATTTAGTTTGTCATCATCAAAAGGGGGAGATTGTTGGTAGCAACGATCTATGAACTTCGTGTTTGATGATAACAAACGTGTGTGAACAGTCTAACGTGTGTGTTACGTGTTTCAGGAATGACAAAGCTTGCAGAGACACAATGAGAGCAATTATTTGGTTTCATATTTTTTTAGGAGCACAAACCAAAAGCCCATTTGCATTGATGACACAATGAGAGCAATTATTTGGTTTCATATTTTTTTAGGAGCACAAACCAAAAGTCCATTTGCATTGATGATTAAAAAAACACACACAATGGCCGAATTATTGAGTGCCTGGCCGAATATAGAAGAGGCTATAAATTGAAGAGGCCAACATTTTTTTGTTCCCACTTTGAGAAATCATATCACCTCTCTTTTAAAAACCCAAGTGCTTAACTTGTTTTTGGGTGGGTTTTTGACAGCCGCATGTTTTCTTTAGAAGCCCAACAAATAAACAAAAAGAGCAGGCCATTTTTCGCATTGGTGATCAAAGAAAAGCCCAGGCCGAAAAATTTGCTCTCCCCGTTGGATAACCAAAACCCTGCCGCATGTCCTTTATAAAACCCCCTGAGCCGAAACATTGATCTCTCTCTCTCGTGAAAA
Organism: Scilla litardierei; assembly: GCA_030789695.1. Taxonomy (NCBI): domain Eukaryota; kingdom Viridiplantae; phylum Streptophyta; class Magnoliopsida; order Asparagales; family Asparagaceae; genus Scilla; species Scilla litardierei. The sequence continues at coordinate 330,629,250 of CM061142.1, forward strand.
AAATCTCCAAGGAGCCAATTAAAAAACCTAGAATTCTAGGAGCAGCCGCACAAAAAGGAATACACAGGGCCAATCAAAATAAAGTGCTTCTTCTCTTGTAAAATTGCTTTGAGTTTTTTTTAAATCATTTCCAAGAGCACTTCGGCTATCATTCCCTTGGAAATCTCAAATCATCAGAAGTGTTGGGTGATTTTTTTTTTGTATATGCAACTTCTTTGAGAGGACAAGGCCTTTTTTTTCTTTCTTGATCATCAAAATTTTACACGAGCTGCACTCCTCTTTCATGTATGATGATCAGAAGTTTCTAAAGGAGATTCTAAAGGAGAGTACCTCTTTTTTTAAATGATCATCAAAATTTTTAATGGTTTTTGCAGCAACCGAAAAAAACAAAAAGGCCAGCTTGATTTGTTTTTATGTTTGGAAGAGTTGATAGCCGAAATTCACAGATTTTGAAAGAGGTTTTGTTTCTTGCTTCAATCCCCAAAGAGTACTTCAATTCACAGATTCTAAAGGGGTCCTTTTTTTTGTTAAAACAATTTACGGTTGTGCTTTGTATCAAAGGAGAAGCAAAGAGAAACCCAAATACCCCTCCACTGAAATCGCATGCACCAACCATTAATTTAATTGGAGAGAGTTATTAAGTGTTTTGATTGTCAGGTCAATAAAAAGGAGACGCACGCATCGAAAAGCTTCGGCCTACCTACTTGCATCAGCCTGGGCGAAATCAAAGGAGCCACACAAAATTGCACACAACCACCCGAATTCTTTTGGAGGGTTTTCATTTTTGTGAACCGAAAGTTTCAGAAAAGGGGCAAAGCCGTAAGTTGCAATCTTTGGGGAGGTGCCGCAAGTTTCAATCTTTGGTGGAAGGCGCAAGTTTCATCGAGAGGGGAGCCGAACTATCGAGGGGACATCAGAGACTACATCTACGTCAGACGAGATCTGACCCTGTGCTGATTGACGAAGACGACACCGCTACACGATCTGAGCATTCTAAACTCTCTTGTTTATTATATTGTGTAGTATTTGTGTTAGATCTTCGTAGGGGAAACTTTTACCGTTACTTGTTACTTTTTGGGGACCAGACGACTTTGGGAGTCGTCACGGAGGGAGAGCATCTGACTAGATTGATAGTGTAGAGCACGTGGTGTGCGTACGAGCTAGGTGAGAGTAGATTTGGGATCTTGACTCATTGTGGCTGTACTTGGTTACATATCTATCTAGTAGTTGCTTTCGGGGCTGGAGTAGGTCGTGGGGACGACCGAACCAGGGTATATCTGTGCGTATTCTGTGATTGCTATTTTATTACCCTGTCTGTGCTTATAACTGCGTGGGATTTCTCGTGGGTTGCACGAGAATTTTTAATAGCCTATTCACCCCCCCTCTAGGCTACGATCCAGATCCAACACTGAGGAGCCGACCCCTAAAAGTCCGAAGTTACTGGAATTTGTCAGGGTTTGTCACTCGGCCGAATGACATTTGTCACTCGGCTGAGTGAGCTGCACTGCCTGTAGCGTAAATTGCGATTTTCAGGCTGCGCAGGGGCAATTTCTCACAGTTTTTTTAGGTGATTTTGGGGGGTATTTAACCCCCGTTTTAAACCTAGTTTAGAGAGATTTTTCAGAACTTTTTGCAGCCCTTTTTAGATTACTTTTTAGGAGATTAGATTGAGCTTTTAGGGGAGAGATAAAAGTGTTATTTTGTTGGATGCTATTGAAACTTCATTGGTTTGTCTCTCTCTCTATCAAAAACCTCATTTTTATTGATATATTGAATATTGCATTGAATTCCATTGATTTTATTATTGGATTTCTATTGAATTGCATTATGAATTGTGAGTAGTTCTATCGTCTTAGGGCGTAGGGATGAACCCTACGAACCCTATTTCTAATTTGTGCTGAATTGGTGAAATTATTGCTAGAATTGATTAGGGTTAGTTTGGGATTGATTTGATATGAATAGCTAGGGATTCATACCGGTTGGGATTTGCAAGAGATTGGATCCCAACTCGATAGGAAGCCCTAGAAATTCGAATTGGGTTGCAATTGGATTTCTCCGGAATCGATTTGCAAGAGATTGGACCGAAACTGGGGTTTTCGATTGCAATTCTATACCAATACCCGTTTGCAAGAGATTGGACAGGTAGAAACTATCTCATCCTAGGTCGTAGCTCGAGTTTACACGAGAGTGGGCTCGAGATACTATGGGACGATGATGTTGTTCTTCACGCTAGCTTGCCTAGGTTAGGGTTTGCAAGAGATTGGACCCTACCCTAGGTTTACCATAGACCGGCAATAGCGCGAGAGCGTGAGCTTGGTTCTACATTTAGTTGCAACTAGTTCACCTGAATTACAAGTCTAGCAATTGTGAAACCTACGAATCACAATGACGAGATACGGTTTGTAGCGGGGATTCCCTACCCCTAGGTGCTTTTATTAATTTGATATTCCTTTTATACAATTGAACGACTGTGACCGCTTTATTGCGAATATTTCTCGACTGCTCTTATAGCCAGGTGAATTGAAGAAGACACTGTCATTTGCCCTCCTCGTGTTCGATACCCGCTCACAGCTACACCGTGCGCTTGTGGTAAGACTAGCGAGTCGCTCGCCCCGGCTGCGTGTGCGCAATCCCGGGGCGTCGATCAAGTTTTTGGCGCCGTTGCCGGGGAGGCGATAGTGTTTGATTCTACCTACCTAGCTATTTTTCTTTTTGTTTTATCATATCTATTTTTATTTTACCCTTCCTTTGTGCTAACTATCTCTTTGAAACCCTGTTTGTCCTTGCATGTACACGAGATCCACGACGGACCCCGAAGAAATACGATACGATCCGGAGATTGAACGTACATTGAGGAGGATCAGAGCAGAGAGGAGGCTCGATACGGAAGGGAATTTTATGACCCATCCTGAGACACCGGAGGAGCTAGCTGCACGAATGGCGAGGATTATTTCCATTAAAGATAGGCTTCGGCCTAAGACTTCCTCCACGACCTCGTCCATAGCTATGCCGGAGTTGACGGCCGACAAAAATTTCGAGTTGAAGACTGGATTGGTAGTTCTGATGCAGCAAGACCCTTTTCATGGGAATTCCCATGAGAACCCTCATTACCATATCCAGCTCTTCCTATCAAAATGTGCCACCTTCCATATGCCGGGCGTCTCCATAGATGCTATCAGACTGCGCCTCTTCCCCTTCACACTCAAGGACATAGCCTTATATTGGTTGATGATGCAAGCTGAAGGAATCTTCACCACTTGGGATGAATTGGTGAGTGCCTTCGTCGACCAACTTTACATGCCCTCCAAGACGGTGAAGATAAGAAGTGCTCTCATGTCCTTCAAGCAAGGACCACAGGAGACTCTCTATGAGGCGTGGGAGCGCTTCAAGGACTTGCAACATCAATGCCCCTATCATAGCATAGAGGATTGGGAGCTTGTCCACAGTTTCTACAATGGACTCCAACCAGGCACAAAACAGATTATTGATGCTACCGCCAACGGAGCCATTTTGTCAAAGACCCCCGATGAAGCTACGGCCTTGCTAGAGAAGATGGCCTCCAACAACCAACAGTGGGGCAACGAGCGAGGACATTCTTCGTCCTCCTTGAAGCCCACGAGTATTTATGAGGCTAAGGCTGTGGCGGAGCTTGCTAGCAAATTTGACTCTCTCCACAAGGTAGTGGAGAGGTTGGAGAAATACAGCACCGAGCCGCAAGGAGCCCCTACTACGTCTGCACCGACAAACCATATGAGTGATTGGCAAGACCAATCCTAAGCCATGTATGTAGGAGGAGAGCATGGAGAAGGAGCTTTGGAGCAAATTCAGTATGTTGCGGGGAATTCCGGATATTGGGCCAACCCAGCCGCTAGAAACCATCCGGGTTTTTCCTATGCTAATAATGATGGTGCCTTGAACCCCCCGCCACACCAACCTCCTCAAGCTCGGGCTCCACCACCATAACCGAATTATCAACCAAGGGGGCCACCGCAACAAAACTTCCCACCTAGGCAACAAGTGGGACCTTATAGGCCACCCGGGTATAATCAAGGTTGGAGAAATCCCAACCCTCCGTAAGCTCAACCATGTTCGGATTTTGAAGCTAAGGTGGAGGATTTTATGGTGGAGCAAAGAAATATTAACGCCACGTTGAAGGCGGGACAAGATTCTCTCACCACCGTCGTCGCTCAAATTGGGGAGCAACTTGCATTGCTCAATAGAAACAACCAACAATTGCCGGATCAACCCGAGCCAAATCCACGGGGCAACACCGGCCATATCAATGCGGTGGTTGCGGTTACAACAAGAGGTGGGAAGGATACCACTCCCCCCATGACTCAAATCAAGGAACCCGTGGTGGAGATTCTAGAAGAGAGCGAGCCGGTAATTGAGGTGGAAAAAGAGAAGGAGCCGCAAGAAGGAGCAAAATCTAGAGTTGAGGAACCTATTGATGAGCGCCGATTCATGCCACCGGTGCCTTTCCCTCAACGGCTAGCTAGAGCCAAGATCGAGAAGAGGCTAGCCAAGTTCCTCGAATAATTGAGAGGGGTGAGCCTCAATATCCCTTTCCTTGATGCCATAGTGGAAATTCCATCCTACGCGAAGTTCTTAAAGGACTTGATTACGGGAAGAAAAAGGAAGGAGAAGATCATGCTCACGGAACAAGGAACTTGGTTCACTAGGAAGGAGAAGGAGCCCGCCAAATTTAAAGATCCCGGGAGCTTCCGGATTCCTTGCACACTAGGAGGCGTCCCCTTACAAAACGCATTGGTTGATTTGGGTGCTAGTGTAAGCCTCATGCCTCTCACCATGTTCCGGAAGTTGAATACCGGCACGGATTTAAAGCCAACCGACATGAGGATTCAACTCACGGACGATAGGATTACAAGGCCGGTTGGGATCACAGAGAATATCCCACTCCAAGTTCCGGGAGGCATATGCTTGCCTTGTGATTTTGTGATCATGGACATCAAGGAGGAGGGTGACACATCGCTCATACTTGGACACCCATTCCTCGCCACCACCGGTGTAATCGTCGATGTACGGGAAGGGACTCTTACCTTGAATGTCGGCAACATTGAAGTAGAGCTCCATATACCAAAGGCTATGAAGCACATGCCATATCATTAGGAGCTAGACTATTTGGACCTCCTTGACGAGGTCATTGAAGAGGCTATCCTCTACTCCATCGGTGCACTCCATGATGACGGCTTCGAAGAAGACCAAGATTTGGTTGAAGAAGAGAAGACGGAGGACTCCCCCAATAGCTCCACGGTGAATGATGATGGCGACGCTGATGTCGCAAGAATACGGGAGCTTTGCAAGCTCTCGACATTGAAGAATCCGAAGAAAGCTTCACCGATTCGAAGATCGGTGTCACCGGCGAAGTCAAAGACCGGAACAAGCTCAAGCTTGGGAGAGCCATCCCCCAACATTGCTCATGATGAAAGGGCACTGAGGAAGGCCACACACCACCACGATCCAAATTCAAGCGGTCTTCCCGGCAAGTTCGACGGGTGCATCTCATATGCACCCAACATCACGCGTTAATTGAAAATCCAAAGGGGTCGAGCTCAAGACCCTAAACGAGCGCTTGTCGGGAGGCAACCCGACAGTTTTTGCATTATTTTTATTTGATTTTCATTTTTGGTTTAGACTTTTGTTAGTTTTTAGAGTTTTTTTCCCATAAAAATCGTGACAACGGGTCTTAATTTCTATGACAGGAGAGGAGAAAAGGAGATCTCTCAAATGGAGGAAGATAGACGCAAGGAAGAGCGCTCCAGGAATGCGCTCGAGGCTTAGAAAGAGGAAGAAACCAACTGGAGGAAGAAAAATAGAGAGTAGAGCGAAAACGGAGCCCCGAAGCAGAAAACAGCATGCCACTCGGCCGAGTATCATATGCGACTCGGCCGAGCAAAGGACCCCATTCGGCCGAGTGGGGCACCAACCAGGGAAGTCTGCGGAACCAACTCTCTGTCTTTTTTGTGCATTTCATATTAACTGCCACTTAGTCGAGTACGTTTAGTCACTCGGCCGAGGGAAACGGATACCCTCCTATCCTGAATATTGCCGAGTAGCTTGTGCCACTCGGCCGATGGAGTTTTCTCTCTTCGGCCGAGTGAACAAAAGCCACTCGGCCGAGTCGTAAGTGGCGGGGAGAAATTTAAATTCTTTTTGACATTACGTCACTCGGCCGAGCAACATAGTCACTCGACCGAGTCGTAACTACCCCTATATATATCGCTGCGGGCTTGGCGCGATTTTCAATGCAACTCATTCCCAATTTCCGCCCGAGCCCAGCGACCGTTCGTCTCCCCTCGCCTGCGACCACTGCCCCCTCACCTGACTCGCCTCACCGCCGGCCCCACTCATCCGACCACCACCGGCGAGCGCCTCCCGCCGACGCTCCGACCTCCGACGAGTACCCTCGTCGCCAGCCGACCGCCTGAAACCCTGATTTTGCCCATTAGCTCCATTTTCTCCCATTTTTGACGATCCGTACGGCTATTGAGCCCCTAACCCAAATTAACTTCTTTATCTATCTATTATACCCCATCTCCCCCATGTATTTTGAATATTATCTGCTGATATCGTTTTTTGATTTGCAGGCTAGCTTTGGGGAGCTTTGGGGAGCTCCAGGACGCACTTTTCGCTCTGCGGAGGCGGCGCTCTTCGCACGCACTTGCTGACTTGCTCTCGCGGCGTGTTCAGGTACACTCGTTCCTTTTTTTGAGCATGCCGCATTATATTTTCATTGGGTGAGCACTCGTGGCACACATGCCGCCCCGTACTAGGCCACGCACGCGGGGAGCCTCTTCCAAGCGGAAGAGGACCGATGATGTCGGTCCCTCTCACGCTAGGGAGGACTCCCCTCCACCTAGTCCACCACCACCCACACAGCCGCTTCCCGCCGATCCCATCCACGCACAGCCCATCCCCGCCAATCCTGTCCCACCACCGGCTCCCGTTGTCGGGCCGCTGGGGATCACGTTCAGAGACGACGCACAGCGCGTACGATTTGAGCGTATCGCCCAGCGATCTATAGTGCCCTCTAGCTTCGCACATTTAGCAGACCTTGATCGCCTAGGGGTACTAGAGGGGATGCTCACGTTGTACGACAACATGGGTTGGCGCGACTTCTTGTCTGTGTCGGCGGACACCTACGTTCGCCCGACACTTGAGGTTCTTAGCTCGATAGCCCGGACCCCTGGAGGATGCACATTCCGCCTTATGGATCGAGAGTGCAAGGTCACTCTCGCCATGCTTCGTGCGTTCTTCCAGTGGCCCGATGTCCACGTCCCCGACCAAGCCTACGCACCCACTCACATCCCACCACCGTCGTTTGACACTTCCACGTTCTGGACACGTATCACGGGCTTCCACCATGGCTTTGACCCTAGTAGGGCAAAGACCTCATCCATCCTGCACCCCTGCCTCCACATAGCCCATCGCCTCATGGCGACCACCTTTTTGGCGAGGTACGAGCCTGGGACGATGTCTACGCCTGAGCTCTACATGCTCTACGCGATGACTCGCCCCAGAGTTCTGGATAGGGGTAGCGACGACCTGGTCCCCACCGTTGAGATTGATATTGCTAGCTGGTTTTTAGACCGCATCATCATTTCGGTGGGCGCTCGATCACCTATTTGCTGCGGCGGTCTGATTACTCTGCTAGCCCTGATGACCGACGTGGACCTACCTGCTGACCTTCGACGAGCCCCGGGCCCCACTGCACTATCGATAGACGTTATGGCCCGGATGAAGATGATTTGTCCCCACGGCCAGCGGCACTGGGTGTGGTTGCACGGTCCTTTTAGTGCAGATTACATGATCCTCCCGAGCCTCGCTCGGACACATATAGGACCAGACACGAGGATTGGATCCCAGCGATGGATCTCCTCATCCCAGTTGCCTACGTACTTGAGGCTGAGGGCATTGAGCAGGCACCCCCTGCACCCCCTGCACCCCCTGCACCCCCTGCACCCCCTGCTGACCCTGTGATCCCTCAGCCCGAGCCTGCACTGTCTGCACCTCCTGACACTTCTGTCCCCACTTCTGTTAGTGTCGGGAGTACCCTTGCTGAGCCGTCCACCACGTCCACCACGTCCACCTCCACCCCCACCACTGCTGTGCATATCTCGGTTGAGCCTATTTCCTCACTTCTTCCCGAGCGTCCACCCACCATACTAGAGAGCGGCGAGTCTTCCTTCCCTGCTATTGTGCGGTCCCTATCCAGCTTGCTATCCACTGGGGTGTCACCTTTTGGTCCTTACACTTCCACCCCAGTGGTCGACCCTTCTGTCTCCACCGCAGCTGTCCTATCCGAGAGTGTCGTGACGTCTGTCCTCATACCTGTGTCACCGACCTCTCTTACTGCCTCGTCGCCGATTTTGTCTTCCACCACTACTGCTGCTGTCTCCTCGTCCCAGCCTGCGTCCCAGCCTCGCACTGAGGCTGGGCATCCACTAGTGAGCACAGCACCCTTCCCACACTTTCCTATCGGCCCTATTACCTACTCCACCCGTGTGCGGCAGCCCCATCCTTCACAGCCTAGACCTGTTCGTCCCTCCGCTCCACCACCCCCTGACACTCTACTTCAGAGCCTTCGTGCTCTTGAGGGGGCGGTGAGTGGACTCAGAGGTGATTTTAGGGCTCTCTCTGCCACGGTCAGTTCCGTGGAGTCCCGCGTCGCCATGCTTCCCGATATTCAGGCTTGCCTGAATCAGATCCTGGCATGACTCCCTCCACTACACCCACCCACCCAGCCGACACCTCGACCACCACCACCATTTCCACCTCCGCCACAGGACGGAGATGGTGCAGCACCACCAGCTTAGGCACACCCTTGATGCCATTGATCTTTTTTGTCGTTATGCTGCCCATTTTCTGCTGGTCCTGGAGATTTTTGGCCCCCCTCCTCCCCTCACTATTTTGGTCCCTGTTCTGATTGCATCATTTTATATCTTTTTTTGGGAGAGAGGGAGAGTATTTTTTGGTGACACATTACCTGCATCACTCCGATCTTTGCATGCATAATTCACATCATCATATTTTCTTTTCATTTTTTTTCCTTTTTTTATCATGCATGAATCCTCACCCTCCCCACCCATTACCCGTCTCTCGGTGTGCCACACTTTGCACATTGAGGACACTGTGCACTTTAGCTTGGGGGAGTGAGTTCTCACACTTTTTGCTTTCATCACCTTTATTTTTAGTTTTTTTTCACGTGTTTCTGCTTTTGCACCCATTTTTCATCACTTTTTCATTTTTTTACCATGCATCACGTTTTTCTTGCTTTTCTTGTGTGCTGCATTGTAAATAGTCATGTTTTCCTTTATCTTTATTTCTTTCATCTTTTGCTAGAGATGATTTTTCTGTGATGACGATGACGTGGTGTTAGCTTTTCTCTATATGCATGCTAATTTTGTCATGTCATAGCTTTTGTTTCTGATACCATATGCTATGTTCTGCGTTGCATTTAGAAATAGTAACACACTTCTTTTTCCGTATGGAAATGGATGAAATTCTATTATTAGCGGATGTCTGATGATTCAAATGTATGCTATCGTAGAAAACACACCAAGATTCACGCATTGATTGCTTATATCTGGAGTACTGCTTTCTTTTCTCATATCACTTCTTATTGCATGATTTGTACGCTTCACTTCAGGTTGATTGAATGTTTGCTAGCATTGATATATCTGGACTAGTTTGCTTTTTGAGATCAAACTGAGTAGATTAAATTACCCTGCTGAAGTTGTCATGCACGTCCTATAGAGTGAACCGAGAGATACATTTATTTCTTTCTCCACATATCTTGAACATTATTTCTCTATTTTAAAATTCATTGGTGAATCTCCCCTTAGCAATTCTATTATTGGCATTTTCCCCCGTTATTATATCCCATGCTCCAATTTTCCCAAAACCAAAAAGAAAAAAATATACTTGTATATCCTTCTCTTTTGATTTGGGATCATTTGTGTATATATATTAGATTGAAAAAAAAAGATTTGAGAAAAAGAAAAGAAAAGAGAAAAGAAATTCAAAAACGATCCCATCTCAAACCCTTTCTCTCTTTCTTCCCTCTTTCGCTTTTATTTTTATTTCTTTTACTTTTGGAGCTTCAAAAGAAACGGGGGATGTAAATATAGTTTTGTTTATGCCACCACGCTTATGGATAAGCTTGGGGGAGAGGATCATATGATGTGTGAGAGAGTGACTACTTGACGGTGCACGACAACCTAGGCTAAGTAATATTTTATACTCGGTGAGATTGCTAAAAGTTTCACGAAATCCAGAAATCTATGCTTAGCATTCATTTCATGAAAACCACACTTTTTCTATTCTTACTACTCTATTGTGTGATATCTCTTATACTCCTCATAGAAAGCATTCAATTGAAAAGTGTGTGATCTACGATTTTGTATACCGATTTAGATGCTTCAGGCAATGTTAATTCTAGAATTATTCCATTTTTCATGCTATATTGATATTCTTGGGTTTTCTATTTCAAATGCACCATTATACTATGATATCGAGATAAAAGCCTTTGACATGTGTTTTGTATTCGATGCGTGCTATATGAGTAAGCAAAACCCACGTCCTGAGAAAAATGATCTAGCAGCTTCTTTCTTCGTTTTCTATTTTGTTTTTCCCGTTTTTCATTTTCCTTTTTTTCCATCGTTTCCATTATCTTTATCCACCGGGTTCGCTTTTTACTCATCTTCCTCGAGGACGAGTAAGAGGTAAGCTTAGGGGATTTTGATCACTCCTTATTTTGCACCTTTTTTCTGCATGTTTGCATGCCATTTTGATCGCTCGTATCGCGTTTTTCACGATTATTCGACAATATTGCGATGCTTTTCACGATTTCTTATTTTTGTCGAATTTCAGGAGATTTAGAGCGATTTGGAGTGATTCTGAGATGCACCCACTCCGGAGTGTCACCCGTGACTCTTTTGAGGGGAATTCTGCGATCGGAGAGGAGTGGAAGAAGAAGAAAGAAACGTCGTAGAAGCGACGAGGGAGAAAAAATACGAAGATTGGGCATTTTCAGTATGTCACTCGGCCGAGTGATGGAGTCACTCGGCCGACCATCGAAAGCCCGCTCGGCCGGCCAAATCGGACACGCAACAGACTGAGTATCAGCGTGCACTCGGCCGACCGTCGCCAGCCCACTCGGCCGAACCACGGAGACCCCACTCGCCCGAGTGTCATCAAGACGACGACAAGAAAAATCTCAGACTTACTGTAATCCGTCAGCTCCCGAGTTCCGACTCGGCCGAGTGAAGAAGTCCCCTCGGCCGAAGCAAAGAAAGTCACTCAGCCGAGTGACTCCCGAGGAGCCGACCCCCAAAAGTCCGAAGTTACTGGAATTTGTCAGGGTTTGTCACTCGGCCGAATGACATTTGTCACTCGGCCGAGTGAGCCGCGCTGCCTGTAGCGTAAATTGCGATTTTCAGGCTGCGCAGGGGCAATTTCGTCACAGTTTTTTGGGCGATTTTGGGGGTATTTAACCCCAGTTTTTAACCTAGTTTAGAGAGCTTTTTCAGAACTTTTGCAGCCCTTTTTAGATTACTTTTTAGGAGATTAGATTGAGCTTTTAGGGGAGAGATAAAAGTGTTATTTTGTTGGATGCTATTGAAACTTCATTGGTTTGTCTCTCTCTATCAAAAACCTCATTTTTATTGATATATTGAATATTGCAATGAATTCCATTGATTTTATTATTGAATTTCCATTGAATTGCATTATGAATTGTGAGTAGTTCTATCGTCTTAGGGCGTAGGGATGAACCCTACGAACCATATTTCTAATTTGTGATGAATTGGTGAAATTTATTGCTAGAATTGATTAGGGTTAGTTTGGGATTGATTTGATACGAATAGCTAGGGATTCATACCGGTTGGGATTTGCAAGAGATTGGATCCCAACTCGATAGGAAGACCTAGAAATTCTAATTGGGTTGCACTTGGATTTCTCTGGAATCGATTTGCAAGAGATTGGACCGAAACTGGGGTTTTCGATTGCAATTCTATACCAATACCCGTTTGCAAGAGATTGGACGGGTAGGAACTATCCCAACCTAGGTCGTAGCTCGAGTTTACACGAGAGTGGGCTCGAGATACGATGGGACGATGATGTTGTTCTTCACGCTAGCTTGCCTAGGTTAGGGTTTGCAAGATATTGGACCCTACCATAGGTTTGCTATAGACCGACAATAGCGCGAGAGCGTGAGCTTGGTTCAACATTTGGTTGCAACTAGTTCACCTGAATTGCAAGTCTAGCAATTGTGAAACCTACGAATCACAATGACGAGATACGGTTTGTAGCGGGGATTCCCTAACCCTAGGCGCTTTTATTAATTTGATATTCCTTTTATACAATTGAACGACTGTGACCGCTTTATTACGAACATTTCTCGACTGTTCTTATAGCAAGGTGAATTGAAGAAGACACTGTCATTTGCCCTCCTCGTATTCGATACCCGCTCGCCGCTACACCGTGCGCTTGCGGTAAGACTAGCGAGTCGCTCGCCCCGGCTGCGTGTGCGCACTCCCGGGGCGTCGATCACTCCCCACCGCAGCTCATCTGCACGAAATCTCACCCAGATGGCGATAATCCATTATAAAATATCTGCAGGAGATGATCCTCGTGGAAACTCTGGTGTGGGCACTCAAGCACCAAATCAGTGAACCTCTGCTAAGCCTGATGGTAGGCCTCCCATTCAGCTTGGGCAAAGCTCGCTATGTACTGCTCCATGGCCTGCCGCCCCTGTACCTGCTCCAAAAACGTAGGCAAAAATACTCGGTGAAATTCAGCCTAAAATGACAACCAAGTAAAATGTGAGTCGAGAGACAATGAATCAAACCAAAGTCTAGCATCATCTTGCAACGAAGAGGGAAAAAATCTGAAGTATATGCAATCATCGCTAATGTTCCCACCAAGACATGCATACATCCATTCTTCAAAATTTTTAATATGTAAATGAGGGTTCTCCCACCTCGTGCCATGAAAGTATGGCAGAAGTGAGATATCTTCCAAATCAAATTCCGAAAAATCTGAAGAAGATGCTATGTTGTTGTTAAAAAAATTTAAAAAATAAATGAAAATAAATAACCAAACGACTCAATAAGAGGAAAATAAATAAACAGAAAGACACACACTAAGAGATAGAAGTATCACACTAAAGCTTTCGAAATCAATCAAAAATTGCTAATAATAGAAACCGTTGTCCCCGGCAGCAACGCCAATTGGTTGACTCGGAAAACGCGCAAGTGCACACCTTCCACTCCCAAGCGTAGGAGTGCCAATGCAATATATAAATAACCGGTGAGTATCGGGTCGGATCACAGGGACAATTCGTTCTACGTTCACAAGTTTGATAGATAAAGAAAAATAATAGCGTGTTACAACTACCTCACTACGTGGATGGAAATGTCGGAAAAAGTGTGGTGAAAACGTGTAATGAAATCTAAAATTCTAACCTACGCACTAGGGGTGGAGAGCCGAATCGGTAAGCAACGATGAGGACTCATGTGGTGTGCATGTGAATGAGGCAGTGGGCGCAAGAAATCATCCCCAAATATAACTCAATTGATCTCCTGGTTAAGGGAGCTCAATCGGAAAATACGGCATTTCATCGAACAAGTGGGGTGCAATAAGTAGTGAATGAAACCCATGCGAGTAATAAACAATAAGCGCATTAGAGAGGGTCCGCTAGGATGATCCTCTTCTTGGATTTCCCCTTAGGGTTCCAATAAACAAAGTTAACTCAAGTTTCATACACAAATTTGAGAATGAAATTGTGCTAGGGATTCAATTCTCAACCCAACAACAACAATCAACAAAACCACACAAGCAATCACACTACTCCACCATACTAAATAAGATGAGATTTATAACAAATTTATCACAATTCATTACAAAATGAGAAGTGTAAAATACAAGGGGGAGAGGAAGAATTTCACCTAAGATCTCCCCAAATGAGCCTTTCCTTCCACACTAACACCTCCACCAAGCTTCTCCACCTTCCATGGCCTCCAAGCTCCACCCCTAGCGCTAATGGGGAAGAAGAACCCCAAGAACCCTAGAAAATTGAAGCTGGCCGAAAAAACTGAGAAAAGCCACCCCAAATATTGCGCACAGCCGCAATAAGGCAAAAAAACACCTTGCGGGTCGAGCGCGGGTCGCGCCCGACCCGCGGGCGCTGAGCCCGCAACCGCTGGGCTCGGGGCACGCGCGGGGCGCGTGCCCCGCCCTCTGCCGCGGGCCGGCCAGCGGGCCGGCCCAAAGCGCCCGCCTGCGCTTCAATATAAAAAAAACTTTTTTAAAAAAAATTCCACAGCGGCCCGCTCGCTGAGCAGGCCGCTACCTGTGGGCCTTTTAATTTTTTTCTTTTTTTGTTTTTAAAATCCAGAAACTGCTCAAAATTGCTTCTCTTGCTCCAATAATTCCCAAAAATAGCTAGAAATTCCCAAAAATTCTGGAAAAATTCCAGAAAAATTCAGAAAAATCCCAAGAGTACCTGAAAAATACGAGAAGCAAAAATTAGTTCACAAAAACCACATTTTATGTATAAAATAGGAATAGGCTTAAATAAATCACGATATCACAAATACGCCCGTATCAAGCCACAATTAACATGATATACACATAAAATACCCAGAAATGGGGGGGGGGATATGCAATTTATATCCCGAATCAGCTAGCAAAATGGGATGAAGCCCAAACAATTGGAGTATGCTCACTGTCGACTGATGAATAAATCACAGGCGACTGTTGGAAGACATGCCACTGTAAATTGACCGAAAGTTGACTGATCCAAAAGCTCAAGTATGAGTCAATAAAATGTTGACTCGAGCAGTGCACCACAGTCGACTGTAGAAGGTTTGACATGCGACTGGAAATCACCCAGTCGACTGTAAAACCTTCATCAGACGATTGTTGACAAGCCAGAGACTCCAATTGAGTCTTTGGGCAAGATGAGCCTATTGAGTTGGATTCTATGATGATCCTAAGTCTCACTAAGATGGTTAAATGCATATGCAAAAATGAGTAGACCATGTATCAAGGCATTACATCAAACCTAAACTCAAAAATAGAGAAAGCAATAAATGAAATTATACATGGATTACAATGCTTTCTTTAGAGTCTATGGCTTCAATCTTGATGTCTTGATGCTCCCCATCATCTCCAAGCTTTGGCACCCCATGAGTCCAAGCTTTGGTCCTTCTCCACTTGATGTCCATCCTTGCACCATGTGTTTAGTCTCTTAAAATGATATTCTTGAAATGTAACTATGAGACTAAAATAAGAGAGTCATTAGCAACAACATAATGTTGTGATCATCATCAAAATAACATTGGTATGAAACACCAATACTCAACAATCGCCCCCTTTTGATGATGACACGCATTATGTATATATAAAGAAAATAAAGCACAATGCTAATGAGCCCCCTACTTATATGCGCCAATTGTAGAATAATATACACAATTGTAAATACTCATTATACCTGATGAAATAATGAGAAACCATGGTGACATATAATAGGCATGGATTACATAAACCAATTGCAATAGAGAATAACATACACACAAGAATGGTTTATATAATCCCACATATCTCTCCCCATAGATATATCTCTCCCAATATGCATATATATGAAATACAGGATTTACATAATGCATATATCTCTCCACCCTTGACATCGTCAAAAAGGTGGACATTAATAATATCCTCCTTGTCATCTTAATCAAAGATGTGACAATATGCAAGAGTAAAGAAATGTGTGATACCAAATTGTAAAAATGTAGTGGGTATGAATCACTAACCCATGCTTCCCCTAGATCATAGAAATGGTCAAATTTTTGACTTCTAGGATCTAATACCAATTGTAAAGTAGGAGATAAACAATCTCTAACAATTGAGAAAATACCAATTGTAGAAAAAGAATCTTGAAAGATAATCCTCTTTACCAATTGTTAAACATACTTGGAGCCATGTGCCTAAAGTGTATCAAAGCAATAGATATGGAAAATTCAAGCTTCATTGATATACAATGACATTACCAAAAAAATATAATATAACATGTAACATGTTGGCAATATCAATGGGTTAACATCAAGACCATAATAACCAATTGTAAATAATGATATTTATCAAAACCCAAAATGAGAGTTAAAATATGTTTTAAGAAATATTTTAAACAACAACATAGTAACTCACCTATTGTCATACATATGGATCAAAGAATGCGTGCATGACAATGTATTCCCCAAGGTCCCCATTTTCATGAAAAATAAATTTGAAAACATTTTTAAAATCATGAAACACACACAAACAATGGGTATGCTAAAAATATACATTTAAGCATGATACACATGCAATATGCATATGTGTGAGGAACCTAAACATTACGGAACCAAAACCAAGAGGAGTTTGATTTCCTAATGTAATTACATGAGGCGATCACATCCCTAACTAGAGAGTTGATGTAACTATCCCTCTCTTACACACTACACCTAGTGGGAATCCATAAACTCAAGGATTTCCTAGGCAAGGATTTTGCCTTTGTAAGAGGGGTGGATGTGGCATGCTTAGGTGTAAAAATAAATTTCTTGGCATGCATAGAATGAGGATGTTGCTTCTTCGCTAAAAATGAAGGATTTTCAGTATTCCTCACCACCTTGTGATTTACATGCTTCTTGTTGGTGTTATTATTATACAAGAAAACATGGTGATTCTTCTTAGGTGTTTTAGCAAAATTTCTTGTATTTGCACCAAAAGAAGAATTAAAGGTCGGTTTGGTAATCACTTTTGGAGTGTATCCCAAACCTCCTCTATGGTTTGTCGGATGTTGTTTTTCAAGCAAACTGTGGAGTAAATCCCTAGAATAAACAAAGCTTTTGAGCTTTTGGGATTCCTCTTCGCATATCAACGAAAGTTGTAGAATGCGAGATTCTAAGCTAAGGTTTTGAGCTACTAATTTATCATTGGAAATTCTCAATTCCTTAACTTGAGAGAGAAGTGTGTCTCTCTCACTAGTGTCACAAACATGCAAAGCATCATTATTATCTACACTAGTAGATTCTAAAGTATGCAGCCTACTCATAGCATTCTTAAATTTTGCTTTCAATTTATCATATGAGTCGATGCACTTACTTGCCACGTTGGAAGCCACATTGAAGCGGTATTCGAGCTCCTCGTAGGATATCTTCTCCACCTCAACTTCCTCATTGCTTTTCTCCTCGCTATAGCTTGACGAAGACTCTTCCCCATTAGCCATGAAGTACATTTCTTCGTTGGAGTTGAGCCACGCCTTTACCTAATCATCGCTTGATCTTGAGGAGATTGATGAAGAATCATCAAAAGCCGCAAAGCACATGTGAGCTTGCTCCTTGTCATCCTCTTCTTCATCACTTGATGCGTCCTCATCGGAGTCATCAAATGTGCCGATAAGTCCCTTCTTTTGCTTCTTGAATTTAGACTTGCCTTTCCAATGCTTCTTCCCTTTTCCTTTGTAAGTCTCTTTGTCGGGCTTGGAAGGGCATTCGGTAGAAACATGACCTTTTCCTCTACAGTTGAAACAAATAGAATTGTTAGACTTGGAGGCAAACTTTGACAAAGATTTACCTTGCTTTCCCTTGAGGAATGCATTGAATTGCTTGAATTGCTTGGAAAGCTTGATGTAGTCATCATCGCTACCATCATCTTCGCCATCATCTTCACTCGAAGATTCTCGATGGAATTTCTTTCTCTACTCGATTGGCTCCTTCTCGGCATGGAATGCAACCCCATTTTGCTTCTCGGGCTTGGTTGGTTGAATCTTCTTCTTGTGTTGAATCTTTACTTCATACGCCATGAGATTCCCAATGCACTCCCCAACGATGTATTTGGACATGTCATTTGACTCCAAAATCCCGTTGGCCTTTGACTCCCAATGAGATGTGAGTGAGTCAAGGATCTTCACCATACGATCCTCTTGGGAAATAACCTTCCCAAGTCCTTCCAAAGCGTTCACAATTTCTGTGAACCTTGTGAACATCTCCGAGATGTTTGCACCTTCCTATATCTTAAACAACTCATATTTAGATCTAAAAACGCATTGTTTAGATTTCTTTACCTTCGAAGTCCCTTCATGAGAAATCTCCAATGTATGCCAAATTTCGTTGGCTATTTTGCATATGGAGATGCGGTTGAACTCATTTGAAGTGAGGGGACAATGGAATGCATTCATAGCCCTCGCATTGACTTTAATTGAGTCCTTCTATTTTGTCCTCGAAGCCACAGGAGTAGAAGGCTTCTCAAATGGCAACTCCGTGATGTCCTATATGTCTTGACCCTCCATGTAGATCATCATTCTGATCTTCTAACTTGGGTAGTTGGTTCCGTTGAAGAGCGGAGGTCGTACGGTAGAGTGACCTTCTCCATGAGACGCGGAAGTAGCATTGAATGAAATTGTTACAGTATGCTATAACCTCGCTCTGATACCAATTGTAAGGATCGTCTTACCCTTGCAATACTAACAACAACACACTAGCGGGAGGGGGAGGGGGGTGAATAGTGTAATGGCACAAATTGCATATTTAAAAATTAAATTTGCAAATGCGGAATTATAAATGCAAAAAGAATTTAAACACCACAAAAATCCAAACACAAACACAAGAAGGTACCTTGGTTCCCCAAACTTGGGTACATCCAGCCATACCAATATCTACTATAATTCTTACACAGAGAAGTGAATATAATCTCACACAGAGATACCTCACACAGAGGATTTGGATTCTCACACAGAGAAATCCTTGCTTTCACACAGAAAGACTTGTGCTCTCACACACAGATACTCAAACTCTCACACAGAGAGGTCTCAACCAACCCTCACACAGAAGGTTATAATCACACACACAGAGTAACTAGCTCTCACACAGAAAGCTAGGGTTTCAATGAAATAACAAAGTAAAACAAATACTCTTACTTATGCCTTGAGATGAACTTACTCATTAATGAATTCAAGGCATGGAAGAGGATCTCCAAGTGATGTGATTTGCTAGAAATGCACTTGGATGATTTTCCTTGAGCTTGACTTCAATGCATGAAGGAGAGAATGAGCTCTAAGAGGGAAATGAGAGAGTTTGAGAGTGGCTTAATTAAACTCTAATGATTTTCAATAGCATCAAGAAGCTCTAATGAACTCAGCCCTCTCAAATATATAGGAACCATATAGGAACTATCAATAGCCAAGAAAACAGTCAAAAACAAAAAGCTGCAACCGCTAGATTTTGGGCAAAAACGTCACCGACAGTCGACTGATGAACAAACGACAGTCGACTGTCCGACGACTAAATAATTCCCAACGGCTATAATCTAAGCCTCGACAGTCGACTGATGAAGACGATACAGTTGACTGTAAATAGGACAGGCGCCTATAAATCCTTCATCAGGCGACTGCTGCAGGGGATGGAATAAAACAAAGAGATGCACTCTTTTGCACTGTATGCTGACAGGCGAATAATGGCCAGTATACAGTAGACTGTCAAATGGACATGCGACTGTAAATACTGAACCAGTCGACTGACTAGCAAAATGGGATGAAGACCAGACAATGCGAGTATGCACACAGTCGACTGATGAACAAATCACATGTGACTGTTAGAAGACAGGAGACTGTAAATTGACCGATAGTCAACTGATCCAAAAGCTCAAGTATGAGACAATAAAATGTTGACTTGAGCAGTACACCATAGTCGATTGTAGAAGGTTCGATAGGCGGCTGGAAATCACCCAGTCGACTGTAAAACCTTCATCAGGCGACTATTGAAGAGCCAGAGAGTCCAATTGAGTCTTTGGGCAAGATGAGCCCATTGGGTTGGATTCTATGATAATCCTAAGGCTCACTAAGATGGTTAAATACATATGCATGAATGAGTAGACCATTTATCAAGGCATTACATTAAACCTAGACTCAAAAAGAGAGAAAGTAATAAATGAAATTATACATGGATTACAATGCTTTCTTTAGAGTCTATGGCTTCAATCTTGATGCCTTGATGCTCCCCATCATCTCCAAGCTTTGGCACCCCTTGAGTCCAAGATTTGGTCCTTCTCCACTTGATGTCCATCCTTGCATCAAGTGTTTAGTCTTCAAAAATGATATTCTTGAAAGTTAACTAAGAGACTAAAACAAGAGAGTCATTAGCAAC
Organism: Scilla litardierei; assembly: GCA_030789695.1. Taxonomy (NCBI): domain Eukaryota; kingdom Viridiplantae; phylum Streptophyta; class Magnoliopsida; order Asparagales; family Asparagaceae; genus Scilla; species Scilla litardierei. The sequence goes on from CM061142.1 coordinate 330,649,454, forward strand.
AACGTAATGTTGTGATCGTCATCAAAATAACATTGGTATGAAACACTAATACTCAACAAGTGACGTGTCAGCTCACAATCGCTTTCTGTCCATCTGGATCCCATAATCGATATCATTTGACGACGTGGCCATATCCAAGAAAGATACACTTCTTTGCTCTTGGATCCAACTTGTCACCCCTCTCGTGCACATATGCCGGGGAACCCACTATGTGTAAGTACGAATAGTCTCCAGCTTATCCACTCCACTTTTCTTTAGGAATTTTGTAATCAATAATCACTGACGGAACTCTGTTCACGATGTGCACTGTAGTGGTGAGAATATCTTCCCAAAACTCCTTTCACAAACTGACTGAGTGCCTCAAGCATCGCACTCGCTCCAACAAAGTTTGATTCATCTGCATCACCACACCATTCGACTGCAGATCTCCGGGTGTGGCAAAGTGATGGCAGATTCCATGGAATTTGTAGAATAAATTCCCTCGAGGTGTACTCACCTCCATTATTGAACCTCAGCACCTTCACATGCCTTCCGGTTTGCTTCTCTACATGGTTTTCCACTCCCTGAAAATCTCAAATGTCTAGTCCTTCATCTTCATCAAGTACAACCAGACTTTGTGGGAGTATCATCTATGAAAAGAACAAAGTATCTAGCTCCTCCTCTTGACGGTTCTGGACACGGTCCCCACACTTCTGTGTGTACATATTCAAGCAGTCCCCTGCTAGTGTGCTTTCCCGTGTTAAACTGCACCTTTATATTTTTCCTGTACACACAGGACTTGTAGAAATCAATGCTCCCATTCGTAGCATCAATCAACTTTCTCCTCCGAAGTATGTCAAGGGTCTTATCACACAGATAACCGAAGCGATAGTTCCACAGCTTGGCTGAATCTTCGGTACTTGAGCTAGTAGCGCCAACATCTGCATCTCCTTCCACTATGGTACCTTGAAGGGCATATAAGTTTCCCACTTTCCTTTCCTTCATCACTACCATGGCTCCTTTCAACACTCTCAATTGGTCTTTCTCAAAGACCGACTTGCATCCAATATTGTCCAAACCGCCTATGGAGATTAGGCTCTTCCGTATATTTGAGACATGCCTCACATCGGCTAGTGTGTGCATTATGCCATCTTGTATCATGATCCAGATGGTTCGAATTCTTGCAGTCTTGCACACTGCATTTTTCTCCAAGAGGATTGAGCCTCCATCTTCCTTGGAACGGTATATCATGAACCAATTCTTATGTGGAGTCATATGGTATGAGAATCCACTATCCATAAGCCAAGCAATGTTTCTTCACTTGCAATCACTGCTGCAAACATCTCCGGATCTCTACCTTCATCATGGATATGCATACCATCAATTCCCAATGATGCTGAACCGGACTCTTTATCGGCATCCTTGCCTTTCTTCCTATTCTTATTAGGACACCGGTTAGCAAAATGACCCTTCTGCTGACAGTTGTAACATGTGATCTTCGCGAATATATCATGCAAATGTCTCGACTTGGAGCGATCATTGTTCTTCCTTTGACCTCCTCTCCTTTCATGTCGACCTCTCACATGTTGGGCCTCCTCACCGTTACTCTATTGATCTTTACCTTGAACCTTGCCACATAGCTGCCAGTGTGAAGTGCCACCTTCACCTCCGCCACGATGAGAGTCGTTCGGTTATACATCATATACTGAACAAACTGATTATACTCCTCAGGCAATGAACGCAATAGGATGACTGCCTATTGCTCATCTTCAATCTTCACATCTATACCCCATATCTCTAGCACTATCCGGTTCAATTCATCCATGTGATCCTTCACCGTGGATCTAGATTTCATCTTGAGCATATACAGTTACTGAAGCAGATAGAGACGACTCTTGAATGACTTCTTCATATACAGTCCCTCAAGCTTCTTCTAGATATCAGACGACGTTGCTTCATCCAAGACCTCTCTCTGGACATTATCTGCCAACAACAACTGAATCGAACTGTATGCCTTTCTCTCCATCTCTGCTCTAGCGGATTCCTTCACCTCCTTATCGATATTCGCCTCATCGAATACGATTTGGTAACAACCCATCTGCATCAGAACATTGTTCACCTTCGTCTGCTAGATTCGACGGCCAGTGAACTTGTCAATGTTCAAGGCTGCTAACGACACCATCTTTACCACTACCTTCCTTAAAAAATGAACACAAGCTCAGATACCACTTGTTAGGATAAAATCGTCAAATTGAGATTCCCACGGAAACAACCAATCTTTAGAGATGATCATAAATCTAGGACTAGCAAAAATCGGATACTCAAATAACCCAACAAAATCCCTACGATCTTGTAAAGTGAAGCAGCAAACGAAATAGCAACAAATAAATCAAATCACAGACGCAAAAGTTTACACTGGTTTGGTTTTGCACAACATACATCCAGCAACTTTCGAGATGATTCCATTATCCGAGAGCTCTTCAAAGGGACTACAATCTTGCTTCCACTCATGTGAGTAAAAACTTGGCTAGAGGCATAAGCCCTCACAAACTCACCCAAAGGAAGAAGAGAACAATGAGACAATGAGAGAATCACTCAACTCTAATCACAAAACTCCTAGCCCTAATCTCTCGACAAAATCTTCATTGGCGACGGCTCAAGATTCTCTCTTGCTCCAGATCCGAAAAACATCCATAACCCTAATCCAATCAACCATTAGATTAAATATGGCATCAAAACGAGCTTGGAAAACTCATCTAAATCGTCGACTAAAAAATCTGGGCCCGGCACCGCTCGGTGAGCGAGTTCATCGCTCGGCCAAGCAGCTGCTTCGCTGCAACAGCTTCTGGGTGGATGAACGGGGCGTTCGGTCGAGCGTCTGCTTCGCTCGATCGAGTGTCTGCTTCGCTCGGGCCGAGCGCTTTGCACTGTAGAGCTCAAACTCTCTATTTATATAGCTCGGCCGAGCACTTAAACCGCTCGTCCGAGCTGACATTGCTTGACCGAGCGGTAAAGTGCTCGGTTGATGTGTCCATTTTGCCATGCATTTACCGCATCATTTCATATCATTTTAGCCTTCCAAAGTTCAAATTTTCATTTATTATCTTGCGTTTAACATTATATTCGATTTTCATATAGATTTATGGATTTTCAAGAACTTTGGAGCGAATTGGAGCAATTATAGGACATGGACACATCCAAGCCGTCCGGAACATCATTGGCAAGGTTCAAGAAATGGTTACCAAAAGGTGCATCTTCTATTGTAGGTGCAAATTCAAGCATATTGTGATAATAGTTAGTACCTAGATAGCAGTTGCTCCCATCACATGATAGAACAAATCCCTCTTCTCAACGCTATCAAGGAAGATGGAGGGACATTACCTCTTGACGATAGAAAGAAATGCAAAATCTTGGTAAAAGGTAATATTGGTAAGCATCCACTCATTGTTATTGAAAATATTAATATTGTTGATGATTTAGCACATAACTTGTTAAGTTTGGGTCAACTTTGCTCTATAGGATTTGAGGTGCATTTTGAGAATGACGATGTAACATTTTAAAAGATGATGACATTCTTTTCAAAGGCCCATCACACAATAACATCTATATTATCATACTTTATGATTCAAATAATTAAAAATGTTTAGTTACATCACATGAGACTAGTTTGTTATGGCATTAAAGATTAGTCCACATCAACATGGACCTAATCTTAAAGCTTGCTTGTAAGAAACTTGTGAGAGGTATACCTCAAATAAGCTTTGTTAGTGATAAGCTTTGTGATACCGGTCAACTAGGTATGCAAATTTAGGAATAGTTTCAACCCTAAAAACAATGTTACTACTACTAAGACATTGCAACTAATACACTTGGATTTATTATAACCCGTGAGGTTCCTAGTTTAGGTGGTATGTACTATTGCATCATCATTGTCAATACTTTATCATGATTTACTTGAGTCTATTTTCTTACACACAAACATTAAACATTTGATGTTTTAAAAATGTTTTGCAAAAAGGTTGAAAATGAAAAAAAAATTTCCATTATCAATGTTAGAATTGATTATGGTGGAGAATTGTGAATTCTAGCTTTGATGATTTTGGATATTTTCATAATTTTTCTGCCCTAAGGACGCCATTACAAAAAGGTGTGGTTCAGAGAAAAAACGTACTTTTCAAGAGAATGCTAGGACCATGATTCATAACTATAAATTACTATTATATTTTTGAGTTGAAGCCAAACATACCACTTGCTACATTTTGATTCATGTGTCAATTAGACACAGTTTAATGAAAACACCTTATGAGCTATATAGAGAGTTGACTCCCAACTTATCACATTTTAAACCATTTGGATGCAAGTGCTTCATATTGAAAGTAGGTGAAAACTTGGATAAATTTGATGCTAAAACTGATGATGGTATTTTTGTTGGGTACTCACCATATAGTAAAGCTTATCAAGTATTCTTACTACCCAAGAAACTGTGTAGTATCCCTGTGGATGACAGAAAACACTAGAAAAGGGGTGTTGAATAGGGTTGTTAACAAATAATAAACTTTTTCTCTTAATAGACGTCCTTCTAAATTGTTGCCTAAGTCTCACATCAGAGTTATCTCAAATGTACTTAATCAACACTAATATTATGAGCTTGTAAAAATGTGAGTTACATCAGAAATAAAATAGTACAAGCAATAATAAATAAGGAGTCAGAGAGAAATGATCACCGAGCAGATGTCACGGACGCCATGTCATCGACATGTCATCGCCTACGTGGCTCCTATTTGGCATGTGAAGTGGCATTCTCTAGAATATTCCCATGGCATGCTTGTAAATAATTGTATCTAGAATGTTCCTAGATATTCTTTTGTATTCTTTAAAAGGGGGAATAGTGGAGAAGGATCTAGAAACTCATCCTAGCCATTGGATCTAGGAAGACTCTAGAACCTTAATCTCCACCATTGGTTGTAAGAGATCCTCACCTATAAATAGGGGCAAGGGGAGGCATTTGTAACCATCCAAGAGTTGAAGCAATACAAGCAAGGCATTCTCCAAGTTCTCTAGTGTTCTCTTGTGCTCTTAAGTTCTTCCTTGAGAGTGAGTGTGAGACTTAGGCTGACTTAGCCATTCTAAAGAGGGGTGAGTGAGCTAAGTGCCGCACTGAATTAGGAGACTCAAGGCTAAACAATCCGCCCGTGACAATTGGTATCAGAGCTTGCTGTTCGAGGAAGGATGTCAACTAGCGACGTCATAAACAATGCTGGCGATGCTGAAATGGCAAAGAGGCCGCCTTACAGAGAGAAGTCTATGGACATCATGTCGGTGTTCGATGCTAGGCTAGGGAAGGCTGAGCTCACCGTGGCTGAGGTGAAGGAGCAGTTCGAGACCATGGAGGAAAGCATCGAGGAGCTATGGTCTGGGAGGGACGACTTTGTGAGGAGATGCTGGCGGTCTTGAACTCGACCGTCGACATGCCCCAAAAGAAGGACGATCTCTTAAAGCAAAGGAATGATGCTCTGGAGGCACAAGCGGAGGCCCTCATGAAGAAGTTGGAAGACCTCGGTGGCGAGTTCAACCAACAAAGGATGGCATGGGCGAGTGGAGCGGTCGTCAGCCATCCCTTCTTGCCGAAGGTAGACATCCCCAATCCAAAGCCATATGGAGGTACGCAAAACTCTTGAGAACTTGATAATTTCCTATGGAATTTAGAAAAGTACTTCGATGCCTTGAGGATCAAGGACGATGAATCCAAGCTCCCCACGGCTCCACTCTACCTCCAAGATGTTGCTACGTTGTGGTGGCGTAGAAGGTCCGAGGACATGAAGAAGGGAACGTGCACCATCAACACTTAGGAGGAGTTCAAGGCAGAACTCAAGATTAAATTATACCTTGAGAATGTGGAAGATGAAGCACGAGGTAAGCTTTGCCGCCTTACTAAGAAGGTTTCTATTCGGGATTATGTGAAGGAATTTTCAGAGTTGCTCCTTGAGATTCCCGACATGAGCGAGAAGGATTCGCTCTTTGCCTTCATAGATGGCCTCGCGGGTTAGGCCAAGATGGAGCTTCAGATGCGGGGAATCCAGATCCTCGCCCATGCTATGGTGTAGCGGAGTCTTTGATCGAGTTCAGGAAGATGGACTCCGGCTCCGGCAAGCCAAAGGAAAATAAGATGACCATGGAAAAGGTGGGGGAGGGAAAGAGAAGCAGTCTAAAGACTCCCACCCCAAGACAAGCCAGTGGAAGGGCAAGTACACTGAGAGGTCCAAGGAGGATCGTCCAAAACTCCAATGCTACTTTTGCGATGGTCCCGCAAGGCTCAAGAATGTCCGAAGAAGTCCAATCTTGCGGCCCTGATCCAGAAGGAAGAAGAGAAGCAACAAGAGGAAATACGTGTGAACTTGTTACGGCTACTCAACGCCATTCATGCCAAGGTGGATGAAGGGTCAAGAGGGCCACTGTTTGTGGAGACAGAGATCGCAGGTAATGTCTTCAAAGCTCTTCTTGATACTGGTGCTTCCCACTTCTTGATTTCTGGTTGGGTGGCCAGGGATTTGGGGCTTATGGTGGCTAATGAGAGATGGATCATCAAGGCTGTCAACTCAGAACCTACTCTTATCGTTGGCATGGCCGACAAATCCTAGTGAAGATGGGAGAATGGTCGAGGCTGGTAAATATGCCTGTGATTGGGATGGATGACTTTGATGCAGTCATCGGCTTGGATTTCTTGGATCAGATGAAGGCGATGTTGGTTCCATACGCCAACACAATGTGCTTCCTCGAAGGCAAGGCATGTATGATTCCGATACAATGAGAGAAGGCCTTGTCAAGCAAGATCCTCTTAGCTATCCAACTCTCGAAGGGGGTTCGGAGGAATGAACCTACTTTCATTGCTGTAGTGAAGATGGAGGAAGGCCCAACCAAAGATGAAGAGGTCCCTACGGAGATCCCATCAGTCTTGGAGGAGTACCAAGACATTATGACCGAGAAGCTTCCCAGCAAGCTACCACCTAAGAGGGAGGTGGACCAGAAGATCGAGCTGATGCCAGGAGCACAACCGCCAGCAATGGTACCCTATCGGATGGCTCCACCGAAGTTAGAGGAACTTCGGAAGCAACTGAAGGACTTGCTGGATGCGGGGACATTCGACCATCGAAAGCTCCATACGGTGCCCTTGTGCTATTCCAGAAGAAGCATGATGGATCTCTCTGATTGTGCATTATCTATCGGGCACTCAACAAAGTCACAGTAAAGAACAAGTATCCAATACCTTTGGTGGCGGACTTGTTCCATCGGCTGGGACAAGCGAGGTACTTCACCAAGCTGGACCTCAGGTCGGGATATTACCAAGTGCGGATCGTCGAAGGAGACGAACCCAAGACGGCATGCATGACAAGGTATGGATCGTACGAATTCATAGTCATGCCTTTTGGACTAACAAATGCTCCTGCGAATTTTTGCACCATGATGAACAAAGTATTGGAGCCCTTCCTGGATCGCTTTGTCGTAGTCTACCTTGACGACATAGTGATATATAGTCAACACATTACGGAACATCAGGAGCACTTGAGGCAAGTGTTCGAGGCCCTTCGTCGGAACGAGCTCTACGTCAAGAGGGAAAAGTGCTCGTTCGCACAGGAGGAAGTTGTGTTCTTGGGACACATCATTGGACGGGGTTAGATAGGATGGTCCAAGGGAAGATTCGGGCCATCCAAGAGTGAGAACCTCCCATCAAGGTGACGGAGCTGCGGTCGTTCCTCGGGTTGGTGAACTACTACCGGAGATTCATTCGAGGATACTCAGTTATCGCGGCTCCACTGACGGACTTGCTGAAGAAGAATAGGGCTTGAGACTGGAGCCCGAAGTTCCAGGAAGCGTTCGAGGGACTGAAGAGAGCGGTGACAAAGGAGCCGGTTCTCTCCCTTCTAGACTTTAGCAAGCCTTATAAAGTCCACACCAATACGAGCGACTTTGCCATCGGAGGGGTGTTGATGCAAGATGGACACCATATCGCCTACGAGAGTCGGAAGCTGATCGACACTGAACGGCGGTACACTGTACAAGAAAAGGAGATGACGGCGGTGGTCCATTGCTTACAATTATGGAGGCACTACTTACTTGGTTCCAAGTTCGTAGTGAAGACAAACAACGTGGCCACTAGCTACTTCCAGATGCAGAAGAAGTTGTCCCCTATGCAGGCAAGATGGCAAGACTTCTTGGCAGAGTTCGACTACACGGCGGATGCACTAAGTCGGAAGGCGAAACTTGCAGCAATGATAAGCCGACCACAAAGTTCCTTGCTCGATCGTATAAAAGAAGGCATAAAGCAAGATCCAACGGCAAAGTCCCTAGTGGAGTATGCCAAATAAGGAAAGACTTGGAGGTTCTAGCTTGAGGACGGCTTGCTCTACGCCAAGGGATCGCGGGTGTACGTGCCATTGTTTGGGAACCTAAGGCGTGAAGTTATGAAGGAATGTCATGACTCTCCATGGACGGGGCATCCAGGAGTGCATCGGACATTGGCACTATTGGAGGACGCTTACTATTGGCCTCGGATGTGGGACGACATTGAGGCCTCTGTGAAGACTTGTCTAATGTGCCAACAAGGCAAGGTGTAGCAGAGAGCACCAGCAGGACTTCTAGACCCATTGCCGATTCCAGATAGACCATGGGAGAGCATTTCAATGGACTTCATCATGGGGTTACCTAAGTCCAAAGGGTGCAACTGTTGGACACAACGATCTAGGAACTCTAGTTTGATGATGACAAACGTGTGCAAACTATTTAACTTGTGCACTAAGTGTGTTTCAGGAATGGCAAAGTCGTTATTCTAAGCGTTGGAGAATTTGTCATCCACGCAGCTAATGGACTTGGTCAAAGTGACATACACAAATCAAATTGGACTTGGTCCAATATGGGATGAGATGGAGCCAATTCATATCTATTGGGATTGAATCAAATCAATAAGAGATTGAGCCAAAATATTTTTTCCCCAATTCATATCATACTCAAATTTCCTATCTTATTTTGGCTCCAAATTCAAATCTTTTTTGTCCTCTAAATTGAACCCCAAATCCCTTATATTGTGGGATTCTTTTTGAGGCAAAATCTTTCTCCAAAATCCCTATATAAACCCTCCTCTACAACCCTAATAAAGAGTACGTGCGGCATACATCACAAAAGAGAGAGGCGGCCATATTCTCCAAGAAAATAACATAATCATGCAAACAACCCTCTCCCAAGCATTACGCAAACAGAAAGCTCATGCATCATCCCTCTAGCATAAAAAATCTCCAAGGCCATGAAAACCCATATTAATCCTCTTGCCACAAAATAACACCTACCTCCAAAGCTTCATCCTTTACCATCTCCAAGCCATACTTCATCTCACGCAAACCAACTCCCAAAGATTGCTCTTCCTTGACGTGACCATCTATTGACGAAGCCAGTGTCATCTTCATTCAAAGACCAAGCCGTGGAGATCAACCAAGCCACCGAAGTAGGGGAAGCTGCAGTCGAGAAATCTCGCCGCCGTCGGAATCAACGCCAAGCCATCAAGTCGTCGTTACTCCTATCTCATAGTTGAAGTCGAGGATCTGTTGGCAAAATTGCAAACCCTTCAGGTGAGCTTACGTGGAGGAGCCGTTGCGGAAAGTGCCTGTCGCCGTCGAGTTGAAGAGAAGCACGTCACACTGTCGTGGAGACCCCGTCGCCGTTGAGAACACGTCGCTGGAGAGTGGGTGCTGTTTTCATCCTCGAAGTTGGGAATGCTGCTGCAGTCGGACCTCGTTGAAGAGAACACCGCTGTCGTCATCGAACTCGCCATCATCCGCTACCAAAGTCGTCGTTGGAGCCATATCCTCGAGCCCTCACCGTCGAAGAAGCTACTGTCGCTTGAAGTTGGCGTCGTCGCAGATCACGTCGCATGGAGAACTCGCCATCAATTGAAGATCATCGCTGTCATGTTATACACTGTAGAGTTGGGGGCGCTACCGGAGAGCTCTTCGCCGTGAGTTGATGCCGCCATCGAAGCAGTCTGCTGGACAAAGTCGTCGTCGCCGTATCACCGTAGAAGCCATCCATCGCTGTCGAAGCCCACACGTTGGAGCTTTGCCAGTGCTAGATCGTTGTCACCAGAGTCAGGTGTCGCTGGTCGGAGTCTTGCCGCAAGTCAAGTCAGAGACGAAACAAGCGTCTGCATGCCCTAATGCGATATACGAATGGAGTTGACGTGGCAACACAAAAGTGAAACAAAGAGATTTGAAATCGCCCACTGACATGGAAAAGGATTTAAAGGGGATTGATGTGTGCACAGACCGATTACAATTTAGCTTTGAACTGAATTGCTTTACACACAGACCAATGTGCTATTTGAGATCCAGGAGTCGGATCGAGACACTGTTTTTGTCAGGTTGGAGCCGACGACGAGCCGATTAATAGAGACACCTACACAGACATGAACTGAGCATTTCTAAACCCTTTGATCCTTTTATTCGTGTATTAGTGTAACGTTCTCTGTAGGAGAAACTTTATCGCTATTTTGTGACTATTTTTGACTTTTCTGGTTGGGGCTAGACAAGAGAGTCTTGACGTGTTATTGCAGTCAAGATACGTATTTACTAGGTTGATAGGGTTCTGCACTTTGTTGAGTGTGGTACAGTCTAGGTGGGAAGATGGAGCTAGGACCCCATTGTAGGTGTATGGAAGGAACTTATTAATGCTAGTATTTGATTGGGGCTGGACGTAAGTCGTTGGTGCGATCGAGCCAGGGTAAATCTGCGTGTACTCTGTGATTGTCTCTGATTTACTCTGCTTGTGCTTTTAACTGCGTGAGACTTCTCGTGGGTTGCATGAGAATTTTGTCTTAGCCTATTCACCCCCCTCCAGGCTAGGATCTAGATCCAACAGCAACATCATCATGGTGGTGGTCGACATATTCTCGAAGTATGGGATCTTCATTCCAGCACCGACAAAGTGTCCAGCAGAGGTAGCAGCCCCACTATTTGTAGGATCCTGCCAAAACATCGTTAGGATCGATAAATGAAGTTGAGACTTACGCTTGCGTATGCGGCACGGTAGTCTCGGAACTTCGCCTTCGGATTCGCCACAACGGATCGAGTCTTCTCACGAACGGAGTAAGGCTACTAAATCCACAATCTAAATCTCTACTTTTAGATTAAGAACTTGGATAAAGAGAGAGGAAGGATTTCGGCAGAGCTTCGCTAGAATGAAATGCAAGGCAAGAATACCATGCAAAAGTGTAAAACAATGGCTAAGCCTTGGGTCTTATTTATAGCCCCCAAGGTAGTTATTTTAGGAGTAATTGTTCCTTTGGAACAATTTAACTAAAGTGTACCATCATACATGGCACATTATAAGCTTAAGTTGTACCATATGCATGGTACAACATAAGCTTAAGATATTCCCCCTTTATTAGCCATATGTCGTATGCACTTATGCACATATAATGCGACTTTCCCACTAATCTAGAGATCCTCTCCGCAAGGGAACAGATTCCCTTTGCACACGACTTCGTGTACGCGACGTTCGAGGTCCGTATTCCCTCGTACATCCCCTACAAGGGTGTACAAACGTCATCCATATCCAACATCTCCCACTCACACTTGAGGGGATTGTAAGAGAACGTCTTTCTCTTAGTTCTTTCATCTATCATACCGAGAAATAGACCGTGCGACCGTCATGCGCGTAGAGTCTGTTGTTGTGCACTTGTTAGAGATACACAACGACCTCGAAGGTGCAAAGTTGAGTAGTTCAACGCATGTTTTACCCTAGATTATTTCTTCACATTTCTTATACTTTATATTCAACAATTGAATCCCATCTGGATCACATTTGGCTGGCCAGCTTTGAATCATTAAAGTCCAAATGCGAATATGAAATCAATCTTCATCTTCTTGCGAACCTTCTGATCTTGACTTGATTCGCTTTTCTAACGTGCCCCGCCGAGCCGAATTATCATAGCCCATTAGCAACACGCTAAGATAGCGATCATCTCGTCAAATCTAAAGGAACCAATTGGAGTCCTTGAGGGTAAGAGTTAAGACCCGTATGGCCTTTGAGTCTCACATAATAGCAAACACTATTGCTACTAACTCAGTGGTCGAAATGCATACGTGGTATGAACACGTATTACAACATCACTCCTTTCCCAGGGAGATTATGTCTTAATGATGTTGTACGGATGAAAGATCAGACACCACAGTGCCTATCTTTTGAGTCCCCTTACTACCCATGAAATATTCCCGGACTCTCATCCTGCATAAGACAGATAGGATTTAAAAAATCCTATGAGATCTCTTTTAAATATCCTTGTGATACAGATCTCAGATCTTTTGTAAGCATCCATATGATGCAGATCTTTCATTCGACTATCTTGTTTAAGTCACGACTCTAAATCATTTGTCTAATGATTTTGACTTTAAACTAGTCTCATCTCTATCTTATCCATCTGATAAGATAAGGCGGTTGCTCATGTGAGGGAGCCAACCTTAATCTGTCCGACATACACACAATAAAATAGCTGAGACTTAAACACAAATGTATATAAAATCATTTGTAAGAAACTTGTATGCAAAAAAAACTTCTTCTTTTTATTAAACTTTGATCTTCTATAGACATGGGAAATATTACATGATACAGCTCAGCACCTACGCATTCCCATAGATGATAAGTGTTTGAAGAACACATCTCTGGGGATCGCCTTAGTAAGGGGATCCGCTATCATCTTATGCGTGGATATGTATCCTATGTCTACTTCCTTCCGTTTGTCATAGTCCTTCACAAACTTGAATCGAATATCAATGTGTTTGGTCTTACAATGAAATTTAGGATCTTTGACATAGGCAATCGAAGCTTGACTATCACTGTATATTGGAACAGTGCTCGAGTCAGTGGCATCCGTCAGCCTGTCTAAGAATTTCCTAAGCCAAACAGCTTCTTGGACCGCCATGCTGAATGCTACAAATTCGGCTTCCATGGTTGATAGGGCGATGCAGGTTTGCTTCTTGCTGCTCCAGGATATTGCACCATTCCCAAGCAAGAAAACAAAGCATGAGGTAGATCTTCGCTCGTCGAGATCACCTGCCCAATCAGCATCGGTATAGCCTTCGAGTCTCAAGGTATTGCCTTGATAGCATAACGCATAGTCCGCAGTCTCTTTGAGGTACCTTAATATCCTCTTCACCGCTTTCCAGTGTGCATGTCCTGGGTTGGATTGGTAACGGCTTACCATACCAACAGCATAGCAAATGTCCGGTCTGGTACACATCATGGCGTACATCAGACTCCCGACAGCACTGGAGTATGGAACTTTTTCCATAGCTTTCTTTTCTTTTGGATCTTTGGGACACATTTCCAAACATAGACCCTCGCCTTTGCTTATTGGAGTATTAATTGGCTTGCAGTCCTGCATATTAAACCGTTCTAAAACTTTCTTTATATATGTTTCTTGAGAGAGAGAAAGAAGTTTCTTGGAACGATTCCTTGAGATCTTAACCCCAAGGATATATGCAGCTTCACCCATGTCTTTCATCTCAAAGACGGATGAAAGCCAAGCTTTGATATCCATGATAAGACGCTTATCATTTCCGGCTATAAGTATGTCATCTACATAAAGAGACATAATTACATACTTGTTCTTAATCCTCTGAATGTATACGCAGTTGTCTTCGTCGAGCATGGAGAAACCATACGACAAAATGACTTCTTGAAAGCGCATATACCACTGCCTTGAGGATTGTTTAAGACCATATATGGATTTACGAAGTTTACAAACCTTATGTTTGTTTTCTTCTTGTACGAACCCGTTTGGTTGTTCCATGTAGATCTCCTCATCTAGTTCTCCGTTAAGAAAAGCAGTCTTTACATCCATCTGATGTAACTCGAGGTCCAAACAAGCCACCATTACCAGAATTAAGCGAATGGAGGTAAAACACACGACAGGAGAGAAAGTCTCTTCGTAGTCTATTCCTTCCTGTTGCGTGAAACCTTTCGCAACAAGGCGAGCTTTATATTTCTTGATGGAGCCATCAGCCTTATGCTTGATTTTGAGAACCCACTTGTTCCCAATGGCTCTATGTCCCTTAGGTAAATCAACCAAGTCCCAGACTTAGTTTGTTTTCATGGATTGAAGTTCTTCTTCCATCGCCGCTATCCATTTATCTTTAGCAGGGCATGTGACGGCCTGTTTGAAATTTGCAGGTTCGTCATCATCTTGTAGTAATGTCATGAATGTTTGAGGAAATTCATCCTCAAACCTCAGAGGTGTTAGCCTCGTTCGATTACTACGTCTTGCTTGAGTTTGATCACTCCCACTTGGAATGACATCACTCCCACTTGGAATAACATCACTCCCACTCGGAATAGGATTGGTATCGTTCGTATCATCCATAGGTGAAGTATGAGGGTCATTTGCCTCTTCACCAAGAATTCTCCCACTCGAACGTTCCGATCCTTCTTGATCCCAAGTCTCAAACAAGGATAAGTCTTGACTTATCTCACCCCGTCTTGGAAACTCGTTTTCCAAGAAGACAACATTCCTCGATTCGAATTCTATTAGACCCCCATTGTCCTCTTGACCGACGAAAACATATCCTTTGGAGTTTTCAGCGTATCGGATGAAGATAAACTTCCTCCCACGTGGCCCAAGTTTGCCATATTTGTGAGAGGATAAATGTGCGTAAGAGGCACAACTCCAAGGTTTTAGAATGCTTAAGTCTGGAGTTCTATTGTTCCACAACTCATAAGGAGTAGAACTTACCGACTTCGAGGGTACATGGTTTAAGATGAATGCTGCCGTCAATAATGCATCACCCCAAAAGGTGATGGGCAAATTTGCCTGAGACATCACTGATCGAACCATTTCCATCAATGTCCTATTTCTTCTTTCCGTAACACCGTTTTGTTGCGGAGTATAAGGCATAGTTATTTGATGAACTATGCCTTTTTCATCACAGAGTTCCTTAAAACTCGTTGATTGATATTCTCCACTCCGATCGGTTCGCAAGACCTTTATTATGCGATCTAGTTGATTTTCCACTAAACTCATATAGTTTTTGACGCAAGATAAAGCTTCATGTTTGTGGGAAATCAAATAAATGTGACCGAAACGGGTGAAGTCATCAATGAAGGTGATGAAATAGGACTTCCCGCGTCTTGTCTTAACATTCATTGGACCGCAAATGTCCGAATGGATAAGCTGTAATGGAACTTCGGCCCTTGTGCCAGTTCCAAACGGCTTGCGACAAGTTTTCCCTACAAGACAATGTTCGCAAGTTGACATTTCAACTTTTGAAACATTAGATAGCAAGCCACTTTTGGCAAGTCTATCCATTCTAGTTGGTCCAATGTGACCAAGTCTTGCATGCCAACAAATGATCTCAGATTCAGAATTAGAAGCATTTGTCAAATGGAAACTTTCATTAATAGAAGAAGAATAATCATACATAGTGTTTAAAACAATCAATCCATTACAAACATTACCCGACCCAACTAAAGAACTATTACAAACAAGGTCAACATTTTGTTCATAGAACCTCCATTCATAACCTAAAGATATTAACATGACCACGGATACGATATTCCTTCGAATATCTGGAGCAAAGAGGACGTCGTGCAATAATAGAGTCCGGCCGTTGTCGAGAACTAGCTTGCATGTTCCGACGCCCTTAACTTCAACACGAGTGTTGTTGCCGACGTATATCCACTTTGTTCCTTGAGTTATCCTTCGATACTCTACGAAGAACCTTCTGTCCTTCGCTACGTGGTCTGTGGCCCCTGAATCAATCAACCAAAAATAGTTAGATTCAGCAAGAAACATGGAACTAGAAACACATATGTAACTAGCCCTACAAGTTACCTTATCACTTCCATCCGTACACGTACGGGCGAAGTGACCGTACTTGTTGCACTTAAATCACTTGATCTTCTTCAAGTTTTTCTTCTTTGAGTGCACATTCTTTTGTAACTTTTTGTTCTTAGTCTTCTTTGAGGTTTCCGGTTCTTGCTTTCGTTCGTTCATAAACCTTAAGCGTTTATCCTTCCGCTTCTTTCCTCCATGTGAGGAACTAGCGGCCATGTGCACTTCGGCACTAGGTTTTGCGGCTTGAATCCGCTCTTCCTCGAGTTCGAGGTGTTTGGATACATCGCTTAAAGTTTTAATGCACTCATTATGAGTGAGGTGCATTTTCATGTTATCCCAGCTATCTGGGAGTGAACGAATGACTGCTTGGATCTGCTGTTCGTCAGACAGCGTAAGACCCGCATCCTTCAATTCAGCTATGAGATTCGCCATGTGGCGGAGATGCTTTTTCATAGATTGATCTCGCCGCATTTTGTACGAATCAAATTGAATATTTAAGGAGCGGAGTTTGGTGACCGAAGTTCCACCAAACTTTATTTCTAGCCCAGACCATATGTCTTTGGCTAGGTCGAATTCCCGAAATAGACGCATTATGTCATTGTCCATTGCGGACAATAACGTAATACGTGCTATTTTGTTCTTTCGAGTCCAAGTCTCATAAGCTTCTCGGTCCCTCTTGTGTTGGGCCGTATTGCCCAACTCAGGTTCTTCCATTACATTTTGGAGTGTTTCAAGCACATCTTGCTCCTCCAAAACATATTGGATTTTTATTGACCAAAGTTTATAATTGTCGACGTTGAGCTTCTCACCTTTATTAAGCTCGGCGACAATGTTCTTAGAAGCGGTAGACATATTCGAATCAAAAAACTGCAAAGAAAATGAAAAACACGATCAAAATTCTCTGCATAAATTTTCGATTCTTTAAACACTTGATAAGTTCCTTGGATAAGCTGAAATGTTACTCTAGAATCGAGAAGTTCACTACGTTCCCAACTACCATCTAGAAGTAACTTTCAAAGTATCCCTCTTACTTATCTCATGTAAAAAAGAAATCAGAAATGATACCCGTATGGTACCAGCAGCGGAAAAATACTTTTGAAAAACATATCTTTCAAAATGGAATAGGTGAGAGTTTGCGCAAAGAATTTTTAGCGCAACAATTGCCAAGCCACGAGACCTGTTCTACACACCCATGGGTTAGATAACCATGGCCGGATCGTGGTAGGACTTGGATTCTAAATCGCGAAATCCCGATTAAGGACGGGACATAACCTATTTGAAAACATCTTTTTCAAAAAATTTGAAATACATTGGCTAATCTCCGTAGAGTAGAGCACAATGTCATAAGTACATTGGCTAATCTCCGTAGAGTAGAGCACAATGACATGGCTAATCTCGCATGAAGTAGAGCACTATGGCTAATCTTCAAGGAGTAGAGCCCAAGAAAAAAACTTTATAAAATAAGAGCAGACGACTGTCGTTAGCCCCGTATGGGCTAGTCGGCACATTCGTGTTTGACCAAGGCCTTTTGAGACCCCGTATGGGCTAGTCGGCAAGTTCGTGATCGACCAAGACCTTTTGCCGGATTGGTCGACCAAAACACCCAAATTGGTCGACCAAAAAATTGGTCTACATCACTACCAGCCAGGGCCCCTGCCCTGGCCGAGGCTGGCCAAGGGCCGGCCAAGGGCCTCTGCCCTGGCCAGCCAGGGGCCCTGGACCCTCGGCCAGGGCCTCTGCCCTGGCCCCTCGGCCAGGGCCTCTGCCCTGGCCGAGGCCGGCCAGAGCCGGCCAGAGGCCACTGGCCGCTCGGCCAGGGCCTCTGCCCTGGCCAAGACTGGGCAGGGCCGGCCCTGGCCCCTGCCAGGGCCGGCCAGGCCGGCCCCTGGCCTTGGCCAAGGCCGGCCAGGGCCCCCTGGCCCTGGCCTGGCCTCGGCCAGGCCTGGCCTTGGCCACGGCCAGGGCCCCCTGGCCGTGGCCGAGGCTGACCACTGCCGGCCTGGCCTTGGCCGGCCACTGTCGGACTGTCCATGGCCGGCCATGGCTTGGCCATGGCCGGTCATGGCCAAGGCCATTTTGGCATTGGCCGGTCATGGCCCATATGGCCATGGCCGGACACCCCCTTTGAATGGGGTTGCCGCACACCCCGCCGGAGGGGTAGCCGTGGTGGTTATTGGCCGTAGCCAACCCCCTCCGCATGGGGAGGGGGTGCATGGCCTTCATAGCCCATTTGGCCATGGTGCACATGCACCAAAATTCATCTTCTCCGATGGAGATAACTACCATCATCTTCCTCGATGAAGCACCCGTTCGTCGATGAAGCACCCGTTCGTCGAGAAAGTAGTTATTTTCTAATGGCCGTGTGCCAAAAATGAAAAATAGCATACTTTAAAGTTCGTAAACTACACGCTCCACATGAAGAGAGTTCACATTCCCTATGAATGGAGACTCGGCATCCATGAAGAGTGCGAGCTTAACGACGTGAACGGTCGGTTCTTCCCGTCACGGAGAGTTCCTGCCATATCCGTAATGACAGAAGACCCTAACGTGAAAAGAACAACCGTTGCGTTCTCTCCGTCACGAAGCGTTCCTACCATATCCGTAATGGTAGGATACCCATTCGTGAAAAAGACAACGCCTCATTCATCGGTTCGACGGGGCGGCGGTTTGACCGGGGCGAACCCGTATGGCTCTGATACCAATGTAGGATCCTGTCAAAACAGCGTTAGGATCGATAAATGAAGTTGAGACTTACGCTTGCGTATGCGGCACGGTAGTCTCGGAACTTCTCCTTCGGATTCGCCACGACGGTTCGAGTCTTCTCACGAACGGAGTAAGGCTACTAAATCCACAATCTAAATCTCTACTTTTAGATTAAGAACTTGGATAAAGAGAAAGGAAGGATTTCGGCAGAGCTTCGCTAGAATGAAATGCAAGGCAAGAATACCATGCAAAAGTGTAAAAAATGGCTAAGCCGTGGGTCTTATTTATAGCCCCCAAGATAGTTATTTTAGGAGTAATTGTTCCTTTGGAACAATTTAACTAAAGTGTACCATCATACATGGCACATTATAAGCTTAAGTTGTACCATATGCATGGTACAACATAAGCTTAAGATATTCCCCCTTTATTAGCCATATGTCGCATGCACTTATGCACATATAATGCGACTTTCCCACTAATCTAGAGATCCTCTCCGCAAGGGAACAGATTCCCTTTGCACACGACTTCGTGTACGCGACGTTCGAGGTCCGTATTCCCTCGTACATCCCCTACAAGGGTGTACAAACGTCATCCATATCCAACACTATTCCTAAAGCATGTGGTGAAGTATTGGGGGCTACCAAAGACCTTCGTGAGCGACAGGGATGCTCACTTCACATGGAGATTTTGGTCAGAGCTCTTCAGATTGTTGGGATCTGATTTGAGCTTCTCCACCAGCTTTCACTCTCAGACGGATGGCCAGACAGAGAGGGTGAACGTCTTACTGAAGGTGTACCTGAGGCATTATGTGAGTGCCAACCAGCAGGACTGGGCAAAATTGCTGGATGTGGCACAGTTCTCGTACAACCTACAGAGAAGTGAGTAGACCGGGAAGAGTCCATTCGAGATCATGATGGGTTAACAACCACTCACTCCAAACGCCATAGCTACAGGCTACAAGGGGGTAGTCCGGCGGCCTACAAACTTGCTAAGGGATGGCAAGAGCAGAACAAGATGGCAAAATCATGCCTTAGCAAAGCTGCAAAGAGGATGAAGAAATGGGCGGACAAGAAGAGGAGACATGCAGAATACCAAGTGGTGGACTTGGTGCTTGTCAGGCTATCTACACTGGACCGGCATAAAGGACTACATAAGAGCCTGATAAGAAAGTATGAAGGCCCATTTTCTATCATCAAGAGAGTGGGCAGTGTCGCCTACAAAGTGGAACTTCCTCCAAATATCAAGTACCATCCAGTCTTTCATGTAAGTATGTTGAAGCCATACCATGAAGACCTCGAGGACTCGAGCCGAGGAAAGCCTTCTCTTGTGCTGGTAGGAGTGCGGACGAAATTCAACAAGGTGGTCGAGGAGATCATCGTGGATAGGGTGGTTCGGGAGGCCAATAACCATCTACGGCTGGAATACTTTGTCAAGTGGAAGGGATTGCTAGAGAGCGAGAGTAGCTGGGAGCCGACAAAAGTGCTTTGGCAATTTGGAGACTTGATAGAGGGATTCCACAAGAAGAAGGCCAAGCGATGAGGTCATTACTGGAATAGGTGGGGAAGAATGTCACGGACACCACGTCATCGACATGTCATCACCTACGTGGCTCCTATTTGGCATGTGAAGTGGCATTCTCTAGAATATTCCCATGGCATGCTTGTAAATAATTGTATCTAGAATGTTCCTAGATATTCTTTTGTATTCTTTAAAAGGGGAAATAGTGGAGAAGGATCTAGAAACTCATCCTAGCCATTGGATCTAGGAAGTCTCTAGAGACTTAATCTCCACCATTGGTTATAAGAAAGCCTCACCTATAAATAGGAGCAAGGAGAGTTATTTGTAACCATCCAAGAGTTGAAGCAATACAAGCAAGGCATTTTCCAAGTTCTCTAGTGTTCTCTTGTGCTCTTAAGTTCTTTCTTGAGAGTGAGTGTGAGAGTTAGGCTAACTTAGCCATCTAAAGAGGGGTGAGTGAGCCAAGTGCCTCACTGGATTGGGAGAGTCAAGTCGCTAAATAATTCGCCCGTGACACAGACATATAGATTTTATTCTGGTTCGACCCAACCTTAGCCTATGTCCAGTCCTCGAACTCCCTCAGGATTTAATCCACTATTACAACAAGCAATACATGCACCTAGCTTCCCTCGCTAGGAATTTCCAACACACACACACACACACACACACACACACACACCTAGTTACAACCAACTAGGATTTCCAACACCAATTTCCCTTATAAAACGGGAATTACAAAACTCAAGCCTTCTCCAAAGGCTTCACAAAAGATATGAAGTTGAGTACAAGATTTCCTATAATTCAATAGTATATAAGTGTGAAACGTGGCTTTAGAAAATCTGAAACTTTTGATCAAATAAATGATATGAATAAAACACGATTTGATCAACTAGTTGTATTGAAAATTGATCTACAAAAATTATGCACTTGGTCTTTTAGAGATCAATAATCAAGTATTTAATCTTTGAAAAAGAATATTGATTTAAAACACAGAGATTAAAACAATAGACTTGTAATTTGAATCTCAACAAAGAAAGCTTTAAGCTTGGAGATCAAATAAAACAAGTACTATTGAAAGGTTAAAATAAAACTGAAAATGATCTTGAAAGATTTGACCAAGAGAATTAAAATCAGTAGCCTTTAAATATAATGAAGAACACAAAATCGCGCTTTGAGCACTTTTGAGCAATATAGAGATTTCTTTTCAATAAGAATTGTTATATTTTGAAATCATAACTATTTATAGAGAAGTATTAGCGTAAAATTAGCTTAAAATCAGCTTGAAATCTACTTATAACGACTAGTTTAAATTCAAATAAAACTGCCAAATCTGTCATAGTTTACCCAGATAGTCGGCAATTTTTGAAAATAACAGCTATTATTTTGACAGTGTTTTGAGTAAAATATTCCTACTAGTAGTCGGATATCTGGTTGGGATAGTTGGCTATTTCTTGATACATGAGTTTTTAAACCTCAAAATACTTAAAATTAATTTATAAAAATTATTTTAAAGTACTATATAAAAAACTATTTTTTAAGAATTTTTGTGTGTGTAATAAATACACATTGGCTTAAAAATAGCTTACACTAACACACTTCTCTAGCACTTGTTCTTCATTCTTCGTCTTAAGCCGTTTCCCTTAATCTTAAGTCTTCGTAAGCGTTATAAGTCGGCACCTTCATATTCTTAAATTTGTGGCTCAATCGTAGACTTTTGATCTTGGCTCTAAGTTCTTCGATTTACTTCACAATGTGCTTAAAAGCTTCATGGCTATAAACTAATCCTATACACACTTGAAATAAATATGTTAGTACTTATATCACTTGTGCACATCATCAAAATCCACTAGGGTAGGTCTCAATTTCCCAACAACTGTCATGTGTAATTTGATAAGAAAAGTGATATTGACGTATTTTCTAATGATGCAGAATCTTCAGACATTGTAGTTAAATTGGAAAGATTGGAGATAAACACAAATAATTCCTATGAACAAGCAGCCATCAATGATAGTATGCCAAGGGAGGAAGCATAAGCTACATCATCTCATGGTCTTCCAAACAATTAGTGATTTGTAAAGGATCATTCTAAGGATCAAATCATTGGAGACACCGCGGAAGTTATATGCACTAGAAATAGCTTTAGTTTGATGGTTAACTTTGTATTCATATCTATTTTAGAACCTAAGAATGTTGAAAGTGCTTTGGAGGATTCTTATTGGATTATTGCAATGCAGGAAGAGTTGTCACAATTCTAAAGAAGTTTGTAAACGTGTTTCCAAGCCCAAACACCCAATAATCATAGATACTAAATGTGTATTTAGAAACGAACTTGACGACATGTGCAATGTGATTAGAAATAAAGCAAGATTACTTACCAAGGATACAACTAAGAAGAAGGGATTTGACTTTGATGAAACATTTGCTCTAGTTGCAAGATTGGAAGGAATCCAGATGCTTTTAGCATTCACTAGTTTCATGAAATTCGAACTCTACCAAATGGACGTCAACAGTGCTTTCTTGAATGGGGTTTTATCGGAGGAAGTCTATGTCAAACAACTTCTTGGGTTTGAAGACTCTATACACAGGGATTATGTTTTTAAGCATAAAGAGTTTATATGTGCTCAAACAAGCTCATAGAGCTTGGCATGAGCGACTTAGTAAGTTTTTTTCTTGAAAATAACTTTTCCATGGAAAAGGTATATAAAACTTTATTGGTTAAACGTCAAACTAAAGACATACTCTTAGTGCAAATTTATGTTGATGATATTATTTTTGGTGCTACAAACCATTTGCTTAGTGATGAATTTGCTAAGTTTATGTATATGGAATTTGAGATAAGTTTGATGGGAGAGCTTACATTCATGCTTGGATTGCAAATCAAACAATGTGAGGACGACATATTCATAAATCAAGAGAAGTACGCAAGGGAGTTGGTAAGAAGTTTGGGCTTGATAATGCGAAAGAATGGTCAAACCCAATGGTGACAACAGCAAAAGTGGACAAGGATGAAAAGGGAAAGAAAGTGGACGTGTGCATGTATCGAGGTATGATAGGCAGCATTTAATATTTGATTTCAAGTTGGTCAGATATAATATTTAGTGTGTGTCTATGCACTAGGTTTCAATCATGTCCTAAAGAGTCACATCTTTCTTTAGTGAAGCAAATTATACGATATGTTAATGGAACTTTAGATGTTGGTTTATAGTATCCTAATTGCACATCATTTTAGCTTGTTAGGTTTTGTGATGCGGATTTTGCAGGAAGTGGGACCGATCATAAGAGCACCACGAGCACTTGCCAACTACTTGATATGTCTCTAGTTTCTTGGTTCTCCAAGAACCAAAACTCTATAGTATTGAGTACAACAGAAGCCGGATATGTTTTGGCGGGGTGTTATTGTGCATAAATCCTGTGAATGAGACAAACCCTCAGAAATTACAGTCTTACTTTCCAACCAACAACTATTTACTGTGATAATAATAATGCTATAACCTCTTTAAAATTCTCGTTCTACACTCTAGCAATACACATATCGATGTTCGTCATCACTTTCTTAGAGATCATGTTGAAAAGAAAGATATCTCTTTTGAATATGTTGATACCGAGAAACCATTACCGGATAATGTCACCAAACCCTTAGATCAAAAGCAAATTTATTTTATTCAAAGGGAGTTGGGAATTATATTTCTAGTTGAGCATTAGCTTGCTTATCTAAGCATATACACATGCTTAAACATTGTGGTTAGCCTCTATACATTGTTCAATATACCATGCCATTAAATGATACCTCATCTATTGTATGTGCTTGCATGTCCATCATTGATGTCATTGAGATTTGATGAGATATTATTATGAAGCTTGTTAGAAATCCTAAAAATATTAAAAATGATTTTGATGATGGTGTTGCATATTAATAAATATTCAAATTATTCAAATTATGAACGATTGAGTACTAATTATTAGCATGCTTTGTTTGAGGTCAATTAGTTTATAAATTTATATGATTTATGTAAAATAGTTGGTTGATATTTAGAGTCTAAAGAGATTGAATCTTGACTTGTCTTTACACACACCCCCTCCCCCCAAACCCCCCAATATTTTTTTGAAAAATTGAGTTGTAGGAGACGAATACCTAGATGCCTTCATGCGTCACTATTCTAAGACACCAATATTGTAAAAATGAAAGAAAAATGAAAATAAACAAATAAAAAAGAATACTAGCAAACGAAAAAGAAAAAGAAAGCGGAAATTGAACAATGCCAATTATTTTTTGATATCGGCGGCTAGTAACCGAATTTCAAGGGTGTATTGAGTAATGCACATGATTGTGGTAAATGAAATAAGAACTTAGTGCACTTCAACTCCAAAGTACCTGAAATTTAACATCATGGTATCCTATGTTGGTTGTCTTCCGACCGAAAAACTTGACTCGTCTCAAAATGTGTGAGCGCTACTCCTAAGTGTAGGAGATCGAATAAGTAATAATCCTGGTGAGTCCAGGTATCGTATCCACGGGACAACTGACCTGCAAAACCATGAATTTCAATTTAGAAAGAGTAATAATACGATGAAAAGCAACCACCTTTTGAAGGCGAGAAAATCGTATCAAGGGGTTTTAATACTAAAAACAATTTAAGATAATTACGGTGAAGTCGATGATAGGGTATCAATATGAAGAAGTGTCGGTTGTGATTTCGTTAGGGTGTTTGCAATCAATAATTATTAACGTCTTTTCTATAACTCAACGTTTCATCCGGCTATGTCATGAGAACGTCAGAAAATATAGCGATAAAGTGCATAAAATAGTGCCAATGAATAATCACGTATATTATCAATTTCATGATGAGAATACGCACAAGTGCCCTCTCGAGTCACGATACGTCTACTAGGATCGCATCCCGAATAAGCCTTACTCCGGTCATATTCGATTCAAGCATGCCCACGTCTCCGAAGAACATACCCAAATATAGTATATGGAGAAAACGATAAAATACGCGATATGACGTGAACATAGAGCGAAAAGATATTAAAATCAAAGATTACATAGCCCTAACTACATCACAACCAACACATATAAGAATTAGCCTAGCATTGAGAGAAAAGATTCAGTCTTTATAAATAAAAACATCAAAATCAATATCTAATACAAGAATCTAATCCAATACAATAAGAAAGTTGAGATTTTTATCACCAAAGCCTTCAATTAAACCCTAAAATTAACTTCAGAGACTACTGCTGATTTTTCCTGTTGCTGAAACCTCCTCCCTGACATGCTCTTCGGAAATATGCAAATTTTGAGCATTTATACGAATTTTTCGACGTCGTTTGATACCCCAAAAGTCATCCAAACCGCATATATATAGGCAAAAGATTCCTATTAGGTTTAGGAATCGAAATGGGTCAAAACCTGCTAAAAACGTGCCCAGACATGCTTCTGTGCATGCTGACGTCATCATGGTGTCATAAATGCATTTTTATGGTATTCTGCATTCAAAAATTCATAGTAATTAGCACAGATCTCAGAAAAATACAAATAAATAGTCGTTGGAATCGTGAGATCGCGATATTCGTACGAAAAATAAAAAAAGGATAGAAATACTCAGTTTATTGTTGTTTTGTGCATAGAATAAGAGTTTGCTCTAATAATTAAGGGTATTCTGAATACGATTGTATTAGAGACCAAATAAGTACAATATATGCACAAAATGAGGCTCAATTAGGTGTTAAATATGCAATATTTACCCCGAATCAATACTTGATAGTTATTCCAAGATGAATATAAAAAGTTGTATAAGACAATGTTGGGACTTGATTTCTTGGTCTTCTAAGTGTTCACAAGTGAATTGTGAGATGATATCTACTTTTTATTTTCAGTCAATGAAGGTATGCTTTTAATTATCATGACATTGTTCATATTTTGAGTTAGTGGGGAGTACACATTAATGTGAATATCATTCTAAATTACATGTTTCTTCGATATGCTAGCATTTTTTTCATACTTTTTCTTTGGCTATCTCAATGTACTTGATGATTTTCCCTTCATATCTATCCTTTTTGATTACTGCCAAAAGGGGGAATGGAATATGAAAAATAAATTTGAGAGAGA
This sequence comes from Scilla litardierei, assembly GCA_030789695.1. Classification (NCBI taxonomy): domain Eukaryota; kingdom Viridiplantae; phylum Streptophyta; class Magnoliopsida; order Asparagales; family Asparagaceae; genus Scilla; species Scilla litardierei. The sequence continues at coordinate 330,675,634 of CM061142.1, forward strand.
TTAGGAGCTCATCACATCTTTTATGGAGAGAACATAGATATGCAGAGCATTATATCATGTTCATGATCTTGTGCACTATTTGACTTGCACTATATTTATTTATCTCAATTTTTATTGCTTGTTTGCCATCATCGAAAAGTGGGAGATTGTTGGCCTAAGCTAGTTCACTAACTAAGGCCAAAACTTAATTTTGATGATGCAAAACAAGTCATATGGTTCTAATAAGTCTATTTAGTGAGTTTCAGATCAAAAGAAGATCAAAGGAGCTAAATGGAGCAAAATAAGGTTTGGCACAGCCGTGTTAAATCAGTGCAAAAGGTGGCATGGCTGTGCCACAATCTACACAGTATAAAAAGGCTATTGTTTACTTGGCACAACTGTACCGAATATACAGGAAATTTGGTACAACCATGCCACAGACTATGAAATCCCTAAACAAGTTACTGTTCGTTTGGCACGACCATTACAAATTAATGAGTGATTTGGCATGACTGTGCCACACATGCATATTCACCCCAATTTGAATAGTTTGACCAGTCACACTTCCAGCTTTGACGTCTTATGATGGCGAAGAGTTTTAATTGAGTTGAAGACCAATTTATTTAGGGTTTCTAATTAAAATAAACCTATTCAAATCAAGGGAACTTAAATTGAAGATTTTGAACTTAAATTGAAGATAAGAGATTCTACTTGAAAAGGAATTCTTCTATAAAAACAAGAGACCCCTCCCATGGAGAAGGAGATATAGCAAAATTATTAAGAGCTCCATCATCTCTAGCTAGCTAAAACCATCTTCCTCCATTCAAGCTTCAAGAGTATATCAAAGTTAGAGGAAGAAGAAGAGAAAGAAGATTTGCAGACGTGAAGCTGAAAAGTTCATAACTTCTTATAGACGTCAGATTGAAGCACAGTTTGCACCTACATGATCATCACAATACAGTCTACACCATGTTGATATTTTTCTGAATTTATTCTATGTATTTGATCAGTGAGATTATTATTTTTGTGAGATTGTATTTTAGAATATATTCATCTAGAGGCTATCGTTGTGTGTTAAATTCTTTGAATGATATATTGTATTATTCGATCACCACCTGCAAGAGTGACCAATTTTTCGTTTTGGTTATAAAAGGCTTTGTAAATCCTTGGGGAGAGGTAGGAGCAGAGGCAGTGAGCTACTATGTGTTGAGTATTGGACTTCTCCCTACTTGGTGTTAATGATGAGCAAACATAAATACTTGTGACTAATCCCCTATTTTGCAGTTAATCCATTGTCTAAGCTTACTATGAAGATCAACTAGCAATGGATGACTCACAAACGTGATTGAAGGCAAATGATATGAATTGGATGATAGTAGATTGATGATTGAAGCTCCGTAAAGACTTCAAGCTCATACGATGGAAAGAAGAGTTTAATTCGTCAATGTAATTTTTCTTTTATCTCTTCTAGTATGTAGCTTAGAAGTAGAACTATGATGGAGCACTCACACACATCTACTTTCGGTCATAGGACATCTCTAGACCTTTGTCCTTTGATCTCAATTCAATTCTCTTTTGTTTGTGCTAGGATTGTTTATAATAGCCGACTGCTTAACAGTTTACAGTCGCCTGTCTCAAAAGCAGTCGACTGTGTTTTGTTCTACAGTCGCCTGTTATGCACAGACTATTACAATACAGTTTTTGGGTCCTCTCTGATTATCTCACACAGGCCACTGTTGAACGTTTATCAGGTACCTGTCTTAGCGACAATCGACTGTGAATGGTTCATCAGTCGCCTGTCTCTCCTTGCCCAAACTCTGTTTGATCCGATTTCTACGGCCAGTCGACTTATGCTGTATATACAGTTGACTGTCTGTTAGATCAGTCGACTGTCTATGCTGCAACAATCGACTGTCTGTAAGTCTATTCTTTGACTCGGCTCTCTGAAAATTTCTCCTGTCTGTGACAGTCGTCTGTTCAAGGTTTTACAGTCGCCTGTTCTGATTAACAGTCGACTGTGTTCCTTGAATCAGTCGTCTGTCATGTATCTTGTGAGATTTCCAGTATTTCTTCTAACTTACTCTTCTTTCGGCCAGTCGCCTGTCGAAGAATGTACAGTCGCCTGTTTGTTTTACAAACGACTGTCTTGGCTTCATCAGTCGACTGTCCACGTGGTAAGTTACCGTTATGAATTCTCAACTACCCTTGCTGACTGTGCAAAAGTCGACTGTGGTTTGTTCAACAGTCGACTGTCGCGCGTTCAGATTATATCCGTTGAGATTTTTCTCACGGATTTCGATTGGGTTTTTGCCTAAACTGTTTTGTGGATTTGAGAAAGCTATAAATAGAGCTTCTACTGTTTCATTGGAAGGTTACTCATTCATTGCAAAATCCTTCAAGCTTTCTTTTTCAAAGATCAAAGCTTTCAAATCCAAAGCCCTTAGTATTTCCAAATCTTGTTCTCTTGCTCTCCAACCTAGAACCAAAGATTGATCTTCTAGGCATTTGGTGCAGTCAAGAGAAAGGGCTTTTCTCCTCTCTTCCAAGAGAGTTCTTCAACACACATCACACTTCTCCTTCAAGTTCTACTTCAAGGCATAGGTGATTGTAAGTATTGCTTTCAGATTTCATAACTTCATTATTTGAATTGTGCTCTCGGTTGTGAGAGTGGTTTTGCTTGCTCCCTGGTTGTGGGAGTCAAGGACATCGATTGTATTCGATTGCACTTGTAGGGTTGCTACAAGTGGGTTTTTAAGGAAACCTCAAGTTAGAGTTCTAACTTGAGTATCCGGTGGTATCCGGGTGGTAGGGACGTATGATTACCGGAAACAAGTCGGGAGTTGACTTGGGTAATCCGAACCCTTGAAACATAGTTGCGTTTCCGTGTGTTTCTCTTTGGGTTGTTTTCTATTCCGCACTATTTGTTGGATTGCATTTTATTTGGCGTAAATTCCTTTTAAATTTGCATAAACACTATTCAACCCCCCCTTCTAGTGTTTTCCCCATAGACAGGGTCCTTACAATTGGTATCAGAGCGCAAGCATTTATCTATGGCATCCAACAACAACAACGTTCCTCCTCCGCCTACGTACAAGAATCACGACCGTGATGGAGTGTCCACAATTTTCGAAGGTCAATCTACGGTACGTCCTCCACGTTTCAATGGTACTAACTTTGGTTATTGGAAGTGTAGGATGGAGACGTTCCTTAGGAGTGCTTCCCTTTGGAGAACTCTCCACAAGGAGTACGTTGAGCCCTCCGAAGATGATTTCGAGAAATGGACGACTTCCGAAAAGTCCGCCGAAGTCAACAACGCTAAAGCAATGAACGCTCTTCATTGTGCGTTGGACCCGAATGAGTTCAACAAGATATGCACATGTAAGAGTGCATATCAAATTTGGAACCATCTCATCGTTACCCACGAGGGAACGAATAAGGTAAAGCTTTCAAAGTTATATGTTGCCGTGCAAAACTTCGAGTTGTTTCACATGCAGGAAAATGAGAGCATTGCGTCAATGTACGGACGCTTTACCGACATCACAAACGAATTGAAAGCCCTTGGCCAAATCTACACCGAACCTGAAAAGGTAAGGAAGATTATCATGGGGATGACCTCCAAATGGGAAAGACGAGCAATCCCCATTGAAGAGGTCAATGACTTGAAGAACTACACCGTGGTGAATCTCATTGGGACTCTTATGTCTTACGAAGTAAGATGGGATAACCGATTGAAGATTCGAGCCATGATGAATCCCTCGGAGGCCAAGAAGAAAGCTTTGGCGTTCAACGCCAATTCGTCATCCTCCGAAAGTGATGAATCCGAGAACGAGATGGATTTGGGTGAAATGGCCCAAATGGCGAAGAAGTTCCAACGCTTCTTCCGCAAAGGTAAATTTCCCTCCAACAAACGTTTTGAATCTACTAATGCTACTTCCTCTCTGTGTTATAAGTGTAATAAGCCAGGGCACATCAAGAGGGATTGCCCAATGCTAATCAACAAAGAAAAGTGGAAGGCACCAAAGTACCACAAGTCAAACAAGAACAAGAAAGACAAGAAGAAAGGACTCGTCGGTACCTTTGATGACTCAAGTGATGACTCATCAAGCGATACCGATGATGAGAAGGGTGAGAGCGCCCACATGTGCTTCATGGCATTTGAAGACCCACTCTCGGATGAGAGTGATTCCGATACGAATAACACCGAGGTAACAATGGATGAACTTCGCATAGCTAATAAAGAACTATTTGCTAAATACCAATCTTTAATGCTTAGATACTCTAGCTTAAAGAAATCAAATGCTAGCAAGTCATCCATTCCATGCATTATCAACAATGACACCATTGTTGATACTTTAACCCTTGAGAAAGTAAACTTAGCTTCTCAAAATGTCACATTGAGAAATGAGGTGAATTCCCTCAAATCTCAACTAGATCAAACACATCTCATGAATAATAGTGATCTAGTTACACGCCACACACAATTGGGATTAGAGAATGATTCTCTTAAAACCCAAGTGCACGAGCTCAAAGCACGGGTGTCCACCTTGGATACCAATATTTCTTCTTTAAAGGAGAAATATGAGCTCATGTCATCCTGTATTATGAGATTCAATAAGGGACAAGGACAATTGGATGATTTGCTTGCAAATCAATTTCCGGCCACACATCGTGTTGGCCTTGGATTCGTAAAAGCTAATGCATCTAATGATCGCACCTCCTATAGTGGTGTTACTATAGATTTTGTGAGGCCTTCCTCCGGTGCATCCACAAGTGGTGTCAAAGACACTATAGGTAGCAATCCTACCGAGAATGTCACCACATCACTTTCTCTTCCTTTTGGCAAGAAACCCACTAAGGGTGGAAACCAAAAGCAAGGCCATGCTTATATGTACACTAATACTCATCCACGTAGGAAACATCCTACTTCACAAGTGGATCATCATGACACATTTTATGCTCCGCACCCACGGACACGTACACAACCACACATGAGAAATACTCATGTACGTGCTCCCACACACACATATGCTCATACACATCATTCTTTCATATATGCTAATTCTCCACATGTCATGCATGATCAATATGCTTCATATAATATGCATGTTCCCAAGAATTCATATCATTCAAGAATGTACAATGCATATCCTCCACCTCATATCTATGCTAGAAATCATGTTCCTAAGAAGCATGCACCACATAGAAATCCAACTCATATGCATGCAACTAGGAATAGGACTCCCAAGATGTATACTATTTGGGGTCCTAAGAACACTAGTTTAAATGTTAGGAATGCTTATGTTGATTCCTACTTTCATGATGTAATTAGAAATAGTAACTATGTTGGGAAGCGAAAGTCCACTTGGACTTGGCTTCCTAGGGCTAATCCCTTTAGACCCAGCAAACATTGGGTACCATAAGCTTATGGTATATTATATAGGTACCCAAGAGAAAGAAGAAGAGCAATAAATGCCTTATTAGCTCTAAAGGGAAAGGATGGATTCTTGATAGCGGTTGCTCCAAACACATGACGGGAGATCCCTCATTGCTCTCCGAAGTGATTAGCATCAAAGATGGTGCAACGGTCACTTTTGGAGGTAATCAAAGGGGAACCATCATTGGAGTAGGTATCGTTGGTAATCCTTCCAAACCCCTAATTACTAATGTTTATCTTGTTAGTGGTTTATGTCACAACCTCATTTCCATAAGTCAACTTTGTGACAAAGGTTACAAGGTTAACTTCGGAGAAGGATTGTGTACTATTGTTGATTGTGATTCAAATGTTTTATTTTCCGGTATTAGGCGTAAAAATATTTATTATTTAAGCTTGCCTAAAACCGTAGAACATTGCTTAGTTGCTAACACAAGTGAACAACTATTATGGCATCACCGTTTTGGTCATGTTCACTTCAAGCACTTATATAAGTTAGCTAAGCATGATCTAGTCAAAGGTTTTTCTAAGATTGTTTTTAATAAGAAAAACTTTTGTGATTCATTTCAAAGAGGTAAACTAAGTAAATCTTCATTTAAGCTTAAAGAAGGGATTACTTCGAAGAGGCCCCTAGAACTTCTACATCTAGATTTATTTGGGCCAACTAGAACCATTTCTTTAGGTAATGCTCATTATGGACTAGTTGTCGTTGACGACTATTCTAGATTTACTTGGGTTTCATTCTTAACTAATAAGAATGAAGCTCATGAAGAGTTTACCAAATTTGCAAAGAAGATTCAGAATCTTTTAGGATCCATCATTATCACTATTCGTAGTGATCATAGAGGAGAATTTGAGAATGAGTCTTTTACTAAGTTTTGTGATGACTCCGGGATAACTCATAACTTTTCCTTTCCTCGTGCACCACCACAAAATGGTGTTGTAGAAAGAAAGAATAGGACTCTTATTGAATGTGCTCGCACTATGCTCCATGATAGTCATTTAGGACTACAATTTTGGGCAGAAGCGGTGCACACGGCATGTTATGTGCTCAATAGAATCCTAGTGAGACCCCGAACAAACAAAACTTGTTTTGAGTTGTTTTACGATAAAAAGCCTCAAGTGAAATATTTTCGTGTCTTTGGTTCAAAATGTTTTATAAAGAACACCTTTGGTAATTTAGACAAATTTGAGCCAATATCCGATGAAGGAATTTTTGTTGGATATTCCACACGTAGCAAAGCCTACCGGATATACAACAAAACTTCTTCAACGATTGAGGAATCACTTCACGTATCTTTTTATGAGATTTTGACTTTCCTCATGTTGATGATGATAATGTAGATATTCTTTGTGATTCTCTTAATAATGTTAAGATTAATGATAATATTGTTGAGACTAACACTTCTAACGAAGTTGTTGAAGTTGTTCCTAGTGATCCAGGTTTGCCCAAAGCTTATCCAACCGTTCGCAACCATCCCCATAACCAAATCATTGGAGATATTGGTGTGGGTGTTCGAACGAGATCAAGAATTGAAGAATTCTCCCATTGCGCATTTGTCTCTACCATTGAGCCAAAGAACATTCAAGAAGCTTGTGAGGATAGCTTTTGGATAGTGGCAATGGAAGAAGAACTAGCGCAATTCGAGAGAAATGAAGTTTGGGAACTTGTACCTCTTCCAAGTGGTCACCAAGCTATTGGGACCAAATGGATCTTCAAGAACAAGACGGATGAAAATGAGGTAATCACACGGAACAAAGCAAGGTTAGTAGATCAAGGCTACCGGCAAGAGGAAGTTATTGATTTTGAAGAATCCTTTGCCCCCGTAGCTAGATTAGAAGCTATTAGGTTGCTTTTATCTTTTGCATCCCATAAGAATTTTAAATTATTTCAAATGGATGTTAAAAGTGCGTTTTTAAATGGATTTTTAAATGAAGAAGTCTATGTTTCTCAACCTCCCGGTTTTATTCATGAGAAATTTCAAAACCATGTTTTCAAACTTAAGAAAGCGTTGTATGGATTGAGACAAGCTCCTAGAGCTTGGTATGATCGCCTTAAGACCTTTCTTTTGAATTTAGGTTTTAAAATGGGAGAAGTTGATTCTACACTTTTCATTAAAGATTATGAAAATGACATTCTTTTGATTCAAGTTTATGTAGATGACATTATTTTCGGTTCTACTAACTTTCATCTTTGTCAAGAATTTTCCAAGTCTATGAAGGATGAGTTTGAGATGAGCCACATGGGAGAGCTCACCTACTTCCTTGGATTGCAAATTCGACAAATGGAGAATGGCACTTTCATACATCAGACAAAGTACACATGGGAGCTTATTAAGCGATTCGGGATGGAATCGTCTTCAAGCAAAAGGACTCCCATGAGTACTACTACTCATCTACACAAGGATGAAAGCGGAAAAGATGTAGACGTTCGTCTATATCGAGGTATGATCGGTAGCTTACTTTACTTAACCGCTAGTAGGCCCGATATCATGTTTTCCGTATGTATATGTGCTAGATATCAAGCAAGACCTAAGGAGTCACACTTGATTGCGGTTAAACGAATATTTCGTTATCTAAATCAATCTCTATATTATGGGTTACTTTACCCTAAGTCTAGCACGTATGAGTTAATCTCATATAGTGATGCCGACTTTGCCGGATGCAAGTCCGACAGGAAAAGTACTAGTGGCACATGCCATTTCTTAGGAAATTCCTTAGTTTCTTGGTTCTCTAAGAAACAGAATTCGGTGTCATTGTCCACGACTGAAGCGGAATATATTGCCACGGTCTTGCATGTGCACAAGTTCTTTGGATGAGACACACTCTTAGTGACTATGGTGTCAATTGTGATACTTGTCCTATCATGATTGACAATCAAAGTGCTATTTGTCTTTTCAAGAATCTGGTACACCACTCCCGTACCAAACACATAGACGTGAGACACCATTTTATAAATGATCATGTAGCTAAGAAGGACATCATCTTAGAGTACATTGAAACCCAAAAACAAAGTGCCGATATCTTCACTAAACCTCTTAAAGAAGATACATTTGTGAGGTTGCGTGGAGAATTGGGAATTATGGGTGAATCTGAAATCTAGAAGCTCAATTTTTCATGCTATAACTCCTTATTGAGCTCATATATATTTGATTGTCTTTCTTCATGTGCTTTATTGTTTTATGAGATTAAGAAAGGCAATTGTGACTTATTTGATTTCATGAGTTTTCGAAGTTGATTGGAATAATTTGTGTTTCAATAGATTTATTGTTTTCATAATGGTTTTAAGATGTATTTGAGATTAGAGTATAGGTCCTAAGGTGAGTGTTCTTATTCTCTGGAATTCTATCTCACTGTGCATTTTTGGACCCGGACAGACGACTGTGTTTCTTTTGACAGTCGATTGCCCTACTCTATATCCTTCATATGAAAATTGGTATCTTTCGCACAGCCGACTGTTGACTGTTTACAGTCGACTGTTAATGTAACAGGCGACTGCAATTTAGTCATCAGGCGACTGTACTCTCTGTCGAACTTTTTACAGTATTCTCTGTTTTTCTTGTGATCAGTATTAATTCTCGGCCAGCCGACTGTTGAGTATATGTCAATCGACCGTCCAGCAGACAGGCGACTATATTATACTTGCCAGTCGACTGCCCATCTCTCTGAGATTTAATTCTATCACTTCATACAGTCGACTGACTTTTGTTCTCCAGTCGACTGTCTCCTGCTGTGTCGGTTCATTTGATTTGATCCGAGCCGTCGATTCTTTGATCCAACGGCTCAGATTGATTTTCCCTAATTTATATTCAATCGAAGCAATCACTCTCCACGTCGTTTTTCTCTCTCCTCCGCTTCGACCGTTCAACTTCCCGCTCGATTTTCCCTACAAAATCGATCGATTTCGTTTCTTCAACCGTCGATCTTCTCCCAATCGTCGCTGTCGATCGTGCTCTACCGTCATATTTGATCTTCATCTTCGCGATCGTCTGTCTTCCCTCGGTTGGTGTGCTTTCTCTCTCTTGACCTTCGTTGTTTCCGTTTATTGCGTTTGTTCTTCCTCTCTTGTTCCCATGGCTCCTAAACCTAAGGGAAAAGAGAAGATCATTGCTTCTAAACAACCTAGGGCCCCTAAGAAACTCATCGCCAAGAGAAAGAAACCCTATAAAGCTCGAACCAAGCATGCCCAGTCACCCATACGTTCATCGTCGCTGGGTTATTCTCCTTCTTCTTCGGCGAGCGATGCTCAGCCCTTGATTCGTCGTCAGCGCAAGCCTACTGGTGTTCACATCAGTGAGCCTGCTGCTGAGATTCCTCATGTGTCTCCTTCAGTATCCAGTTCGTCTGAAGAAACTCATGCTATACCCCCCTTTGATCCCCTGGTTCCCGTTTGCAGAGACGATCTTTGTCTGGCAAAGTTCTGCTCTCTTCTTGGGATCAATCTGCTTAGGGAGCGGTACATTGCTTTCCCCGCATTCACTGCTGAGAGACTTTCTGACATTCTGTCTGCTACTTACCTGGCTGATCTTTTTCGCTTCTCTCAGAGCGAGTCCCCCAGAGCCTACCCATTTCTGGTGAAGCTCTTCTATGCGAACCACATTCGCGGTGAGTATTCGACCACTGGCATCCTTGATACTGTCGTCTAGGGAACCCACATTCATCTTCTGTGCCTCCTACTGATTTGCCTTCACCATCATCTGCTCCACCGTCTCAGGATACTCTTTTGTCGATGATCTCTGGTATTTACCGGCTGCTGTCTCTCTCTCTCTCCTCCATCAGGGAATTCCCTTCCCTGAGGATTTGAGACAATATCTTCCTCAGCCTTCTGGTGACGTTGAGCCTCCTGGTGTTGCCTCTCCAGAGGTTGCTACTGCTGCTGCTGCTTCTGTTGCTCCTTCTGACCCTTCTCCAGAGGACACTCCTGCTGCGTCAGAGCCTGCTCTTTCGTCCGCAGCCCCTGGAGACGCTCACCCTTAGATCGATGCTATTGAGTGATATTTTTTTTAATGATATATGTTTTGTCGTTGTATGATGGATGATACTGTATGTGATACTTTTATATATGTGTGATGATATAGTCTTTGATGTCATCATGATGTATTTATTTTTGTTGATCATGATGTACCCTTTTTGGGATGGCCATGTTGATGACCATCCGATGATGTACTCAGCTACTTTATAGTATATATATGTTGTTACATCTCTCTCTTGTGACACATTATGCTATATTAACTAATCTCTGTGTGATGTATGATATATTGTCTCTGTGTACGCTTCATTTCTTTTTTATGTGTGTTTGAGACAATACACGAATTTGATATTGGTTAATTCATGCTCTTTCATGGAAGTGATGAATTTGTGAAAATTATTTTCTTTCCGAATATTTAAAATGTTGATATTGGATTTCAATTCCACTACTCACATGTGTATATGATGAGACTTTATGAGTTTTTGATTCGATATATCTTTATACTCCTTGATTGTTGTTAGTTCGTATTTTAGCACTATTATTGGTGTTGTTATTTGCTCCCACCTTTTTGGATAATGCCATAGGGGGAGAGAAATAAACATACAAGATTCATAATGGATGTGCTAAGTATGTTCTAACGCTTGAATCTAAGATTTTCGTTGCCTTAGATTCAGGGGGCGTAAGATTACAATGAATATGGATTTTACTTCCTAGATTTCTTGAATTAAATTCATTCATATCTCACTCATTTTCTTCAATTGCTATATAGATGCTCTAATATTTGTTGGCTAATCTCATTGGCATTTATGTATGGGGAGTAAGTTTTCATTGCGCACAACTATTTATCTTTTTGTTTATGTTTGTTTGTCATCATCAAAAAGGGGGAGAATGTTGAGTATTGGACTTCTCCCTACTTGGTGTTAATGATGAGCAAACATAAATACTTGTGACTAATCCCCTATTTTGCAGTTAATCCATTGTCTAAGCTTACTATGAAGATCAACTAGCAATGGATGACTCACAAACGTGATTGAAGGCAAATGATATGAATTGGATGATAGTAGATTGATGATTGAAGCTCCGTAAAGACTTCAAGCTCATACGATGGAAAGAAGAGTTTAATTCGTCAATGTAATTTTTCTTTCATCTCTTCTAGTATGTAGCTTAGAAGTAGAACTATGATGGATCACTCACACACATCTACTTTCGGTCATAGGACATCTCTAGACCTTTGTCCTTTGATCTCAATTCAATTCTCTTTTGTTTGTGCTAGGATTGTTTATAACAGCTGACTGCTTAACAGTTTACAGTCGCATGTCTCAAAAACAGTCGACTGTGTTTTGTTCTACAGTCGCCTGTTATGCACAGACTATTACAATGCAGTTTTTGGGTCCTCTCTGATTATCTCGCACAGGCCACTGTTAAACGTTTATCAGGTGCCTGTCTTAGCGACAGTCGACTGTGAATGGTTCATCAGTCGCCTGTCTCTCCTTGTCCAAACTCTGTTTGATCCGATTTCTACGGCCAGTCGACTTATGCTGTATATACAGTTGACTGTCTGTTAGATAAGTCGACTGTCTATGCTGCAACAATCGACTGTCTGTAAGTCTATTCTTTGACTCGGCTCTCTGGAAATTTCTCCTGTCTGTGACAGTCGTCTGTTCAAGGTTTTACAGTCGCCTGTTCTGATTAACAGTCGACTGTGTTCCTTGAATCAGTCGTCTGTCATGTATCTTGTGAGATTTCCAGTATTTCTTCTAACTTACTCTTCTTTCGGCCAGTCGCCTGTCGAAGAATGTACAGTCGCCTGTTGGTTTTACAGACGACTGTCTTGGCTTCATCAGTCGACTGTCCATGTGGTAAGTTACCGTTATGAATTCTCACCTACCCTTGCTGACTGTGCAACAATCGACTGTGGTTTGTTCAACAGTCGACTGTCGCGATTTCAGATTATATCCGTTGAGATTTTTCTCACGGATTTCGATTGGGTTTTTGCCTAAACTATTTTGTGGATTTGAGAAAGCTATAAATAGAGCTTCTACGGTTTCATTGGAAGGTTACTCATTCATTGCAAAATCCTTCAAGCTTTCTTTTTCAAAGATCAAAGCTTTCAAATCCAAAGCCCTTAGTATTTCCAAATCTTGTTCTCTTGCTCTCCAACCTAGAACCAAAGATTGATCTTCTAGGCATTTGGTGCAGTCAAGAGAAAGGGCTTTTCTCCTCTCTTCCAAGAGAGTTCTTCAACACACATCACACTTCTCCTTCAAGTTCTACTTCAAGGCATATGTGATTATAAGTGTTGCTTTCAGATTTCATAACTTCATTATTTGAATTGTGCTCTCGGTTGTGAGAGTGGTTTTTTGCTTGCTCCCTGGTTGTGGGAGTCAAGGACATCAATTGTATTCGATTGCACTTGTAGGGTTGCTACAAGTGGGTTTTTAAGGAAACCTCAAGTTAGGGTTCTAACTTGAGTATCCGGTGGTATCTGGGTGGTAGGGACGTAGGATTACCGGGAACAAGTCGGGAGTTGACTTGGGTAATCCGAACCCTTGAAACATAGCTGTGTTTGTGTGTGTTTCTCTTTGGGTTGTTTTCTATTCCGCTCTATTTGTTGGATTGCATTTTATTTGGCGTAAATTCCTTTTAAATTTGCATAAACACTATTCAACCCCCCTTCTAGTGTTTTCCCCATAGACAGGGTCCTTACAATCTGTTTAAAATCTGTGCTTTGATATCTCTTATCTTGTGATATTTTTTATTTATGCCATAAACCCTATTAACCCCCCCCCCTCACTAGGGTGTTTTTGAGCCCCCAGACCTACAGCCAACCTATATATAAATCGGCTTGTGAAGGGAGTGTCCCCTCAACTTATAGCAAATATATAGCTAGGTCGACTTGCGAGTAGAGTGGTCCCTTGACCTATAGTCGATCTATAGCTTGATCATCTCATAGGGGAAGTTGACCGTGACCTACAGTCGACCTATAGATTGATTGGCCCATGAAGGGAGTGGCCCCCTAATTTACAACCGACCTATAGGTAGATCAGCTCGTGAAGGGAGTATCCCCTCGACTTTCGGTCGAGACAGAGCTTGGTCGATTTGCGAGGGGAGTGGCCCCCTGACCTACAGTCGACCTATAGATGGATCGGCCCATAAGGGGAGTGAACCATTGACTTATAGTCGATATAGAGTTAGGTTGGCCTGCAAGGAGAGTGGTCCCTGATTACAGATGACCACCCTGTGATTTAATTACCGAGGTAATTTATAGGCCTGCGCACTTTAGAAAAAGCAAAGTTGATGAAGCCAATCAAAATCCCTCTTGGAGTACGAATGTTAGTTTTGCAATATGAAATTTTCAATAAAAATGAAGATAGAGTAACCACAACTATAAGAAATAGTACAAATGCTGGTTTGGTATACTTGTCCTTCATTTAAGATAGCTCAACATGTGCTTTACGTTCCTAGGGCGGACGAGCTATCATAATGTCTTAGAGCAAGCCCACAAGGTGGTTTAGTCAGTTCTTCGTGCTTTGGGAAGTAGATAGCATAGCCTTTAGTTTGCATAGTTACTCTCTGCTCTAGGTCATAAGGAAGCTTAATTGATGATCCTTGTGATGGTTTGTGCTATGGAGATCGCTTTTCCTTAGTCCTCGAAGTGCCCTCCTCCAATCTTGCTTTTGGGGCATCAACAAACTTCCTTAAATGTCCCTGCTAAATGAGGTGCTCAATGTCCATTTTCAGCTACCAACAGTATTTTGTATCATGACCGTGGTCTTGGTGATGTCTATAGAACTTGTTCTCATCTATCTTGCCTCCCTTCATCTTCGGTGGAGGTCGGTTGAAGTACCTTTCAACCTGGGCAAAGGCCTCCTTCAGAGCATCGAGCTTTATGAAGATCGTATCGGCTCTATCTGGCCTGTCTTTGGGGCTCCTATCTCATTTTCGACGGTCCTTATGTTCTCGACGGGTCCCCTCCTTGGGCTAAGCTTTTTTCTTCATTTCAGTTAGGGTTCTAGAAGTGCCCCCATATCAGATGGCAAGCACCTCCTCGGCCATTATGTACCTCTCCACTCTGTTAAGGAATTGATTCAAGCTACAGAGTGGCTTATGATGCAAAGAATTCATCAAATCATCAAATCTTCCCGATTCTTAACCACAGTGCTGATCATCTCGTCACTGCAACTATCTATGTTAAGTCTTTCTGAATTGAAGTGCTTCAGAAAGTTCCTCAATGTCTCCCCCTCCCTCTGTACCAGGGTGAACAGATGGTTCGAGCTTCTCTTCCTCCTCCTTCCTGCCATGAATTGTTGGCAGAAACCTTAGGCTAGGCTTTTGAACGAACCAATGGACCAATTGGGAAGTTACTTATACCACTCATTCATGGACATTCGAAGAGTGGTCTGGAAAGCTCGGAAAAGAAGGACATCATCATCTCCTTGTAGTCACGAAGAATGTCCAAGCTATCGCACTTGTCTAGGTCAAGCATCTTTAACCTGGTAGCAATATGGCCAAAGTGATCTTCATCTTGAAGGGATATTGTTCCTCATCCGAACTCGAAGAGGAAGAACGAGGTCATCGTTTAGCACCTCGGTGCCAAGCTCTCTTGAGCCGATTACTGTAAGCACTGGAAGAGTCGGCCTGATCTTTAGCAGAGCTGTCAGAGTAGCTTGTATAGTGGATGTTGTCTTTCAGAGCCTTCTTCTTAATGCCAGAGCGAGACATATGGTGAGGGCTGTAACCTCGGCCCTGACGACACTCTTAGTGTCGATCATCAGCCAAAATGAGGCAACGGTCCTCGAATTCACTGAGTGGCGGTCGCAGGCCTTCGGGACTAGTTATGGATGAGATATGGCCCCGAATCTTACCACCATAAGCTCCTTCAGGATGAGGAGAGATGTGGGTCCATTGCAGTTGTAAAGAGAAAGAGAATAAGCCGAACGTTGCTACGGGTTAGGTGGCACGGTTCCTTGGCCTGTTGTCGTGGTAGGCTGTATCATAAGGTGTTATTGAGGAGGAGTGTGGAAGACTGGTGGGCTCCCAATTGGCTCGGGTTGCAGACCTGCCAGTTGTTCTATTACGGTGGCCAGCGTTTGGAGTTGACACTCACCTCCTATGTAAATGAATGAAACAACTTCAAAGTCACTAATTGTGATTCGGGTATCCCACGAGTAGAAAAACTAGGATCCATAGGGGATGGTGTAGCATCTACCGCCCCTATGGTAATTGGCCTTTCATGCATGTGGTTGGTGGGTCGAGTCATCGTCAGTGAGGATGATGATGTGGATGTCGACTCGATTCTCATAGACGATGCCAGATGTTTATGTGTTTTCTCACCACAAAAGTTGTCATAGGAAGATTCGGTTGAAGCTGTTGACTTTGGATGACGTGTACGGTCTGGGCGAGCGACAACGACCTGAACGAGTTTCGATTCGAGCTGTTATCGTTGGGTCTCTGCTATCGTTGGGCTGTCTGCAACACAAAAGCTTGTCAAGGGATCAGATCTGGGGGCCGACCTATTCCCCTCCGATGCTTAAGCCAGCAGATGACTTAAGGAGTCTCGGGGTAACTATGTTCGACCGGTTGGGAGGTCGTCCACTAGTTATCACACCGAGCTATGGAGGAAATGTGTGAGGTGAAGCAGATGCCAAGTTTAGAAGTACCTGACTTTTTGGTGGTTGTCAATAGAGTGAGACCATGGAAATCAGAAGCCAATACCTTCTCTCATCGATCAAGTGACTACATATATGCAGCGGTTGTTAGCGGATAACGTCCGAGCCTTTATGGCAATTTACTGCTTTGACTTAAGCTGTCGACAATGATGAGGAAGCCGATCGGCCAATCATTGAATGCCCTCATTGAAGATGAGCTTAATGCCCAGTATTGATGAGAGAGCCCAACAATCGGCTCGGCTGACGACATGAAGGCCTCTGGGTCATTAGACCAGCCTTGTGAGCCTTTATTGGGCCTTTGGGCTTAGCCAGTTCAAATAAATGATTAATCGTCTAGTGGGGGCAGCCATATGTTGTGATAGATTAGGTGATGCGGCTCCAACTACAAGGATTGGCAAAGTAAGATGTTCGGTTATCATCAATTCTTTTTTGTCCCATTGTATCAAGCGAAACATATGTTTTGCAAGGAATATATTTAAAAAAGCAAAACCCACCAAAAATGACTTTGATGTTCTACCATCATAGGTTGTGGTTGAAATGACATTATTGATCCAATAACAAGAAGCAACCGCACTAACATAAAAAAGAGAGCTCGTAAAGATAGCTCGTCCAAGTTTTAACTTGTTAACGTCCCGTGCCTTGGAAAGAGAAAACATCGCCAACCGAGAAAGAGAACACAATCATGGTATCCCATTTCATTGTTTTGCGAGAAGGCTGCCGTTTTGGGTAGCAAAGAATGGACCACTGTTTTAATCTTTCGACGTTTTTTACCTCTACTTGTGGCTCCGTAGGGATGGATTACGGACGGCCACGATTTTCCTGGACCCGTGCACACCTTTCAAAGGAGATTCTCTCTCTCTCCAGAATCTTGATGGAGCCAGCATTTTTTGGTGGATTGAGTGGAGGGCCACCATTCGATTCCCTTGAGAAGCAAAAGCGCATTTTGGACAATTTTTTTAAAGAGAGAGTCTGCCTGCTAACTTTTGTATTTTCAGCCTCCTCCTCTTTTTCGTGTTATTCTTGGGTGCATGTGTTTAGAGCATTGGTGATGGTAGAAGAATGTACATGGATATGCTTCTGAGTCACCAAAAACAATGTGAAAAAAGGAGGCAACCTCCTTTTTAAAGTTCATACTTTTTAAAGTTCATATCTTTTACGACCCTTCGACCTTTCTGTTGGACCGTGCCTCGATCGACCTACACCACAGAAGCTCGTCCGGGGGGGGGGGGGGGGGGGGGGGGGGTTCGGATCTGGGTTCCGACCCAAATCACATATGATGCTTATGTTAATAACCACTTAAGATGTCTCGGGATTGTCAAGATCGACCCAAGGGAGACCGTCTTAATCGCGTCACAACGAATGTTTGGAGGAAGAAATATAAGAGTGGAAAGTAGATAATAAGATAGTCAGAGTAACTAGTGATCAGTACATCTGGAGTCTTTTTTCGCACTGTTTGACTTCCTTTTATTTATAAGCTGAGGCTTCCCCTATGTGTCGTTGGCGAATAACGGTCACCCATTATGGTGGCACGTTCATCCCAAACAGATAGGCATAACCGCTGCCAACTCTTCCCGCTATTAATGAACCCATAATCAACAATCTTCTTAAGCTACGGAAGCTCAATGGGCAGATTAATTATGGGCTTTGACTTGGCTAGCGACTAACAACTTCGTTGAGCTTTATGGGCCAGGAAATCCTGTAGGCGGGCTTTTATAGTCTCAATAAGGAAATCTTTCTTTCCTCCTCGAGGGCCGACCCAAGGATGTAACATTGGCCCCCATCACTTGGATTCTAACAATTCGATGGTTGAGCTCAAGTGATTTGATATCTCATTAGTTAGGTACGACAGTCGAGGCAAGATTATTTGAGTTTAAGCGCCAACACCCTACATTCCTTTGATTTGGCTGTTGCATTGGTTCAAATGTCTGGATACGGACATGTTTGGATCACTAACACGTGTCTCTCGACGAAAAAGATTGGTCTAGATAATTGCGAGAAGCCCCTTTGCCTTAATAAGGAATATAGAAGAGGGGAATTCAGTCATTTCAAGGCATTCGTAACAGACATTCATCTTCAAATATTTCAGCCATGGCGTCTTCTTCAATATGCCTCGCACCTCGACTGGGACCTCGACCTCTGTTCCTCAAAAAAGCAAAGGAGAAATCGACATTCCTGATGTAGTTTCCAATCAAGCTTATCGAGTAGCAGCTGGTCAAATCCCTGATTTCCAAAAGAAGTACGTAAGGTGTAATTATCAGATTTGATTGCCACGAACGGAGGATATGATATGTTCCCTTGGTGATTGCAAAGTAGAGGTGTATGGTAAAGCATTTCATCACAGGTTTCGATTTCATATGCACCCCTTCATGCTCTATGTATTGAACACAATAGGGGTTCCTTTTTGTCAGCTGATGCTAAATTCAGCGGGCATTCTGGCCAGCTTTATCGTACTATACATGTTGAACGGTGTTGAGACATCCCTGAGATTGTTCAACTACTTCTTCAAAGTATCACCTTCCATGTCCCAAAAGGTTGGTTCATGATCATCGCTCGACGAAATAGAATTTTTTTCAAAGATCTTCCCAGTTCTAATCCGAAATTGAAGGAAAAATTTGTGTTCGTGATATTCCTAGCGAAGCAAGTTTATCGTTCGACGAAATAGAACTTTTTCCAAAAGGCTGGTTTTTTAAGATTTTATAATATTTTGTATTTTTTATTAGGTTTTGTATTTTTCGCTGGTTTCTTTAGGTTTTGTATTTTTTGCATCTTGGCTGAATATTACATGTGCTCTCTACCTTTTAATATCTTGAAATTTTTCGTTGCTGATGCTCCAAAAATTGAGCCGCCGTTGCTCGTTATATAAACCAAAACTCTCCACCCACACAAAAATTCCACCGTTGGATTAATCCCAGTAAAGGTCCCGCACGCCCAGTCCAAGCTTAGATCAAATGTTCAATAAAAAAATCCCACCTTTGTGTTGAGTATTGGTGTTTCATACCAATCTTATTTTGATGATGATCACAACATTATGTTGTTGCTAATGAATCTCATGTTTTAGTCTCTCAGTTTATTTCAAGGATATCTTTCTTGGAGACTAATCACTTGGTGTAAGGATGTACATCATGTGAAGACGAGCCAAAGTTTGGACTTAAGGAGTGCCAAAGCTTGGAGATGATGGAGAGCTATCAAGGCATCAAGATTGAAGAGTTAGACCCTTAAGAAAGCATTGTAATCCATGTAATTTACTTTATTGCTTTCTCTCTCTTTTGAGTCTAGGGTTGATGTAATGCCTTGCTAGATGGTTTGCTCATTCACGCACATGCATTTAACCATCTTAGTGAACCTTAGGATTATCATAGAATTCAACCCAATAGGTTCACTCTTTCGGTCAGTCGCCTTCTGAGGGAAATACAGCCGACTGGGTGATTTCTAGTCGCCTGTAGATCCTTCTACAGTCGCCTGATTTGCACAGCTCAAGTCAACATTTCAATTGACTCAAACTTGAGCTTTACGCACAATCGCCTGTCGATCAGTTTTCAGTCGCCTGTATATTTACAGTCGCCTGAGATTTGGCCAACAGTCGCCTGTCTAGCGTAAGTGAAATCTCTGTATCTCTCTGTCTTCTCTCCATACTTTACAATGGTCGACTGATGAAGAATGTATAGTCGCCTGACTATTTGACAGTCGACTGTAGTATTAACATCAGTCGCCTGTGCGAAGAATTGGAGAAAGAGTGCAGCTCTCTGTTTCGATCCATCCCCTGCAGCAGTCGTCTGCTGAAGGATTAACAGGCGCATGTCCTGTTTATCAGTCGACTATATTGACTTCGTCAGTCGACTGTCCTGGCTCGCCGTTGGATATTTTCTAGCCGTTGATCAGTCGACTGTCTTATGATCATCAGTCGACTGTTCCTGTCATTTTCACCCAGTTTCAAGCCGTTGCAGATTTGATTATTTGGATGTTTCTTTGGGTTTTTGGGCTTGATATAGGATTCCTATATATATGAGTGTGCTGCCTATGCTTAAACTTCTTGATTGATTCTTGATTACTCTTGATTCTATTGAAAATCTCAAGAGATCTTTAAGCCACTCTCAAGCTCCCTCATTTCCCTCTATTGAGCATTCATCTTTCTTCATGCATTGAAGTCTAGCTCAAGGGAAATCATCCAAGTGCTCTCAAGCATATTCCAACACTTGGAGATCCTCTTCCATGCCTTGCATTCATTCATGAGGAAGCATCTCAAGGCATAGGTAAGAGTATTTACTTTACAGGGTGTAATTTATTTTCCTATTTCTCTTTGTGAGATTAGGATACTCTCTTTGAGGGAGTTTCTCTCTTTGTGGGAGGTTGTCTCTTTGTGGGACTAGGGAATTCTCTTTGTGGGAATTAACTCTCTTTGTGGGAGTTCGAGTGACCTAGTGTAGGGCTAACCCTAATTCTCTACGTGGGAGTTAGTGATTCTCTGTGTGGGAGTCTTGATCATTGTGTAGGATTGGTTGGGTCCTTGTGTAGGGCATAAATCCTCTTTGTGGGGTATCTCCTTGTGAGCTCTGTATTCACTTCTCTGGGTGGGACTATAGTGAATATTGGTGTAGCTGGATGTACCCAAGTTTGGGGAACCAGGGTAAAACTTTGTGTTTACGTTTGGATTGATTGTGCCATTTAATTCCTCTGCATTTATAATTCCGTATTTGCAAGTTAAATTTTATTTGGACAACTTTATTTCCATTACACTATTCACCCCCCTTTAGTGTGTGTTGTTAGTATTGCAAGGGTTATACGATCCCTACAATTGGTATCAGAGCGAGGTTACTGCATACTGCAACGATGGCATTAAACGCCTCATCCGCGTCTCATGAAGAAGGTCACTCAACCGTTCGACCCCCGCTCTTCAACGGAACCAACTACCCTAGTTGGAAGATCAGAATGATGATCTACATGGAGGGTCAAGATCTATGGGATATCACGGAGGTGCCATTTGAGAAGCCCACTACTCCTGCGGCTTCAAGGACAAATGCGGAGAAGGACTAAATCAAGTTCAATGCGAGAGCTATGAATGCATTACATTGCGCTCTCTCTGCTAGTGAGTTCAACCGCATCTCCATGTGCAAAACGGCGAATGATATTTGGCACACCTTGGAGATTTGTCATGAAGGGACAACGAAGGTAAAGAAATCTAAACAAACTGTGTTTAGATCTAAATATGAAATGTTTAAGATCCAGGAAGGCGAAAGCATTTCAGAGATGTTCACAAGGTTTACCGATATTGTGAACGCTTTGGAGGGACTCGGGAAGACGATTTCCCAAGAGGATCGTGTTGAGAAGATCCTAGACTCTCTTACACCTCGTTGGGAGTCAAAGGCCAACGAAATTTTGGAGTCATATGACACGTCCAAATATACCGTTGAGGAGTGCATTGGAAATCTCATGGCGTATGAAGTGAAGCTTCAACACAAGAAGGAGATTCAACCAACAAAGCTCGAGAAGCTAGAGAAGCAAAAGGGGGTTGCATTCCATGCCAAGGAGGAGCCAATCAAGTGGAGGAGGAAATTCCATCGAGAAGCTTCTAGCGAAGAAGATGAGGAAGAAGATGCAAGTGGAGAAGAAATTGAGGATCTTGCCGAGCAATTCAAAGCTTTCCTCAAATCCAAGCAAGGTAAGTCTTTGTCAAAGTTTGCCTCCAATTCTAACAAGGTTCCTACTTGTTACACTTGTAGTGGAAAAGGTTACTTGTCCACCGAATGCCCTTCCAAACCCATTAAAGAAACTTACAAGGGTAAAGGGAAGAAGTATTGGAAAGGAAGGTCCAAGTCCAAAAATCACAGGAAGGGACTTGTCGGGACCTTTGATGATTCGAGTGAGGACACTTCTAGTAACGAAGAAGAGGAAACAAAGGAGGATGCTCACGCATGCTTTGTAGCCATGGATGGTCCTACACCAATCCCCTCCGGATTAAACGAAGAAGAGTTGGATGCTTGGCTTGACGCATACAATTCCTATGAGGATTCGTGCCTCACGGCTAAGGAGGAGAAGTCGTCATCAAGCTCTTGCAAAGATGATGATGTTGTTGTTGAGATCGAGGAAGAAAAGATCTCATATGAGGAGCTCAAGATCAAATTTGACTTGGTCTCCGAAAAGGCTAGTAAGTGCATCAACTCTTACAATAGATTAAAAGCAAAATATAAGATTGCTAAGAGTACAATGCATGAACTAGTTATTGCAAGTGTAGTTTATGATGAAAGGCATGTTTATGACACTTGTGAGAGAGACACACTTCTCTATCAAGTTAAGGAATTGAGTATTTTTAATGAAAATCTCATTGCTCAAAACCTTAGCTTAGATGCTCACATTCAACAACTTATGTTGAAATGTGAAGAGGAATCCCGGAAGCTCATAAGCTTTGTGTATTCTAGGGATTCACTCCACGATTTGTTGGAAAAACAACATCCGGTAAATCATAGAGGAGGTTTGGGTTATATTCAAAATGTGGTTCCCAAACCCACCTCTAATTCTTCTTTTGATGCAAATTCAAAGAATATTGCTAAAGCATCCAAGAAGAATCATCATGCTTTCTTGTACAACAATAACACCCACAAGAAGCATGTAGATCACAAGGTGATGAGGAAGAAAGAAGAATTTTCATTTTTTGCTAAGAAGCAAAATCCTCATTCTTTGCATGCTAAGAAACTTGTTTCTACACCTAAACATGACACATCCTTCCCTCTTGCAAATGCAAACCATTGCCTAGGAAGTCCTTGAGATTATGGATTCCCACTAAGGATAGTGTGCAAGAGAGAGCTAGTTACATCAACTCTCTAGTTAGGGATGTGATCACATCGTGTGATTATGTTAGGAAATCAAACTCCTCTTGGGTTTGGTTACCTAATGTTTAGGTTCCACACACTTTTGCATATTGCATGGGTATTGTGCTTCTTTGTTTATTTTAAGCATACCCATTGATTGTGTGTTTCATGATTTTGAAAATATTTTTCAAATTTATTTCTTTTCATGAAAATTGGGACCTTGAGGTTTATTGACATGCATGCATGATCCATGTGTATGTCAATGGGGGAGTTAATATATTATATGTTTAAATTATTTTAAGACATATTTTAACTATCATTTCGGAGGTTATTTGAGATCATTATTTATATTTGGTTATTTTGGGTCTCAAACCAAACCTCTTGTTTATTGCCAACATGTTTCATGTCTCATTGTTTTTGGCAATATCCTTGTGTATCTTTGAAGCTTGATTTTTCCAAATCTATTGCTTTGATACACTTTTTAAGGCCCATGGCTCCTTTAATTAATTGGTATTAGATCCTAGAAGTTAAAAGTTGACCATTTCTATGATCTAGGGGGAGCATGGGATAGTGAATTGATACCCACTAAATTTTTAAATTTGGTATCATACATATCTTTCTTTTCTTGCATATTGTCACATCTTGGTTAAGATGACAAATGTGAATATTTTTGATGTCCACCTTTTTGACGATGTCAAGGGGGAGAGATATATGCATTATGTGATCATATCTATAGGGGGAGAGATATATACATATGCATATGGGGAGAGATATCTCTATAGAGAGAGATATATGGGATTAGATAAACCATTCATGTTTGCATGCCTTTATTCTTTGCAATTGGTTTATGTAACCCATGCCAATTATATGTCACCATGTTGTTATTGGTATTATGAGTATTTACCTTTGTGTAGCTCATTATATAATTGGTGCATATAAGTAGGGGGAGATCATTAGCTTTGTGCTTCAATTCTTTATGATTTACATAATGTGTGTCATCATCAAAAAGGGGGAGATTGTTGAGTATTGGTGTTTCATACCAATCTTATTTTGATGATGATCACAACATTATGTTGTTGCTAATGAATCTCATGTTTTAGTCTCTCAATTTATTTCAAGGATATCTTTTTGGAGACTAATCACTTGGTGTAAGGATGGACATCATGTGAAGAATAGCCAAAGTTTGGACTCAAGAAGTGCCAAAGCTTGGAGATGATGGAAAGCTATCAAGGCATCAAGATTGAAGACTTAGACTCTTAAGAAAGCATTGTAATCCATGTAATTTACTTTATTGCTTTCTCTCACTTTTGAGTCTAGGGTTGATGTAATGCCTTGCTAGATGGTTTGCTCATTCACGCACATGCATTTAACCATCTTAGTGAACCTTAGGATTATCATAGAATTCAACCCAATAGGTTCACTCTTTCGGTCAGTCGCCTTCTGAGGGAAATACAGCCGACTGGGTGATTTCTAGTCGCCTGTAGATCCTTCTACAGTCGCCTGATTTGCACAGCTCAAGTCAACATTTCAATTGACTCAAACTTGAGCTTTACGTACAATCGCCTGTCGATCAGTTTTCAGTCGCCTGTATATTTACAGTCGCCTGAGATTTGGCCAACAGTCGCCTGTCTAGCGTAAGTGAAATCTCTGTATCTCTCTGTCTTCTCTCCATACTTTACAATGGTCGACTGATGAAGAATGTATAGTCGCCTGACTATTTGACAGTCGACTGTAGTATTAACATCAGTCGCCTGTGCGAAGAATTGGAGAAAGAGTGCAGCTCTCTGTTTCGATCCATCCCCTGCAGCAGTCGTCTGCTGAAGGATTAACAGGCGCATGTCCTGTTTATCAGTCGACTATATTGACTTCGTCAGTCGACTGTCCTGGCTCGCCGTTGGATATTTTCTAGCCGTTGATCAGTCGACTGTCTTATGATCATCAGTCGACTGTTCCTGTCATTTTCACCCAGTTTCAAGCCGTTGCAGATTTGATTATTTGGATGTTTCTTTGGGTTTTTGGGCTTGATATAGGATTCCTATATATATGAGTGTGCTGCCTATGCTTAAACTTCTTGATTGATTCTTGATTACTCTTGATTCTATTGAAAATCTCAAGAGATCTTTAAGCCACTCTCAAGCTCCCTCATTTCCCTCTATTGAGCATTCATCTTCCTTCATGCATTGTGTAATGACTGGATTTCATGTATCTGGATTTATTATATTATATTATATGTTTTGGTGGATTTTCTCCTCATGTGTGGTTTTCGTCTCCGTGGCTTTCATTTTCGATCGTTTCGTCGTGTTTTCTTAGCTTCTTCCTTAGAGTCATCGATTTTGGAGTAAGTCATTCATGACGGGCTTCATATCGGTCATATCTTATTATTAGATCAAGCCTAGGAGTCTTAGGAATCGATCCCAGAGCTCCGCGCTCCATATCGGAACTTTTGGTGCACGTTAGCCGTTGTAAGAAGGGGAAACGACCGACTAGATGATGATTTAGTCGGTCGGTAAGCCTTCATGGACCAACTAGTGGGCTTTTTAAATTTCTCAGGAGTTACTGTTTCTCGTTAGTCGGTCTAAGAACGTTGGTTGACCGACTAGGTTGCAAACTAGTCGGTCGGCAATACTTCTGTGACCGACTAACTCTTCAACTATTTTTGGTATCAGTTACTGTTCCTTCTTAGTCGGTCTAAGTTCATCTCTCGACCGACTAGTTGTCAAACTAGTCGGTCAGCAATTGTTCATTGACCGACTAAATCTAAATCCTAATTCTGTACAGGAGTTATTGTTTGGACTTAGTCGGTCTGCGTTGGTCAACCGACCGACTAGTTCCCAAACTAGTCGGTCAGTGGTTGCTCTTTGACCGACTAATCTGTGTTAAACCCCTAATTTCTGGGCAGCCGCCAGCCCATCCTATTTAAACCCCTCCCAAACGTTTTCTTCTTCCTCCTCTCGACCTAAAACCCTAGTTTCTCCCCCATTGAGCCCCCTTCTACCTCAAACCCTTATTCCTTCATCCCAAGCCCAAAATCCATCATCTAAACTCTCCCTCAACACGTTCTACCTCTCATCTACCTCGAAATCTCATCAAACCCCCAAAATCCCCCAAAAACCCTATTTCTCCAAACTTCTCCATCCACCTCCAGATCTGAACCCTAGGTCCTCCGGAGTGTTTCTTCCGCTTCCTCACGGTAATAAATCGATCTCTTGATGTTTTCATAACCCGTTGTGTTTTGTGGAACCCTAATGAACTTACTTGTTGTTTTGATGATTGTTTCTCCATAACAGCGACTTCCCCGTAGATTAGCATCCGTGAGACGAACCTCCGTGATCGTCATCCCCGGTGCTAGGCAAGTGAAACTTGCCACTTAGGGTTTAGGCCATGTTTTAGGCCATTTGCTTGTTGTAGGCATAAAAGAGACTAGGCGACGAAATGATACTCGCCTAGGCGCAATTCCGGAACTAGCTTGACAACGAAGCTAGGACCATCGTTTACCATGTTGCACAACTACCATGTCATGTTTAATTTTGATTATCGGTACGCGAATACATTGTCATCCTTGCTAACCATGTTGTATGTCGCATTCGTAGCACACGCTACAATACTTGTGTTTCCTGGCTCGTGTTCCAGAAGCGGGCCATGTGTTGGTTGATAGCCAATGCCCGACCTTCTAGTTCCCGGCTAGGCACCCACTATACGTGGGCATAACCCTATGCCATACGTGTTAATCACACTTCCTGGCTCGTGTCCCAGAAGCGAGCATTCCGTGTTCAGGGGTAATGCCCTGGCTCGACACACGTGGGAGGGGTAGAGATAAACGGTCACTTGAGCTTAGGAGTTGGCCCGATCAGCCACTCTAGCCAACAGGCGGAATCTCTGTGCACGACGTGTTTACTTGACGTGATTTACTTGACTTGTACTTGAACACAGCCTGCGGGCAATAGGGCACTCGTTGAGTGATCCCTTGTACTTGTTACTTGACATTACATGTCACAACTACCACTTGTTACTTGCTACTTGTACTTCTCTTGTTATTACCATGCGATACTTGCCATGCTATGCATCATACTATAACTGTTAGGTTGCTAGTTTACCTTACCTTCAGTTTCCTTGCCCAAGTCTTTTAGACTTACTGACATGTGCCCCTTTACTCTTTTGGGTGACACATGTTAGATCTCGAGCCTGAGTCCGTTGTTGAGGACGAGGTGTTTGCGGACGCCGTGCCCGTGCCTGTGTTTGGCGAGGAGTACGTGGACACTGGGGACCAGTCCTAGTGTCTTCGTTGAGCTTTCCTTTTGTTTTAGACTGCTGTTTTGTTGTCGGTGCGTGGCACCTATACTTCGTTACGTTGTTGGTTTTGTTGACCTTGTTCTGGGCCTTTAGACTCTTTCTTTTAGCCTGGTGGCTTTTCTGGATGTTGAACTTATTTTCGTGTTGGAAAAATTGTGAGATGTGAGAATTTTCTTTCTATCTCTCCTTGTGTTATTATTGTTGTTCCGTTTGTGGTTACATGGACCTGCTTATGTTTTATTGACGCTTATCGGGTTTGGGGCTTCACAGCTCCACTCTCGTGCGGACCTTTTCTCATCTCGCCTCCATTTTAGGGAAGCGGGGCATGACACATTGAAGTCTAGCTCAAGGGAAATAATCCAAGTGCTCTCAAGCATATTCCAACATTTGGAGATCCTCTTCCATACCTTGCATTCATTCATGAGTAAGCATCTCAAGGCATAAGTAAGAGTATTTACTTTACAGGGTGTAATTTGTTTTCCTATTTCTCTTTGTGGGATTAGGATACTCTCTTTGTGGGAGTTTCTCTCTTTGTGGGAGGTTGTCTCTTTGTGGGACTAGGGAATTCTCTTTGTGGGAATTAACTCTCTTTGTGGGAGTTCGAGTGTCCTAGTGTAGGGCTAACCCTAATTCTCTGAGTGGGAGTTAGTGATTCTCTGTGTGAGAGTCTTGATCCTTGTGTAGGATTGGTTGGGTCCTTGTGTATGGCATAAATCCTCTTTGTGGGGTATCTCCTTGTGAGATTTGTATTCACTTCTCTGTGTGGGACTATAGTGAATATTGGTGTAGCTGGATGTACCCAAGTTTGGGGAACCAGGGTAAAACTTTGTGTTTGCGTTTGGATTGATTGTGCCATTTAATTCCTCTTGCATTTATAATTCCGTATTTGCAAGTTAAATTTTATTTGGACAACTTTATTGCCATTACACTATTCACCCCCCTCTAGTGTGTGTTGTTAGTATTGCAAGGGTTATACGATCCCTACACTTTGGACAACTTTCGCAAGGTAGTTATATAATGTTAATTTTTTCCAAAATTTATGTTAATCTCTTCCCGAAAAATTTGAATTTTTTTCATTTCTAGGGGTTTCTGTTATTTGTGTGTTGGGGCAATTGAGTCTTGTCTAGATTTTGTTTTCCGGCGTGCCTATTTCATTTAAGATTTTGGGCAAATTTGATGAACTGACGTCTCTTTGCTCTTTTTGTAGGCCCTTCGAATCTGTGATTAAATTTATCAAGCAATTTGGTTGTGTACATTGAGAATGATAATTTTGATAGTATCGACAATGAAGTTGTTATACAACGTTTTCATAACATAAGGCCTCGTCGAGTGCAATTGTAATTTGTAAGTCGTTACACTATCTTGCCTAAGAAAGCACTTGAGCCAATATACTTTTTCATTTTTGCTACAATTTTGCAATAAATAAATAACAAAAATTATTTCTGACCAAAAAAATTGTGCCCCCCAAATTTAAATCCTGAATCCGTCACTGATTCTTAGTAGTATAAAATGATCACATAAATAAAGAATAACCAAATATCATAATATTATTTCGAGAAAGATATTTTTATAATCACAATAATTGTCTGAATGGTATACATTCCACATACCAATCCATTAGCTGATACTTCTACAGTGTTTTCAGACACATTTACTGAAGCTCTTGTACATGTAGAGCCATCCTGACAGCTTCTAAAGATATGGTTTTATTACCAACGACGAAGAAGCTCATAACATTTTCATAGAATGGCAGGACAATAAAAATTACGGCATTATCTTTATTTAAAATTTTCACATCAATGTTTTTATAAATCCATTAAAAAAGAATTCAGTTCAATAAGGTGATTTTTAAGTGGCATACCTTACTTCATACTGAAAAAGAGAATATATGTCATTTTAGGTACAACTTGTTCGTTGGAGACTTCATCATATACAGCTTCTCCAACTTCAACCATAGACATGTAGCTTTCTTCTCATCTGCAACTTCACATAATTGTATTTTGGTAATGTATAGTTGGATCATTGTGTGTGCATTCTCATCCTGATCTGTTAAATTTGATTCAGTCACAAATTCTGGTCTTTTCCAAGTTAGTAGCATATGTATGCCTTACTGTTTCAACAAGGTACGTTTCTTGATCTACTAGAGACTAGAGCTATTCTTATTGATGAACTTCTCGATCTTGATGTTGTGTGATTCCATCTTGATCTTGATTGATTAATTACTTTTGCCACAGATACTTGTTTACTAGGTTAGAAATAAAAAATCGAGACTAACAACGCAAACACATAGATTTATATTGTTCGGAGCAAGTCCTATGTCTACCAATACAAGTAGATAGATATACTATATTAGAAGAAGAGAAATATAGATTAAAGATGTGATCCGTAAATCACATAGACTCTCACTACAACAGAAAGGGTGATTTGTAGCGGTTAAATTAGTAGCGGATTATAAAACCGTTACTAATTGTATGTTTATAGCGGTTACGACCCGCGAATAAAAAAATTAGCAACTCAAAACATGCGGGAAGAACAATTGAAGTGGCGGGAATAATTATTTTCCGTTGTAGCGGTTCGGAACCGCTACAACGAGGGACCAAATAATTAATTATAATAATAAACCCAATTACAGAAAGTAAATTAAAAGAAATGGCGGGAAGAGGGAGTAATGCGGGAATTTTTTAAGCACGTTACAGCGGTTTAGAACCGCTAACATATAACGAAATAATTTATTGCGGGTTAGAACCGTGACAATTTAGTTAGTTGCGGGTCGGAACCGCTACAACATCTACCCAAATTACTATCCCCACAAATCTCAGTATAAAATTTCTCTCATCCCATCGAGTTTCCAAATTCGCAGCAACCGGCCTTCCTCCTAAATTTAGGGCTTCGACGATATTTCGTCCGCCAACAAACGGCGACGCTGGGTCTGCGATCATCGGCGTCTTTGCGATCTTTGGGATCGTCGGTTAGGTTTGATTCTTGTTTGCGATCATTGCGGTTAGGTTCGATTCTTGTTTTCGTCCGACGTCTTCGCTAGATCTTTGCAGTCATCGGTAAGTTTGATTCTTTGGATCTTGTTCTTTTCGTTCTCAGAAAATTCTTTGGGATCTACGCTCGCTTAGGGTTGATCATCGATGTTGTAAAAAAGTATTGGTGAAGATTTTTAACTTGCATTGAATTTGTTACGGTTTCATGTATTCGATAATGATATGGAAAAATTGACCAATTTTGATGAATCTTGGATATGTTTATGCATATTTGATGTACTTGGTTAGTTATCACTTTTTACGGTATCCTATTTCTGGTTTTTTCACACAGATTGATGACATACATTTTTACTCAGGTACTATTGTTGACGAGGAATCTCTCCGTCAATTTGACTAGTCCTGATTTTGAAGACCATGTGAGTAAATCCATCCCTATATTTCAACAAATTTCAACTATAAGATTCTTTCAATATATCTGATGCTATGGAATTGGTTTTTAAATGATTTGCGGTTAAAGCATTTCATTGCGATCCTTTATCATATAAGGGATTCCTTTGTTCCGACACTACTATTTAGGTTATAAGCATTTAAAAATCGATATTTTACTTGTAGAATCATACTTGTTTTTGAAGATAAGAAGTCGGAATAGTTCAGATTACTTCCAAACGCTCAAAAAACCATTGCAGGAAACCAAATCATCCGAAGATGGCTGAATCCCGAGGAAATCATCAATGCTAACAATTCTGGAGGAAGACACCATTTAACTTGTGGAATGATGGCACTAAATTACAGGACAAAAAACGAAAAATAATATATGAATACCTGAAATCTAGTACACGAAATTCTGTTAGGTTGGTTGATAACTGACACATCTATTTCTAGGTTGTACAGTAAACTTCGATCGAGCTTCTTAATGATTTCATGAAATCATCAAGGCTAGTATACGAAATATATGAATACCTGAAATCTAGTATACGAAATTCTGTCGGAAATCTAGTATACGAATACCCGAATAAAATGGTAGGTGCGCGAAAAAGTTCACATTACAAAATCATAAACCATCGAATATCAACAGATCCAAATAGTCTTACTAGTTCATCCAGCCGTTACAAAAAATAATAATTACAAAACCGTTAATTTTGCAACCAGTATATTCTGTTTATTGGATACAAGGAAAATGTCATCATAGACATGGAAACATACATGTAGAGTTTATTGTCTTGCAAGAATTTGCGTCATGCTTTATACCGAAAGAGCATGAGCACCCAATATTCAATGAAATTTTGCCACCCTTCTACAACACCTCAAAGTAGTGCCTCCAAAGCTCCAACTGAAGATACATCACATTATGCTAACTCCCATAAGCATTCAGCATCCCTGTCACAGATGTAGCACACATGCTGAAAAGAAATCTACATGATAACTCTGCCAAATTTGAAAATTCATGGGTCTCACAGCATTATAAGTACCAAAAATGTATATAGCTAACTGAATATCAGAATCTTTCAGGAACGACAAGATGAAAATAAATTTAACCAAGTTAGGATAATGACTAGGTGCAAGTACAAAATTCGTAGTTCACGAATGAAGTATTCTATCTTGTGCAGTCGCAAACCCTTGAGATACACAAATGGTGGGAGCTTCTTAAGCTAAAATTTGACTCCCACCCAAGATTGCAAAAAAGGACCACGTTACTTGGTCAACTTTCAGGCCTCTTCAATTTAGTGTAATGTTTCATGCCTTGCATATTGGAAAGAACAGATGGCAAGTGAGAAGATGGGATCATTGAACCTACCAACTGCTATCTAGAGAATATCCGTTAAACCCTGATAAAATCAGAGTTATTTTAAAGAAA
Source organism: Scilla litardierei (assembly GCA_030789695.1). Lineage (NCBI taxonomy): Eukaryota > Viridiplantae > Streptophyta > Magnoliopsida > Asparagales > Asparagaceae > Scilla > Scilla litardierei. Next base: position 330,707,620 of record CM061142.1, read on the forward strand.
AGGTTTGAGGCACGCAATCTCTTTCTACATGTTGTTTATTATTTGTAGAAATGTATTTGTCACTTTTACATAAAATCACTTCAATAGACTAAATATTATATCTCAACACTCCTTTAGCTATATCATATATATCACATATATCCAGCTTATTAAATATGTAGTCCACTTCTTTCCCAAAGACTTGATATTGTCAGCTGATTCATACAGCTGATTCGTAGAACTAACATGTCTCGTCTTTATTTCCTTCTTGTTACATTGTTACATTGTTACTTAAATCAGTTTATTGATAAATGTATCATATTTACATGTTGCATAACATAATATAATTTCAACATGGTCATTTGTATTTTTGCAACAAATAATCTGGGGTTTCTTTTAGTTACATGTTGCTTAACATAAAATAATTTTGACAGGTTCATTAGTATTTTTGCAGCAAATGAATTAGGTTGATACATTGACATGTTCATATGCACATCTAATCTTCAACCATAAGAAAAGAATGGAATTGCTTGATACAAGCAGTAGGCTCTATAGCATGTGACAAACTGAGGTTACTCATTTTCCGAAGTCCAATATTGATAAGTCTGAATCCACATGCCTCCAATTTTATGATGTCCATATATAAGAATTTATCGGTATAGGTATAGACAAGTGGATATCTATTTCAATCAATAATTAACTCAGGAAACATCTATTTCAATATTGGCAAGAACTACAGTTCATGTTCCATGCTGTCAATACTGTAAGAACACACGATAGCAGAGACGCATTTGTCACATGCATTATATAATTAGTGTTTAGTGTTTTCCCACCATCCCATCATCCCACCAAGCATTTACCTAATAACACTAATTAGTGTTTTCTTGTATGAAGGATGGATAAGTCTTGGATTCAACTACCAAAAGGTTCTCATGAATACGTAGCAGGAGTGAATGCATTCTTAGATTTTGCTTTTGAGCACAAGGCTATTCGTGGGAAAATTTTGTGTCCATGTGAACATTGCAAATTTTTAAAGTCTGGCACAAGGGATGAATGTTTCGAACATTTACTCCTCACCCATTTTCCCAGAAATTACACCTTCTGGGATTCACATGGAGAGGCGGGAACATCTCGTAATGTCGAACGAGTGGCTCTATGCTCGCATCTTAGAAGTGATACAACTCCCCTAGCAGCGGATACAATACAAGAAATGATATATGATGCCTTTAGACCGGGATTGAATAGTTAAGGGATGACTGAATCGGTCATTGATGGAGACACAGGGGTGTCAAATACTAGCAGTGAGTCAAGTGGTGGTAATGCCAGAGAGTTTTATGACTTGCTGAAAGATAACGAACAAACATTATACGATGGATGCACCAAGTTCTCGAAACTCTCATTTCTAATCAGGCTATATCACATCAAGTGTTTGTGTGGTGTTAGTGACAAGGCTATGGATATGGTTTTTAAATTGTTGCATGATGCATTCTCATTTGCAAATATCCCTCCATCTAATTATGATGCGAAGAAGATCATTAATAAACTTGGTCTTAAGTATGAAAAAATACATGCATGTCCTAATGATTGCATGCTATATTGGGGGCCGGATGCGGATAGAGAAAATTGCAAAGAATGTGAGGTGTCTAGGTGGAAGAAGAACTCTAAGAAGAAGAAACAACCCGTAAAGGTATTGCGCTACTTTCCCCTAAAATCAAGATTACAAAGATTATTTATGTCTTCTAAAACTGCTGAGAGTATGCGGTGGCACTCAAGTGAACCCAGTGTTGATGATATGATGAGACATCCAAGGGATTCTCAAGCTTGGAAACATTTTGATTCCATGCATACTGAATTTGCTTCTGAGGAACGTAATGTTCAACTTGCATTAGCTACTGACGGTTTCAATCCATTTGGAAATTTAAGCACAAGTTATAGTATTTGGCCAGTTATTTTGATCCCATACAATAGTCCCCCGTGGATGTGCATGAGGTCAACTGAATTCATTGTTTCTATGTTGATTCCTGGAAAGAAAATGCCTGGAAACAATATTGATATCTATTTGCAACCTTTAATTGCTGAGTTGAAAGAATTGTGGGAAAAAGGGGTTGAGACATATGATGCATATAAAAATGAGGTGTTTGTGTTGAAGGCAGCTCTATTGTGGACTATTAGTGACTTTCCAGGGCTTGGAAATATTTCAGGTTGGAATACACACACTGGTTATGCTTGTCCATCATGTAATTTTGATCAAATTCCTCTTTATTTGGGTTGTAGTAGGAAGTGATGTTTCATGGGTCATCGTCGATTTTTGAGGCAAGGCCATAAGTTTCGGTTGAATCGTCTTCGTTTTGATGGACGTATAGAAGATAGGGATCCGCCTACATTATTATCCGGGTCAGAGATTTTGAATCAAATGGAGAATATAGAGTTTTCCTTTGGAAAACGTTCATCAACTAGTAGTACTACTGAAAGCAGAACGCGAAAGAGAGCAAATATTGATCAAGCTTCAAAGCAATGGAAAAAGAGAAGTATATTTTTCCAACTTCCATATTGGGAGTCTAATTTATTGCGTCACAATCTTGATGTGATGCATATTGAGAAAAATGTATGTGATAATGTGTTGTTCACATTGATAAATGACAGAGGAAAAAGGAAAGATCATTTAGAGGCTCGAAAAGACTTGCAAAAATTGGGTATTAAAAAGGAACTCTGGCCAAAAGAGGATGGAAAATCTTGTCCAGCACCGTTGTTCACAATGAAAAGGCAAGAGATTGACACATTCCTTGATACTTTGAAATGTGTCATTGTGCCAGATGGTTACTCAAGTGATTTTTCTAGATGCATTGACCTTGCGCAACGTAGAGTATTTGGACTGAAGAGCCATGATTCACACATCCTTATGCAGGAGTTGTTGCCTCTGGCTATTAGGAACATTTTACCTCGTGCGGTGTCTTCTGTGTTGGTTGATTTAGGTTACTTCTTCAAACAATTGTGTTCTAAAGTTGTTAATCCGGTTGAATTGAGCAAACATCAAGAACGAATTGCGCTGACCTTGTGCCATATGGAGATGTTGTTTCCACCGTCATTCTTCACAGTTATGGTGCATCTAACAATTCATTTGATTGATGAAGTTAGACTTGGAGGTCCTGTACATTATCGATGGATGTATCCTATGGAAAGGTATGTTTTTATGCAAACCTTTGATTTTTTGGTTAATTACTTGATCAGACACTAATCCATTGATGTGAATGTAGTTTTTTTAGGAAAATTGAAACAATTTGTTCGTAATAGAGCCCAACTTGAAGGCTCCATTGCTGAGGGATGGCTCTCTGAAGAATGTCTGACCTTTTGTTCGAGGTACCTGGATGATGATGTTGAGACTAGATTCAATCGTAGGGAGCGCGTGGATGATGACCCTATGCTGCCTGAAGCAAGTTTAACCTTGTTTCCTCCGTTGGGTAAACCAGTTGGAGACAGTACACTTGTTAGATTATGTGACATAGAACTCCTGCAAGCACATCGCCACATATTGATTAATTGCCCTCAAGTAGAAGATTTTATTAAGTAAGACATTGATCTATTTTAATTTTATTATAGTAGATTGTGATAAATCATTTTGATGTTTTCATCTCTGAATGTATAGTCGGTTTCGACGCAACATGACGACGAAAATGAGGAATCGCAAAAGGAATGTGAGTTCCAATGAAATAGAGAAGGAAGTCCATCGCAACATTGTCCAGGCGTTTAAGACCCACATGAGTACGACTTTATGTCTACTGCAAGGTTATTATCGGATTTTTTTGCAAGCTATTGACATTGTCTATAATGTTTTCATATATTAATGATAATCCTAGAGATCAAACTTCAAAGGAACTTCTTGCACTTGCACAAGGACCATTGAGACAAGCAAGAAAATTTACTGCTTATAATGTGAATGGGTTCAAGTTTCGAACGATTGAACGAGAGAAGAACTTGAAAACTCAAAATAGTGGTGTGTTTTGTAACTTTGGAACTAAGAGCTATGCAAGCACACGTGACAATAGGCCAAGAGAGGGTATAGTACCATTTTACGGTAAACTGGTTGATATTATTGAGCTTAATTACCATGATATTTTTCATGTAACTGTATTTAAGTGTGCATGGGCGAATACGATGAACCAAAGGTTTATTAGAGTAGATGATTTTGGGTTCACATCAGTAAACTTCTCTCATTTGATTCACTCTGGTGATCACGAGGATGATGAACCATTCATTCAAGCTGCCGAGGCTCAATTAGTATTTTATGTAGAGGACAAAGCTGACAAAGGGTGGAGTATTCCTATTCATGTAAAACCAAGAGACTTATACGATATGGGTGAAGAGGACGTTAGCTCGCCTCATGATAACGAGATTAATCAAGCTCAAATTTCAGATGTGGTATTTCCAGATGATGATTCACTGTTTGTTGCGAGGGCCGATGTTACTGCAGAGTTTGAGTAGGGCCGAAGTTGTTTGTATGCCTTTGTATTAATTTTTTGTAATGAACTTTTAATTTACATGCAACGGAAGAAGGTATGTTTCTAATCGATTCTACCTAATATTGCCATGCATGTAGTTTTTTATATACTGCAGATTTGTTATAGATACATGCAGCTTCTTAAATGAGAAGAAGTCATATTTAGTTTGGAATGCTATAGGTTGTCTTGGTGTGTCGTCCTTTAGCAATTTGGTCAAAGAGGTATGCTTAATTATTGATCGTGCGTTTGCTCCATTTTGCATTTTCAGCAACTGGAATTCGTGGGGGATGAAACTTAAATGAAACCCCAATTCCACCAACTATGTTGCCAAACTAGGGCATAATTGTTTTCTTATTCATTTTTTGACATTTGTGTCAAAATGAAAAATGATTACTCTTCCAAGTATCCAAATTTTGCAATTCTAAGGAAACATCTTGGTATTTTGAATCATGTAATGTTCCTTTTTGGTTCACATTTTGATTCAATGAAAGAGTGGCTTACCTCTCCTAACTGCATAATTAAGGTCAGAAACATGCCTCCTTCATGCTCAGTATTCCATCATCATCCTAGAGAATTTCCAACAGAAAACAATAAGAAATACGAAAAAAGAAAAAAAGGAAAAAAAAGTTTAATTGCATTTTTAGTCTGCATATTGCAACAAGGACATGATATGTTGCAATCTCTTACTGGCAGGGTAACACATGATCTCTTCAATATTGTTTGTTCATCTGTGTTTCAGAGTGTTTTCTCACTACAAAGCGTTGACCGTGGACAACCCGGTCAACGTGGTCAAGGGGCCCGCCTGGGTCCCCCGGGCGAGTCGAGTTGGTGCAGTCGAGGCTCGAGTCGGATCTGCGGACGACGTGGAGCGTGTCGGCAGGGTCGAATCGGGGTCTTCGGTCGATGGTAGGGCGAGGGGAAGCCTCGGCCTGGGTTGAGACGCTCGGCCTCGGTCGGTTGTGCTCAGCCTCGGCGGTCGGACGACGAGGGGAAGCCTCGGTCGTCGAGCTGGTTGCGTGGTCGGCGAGGGGCGGAGGGGAAGCCTCGGCCCGTGGATTGGATATCCTCCTGCGTAGACGAGAGCACTCGTCAGGGGGGCCGGACCTTGGTTCCGGCCAAAACCCCTCCGATGCCTAAGTCAGACAGTGATCTGAAAGAGGAGGCCCGGCGGAGACGGTACGACTCGCGAGGAGATCGGTACGACGTCTCACGGCGCGAGCGGGGGAGGAAGGAGATGAAATGGGGGAACAAGGTCGTTGATGGAGTACCTTAGGTTTTGGATACCAGAGATGCGGTCCCTTGTCCTGTCGTCCTCCTAGCCCCTTTATAGACCTCCGCCGTGATTGCCCCCGACCCACGCCGCTCGTCCGCCCTCAATCGTGCCCCCTCAATCCGCCCCCCGTCGTCGCTCCCTGCGCCATGCCAGCATCTCCCCATAACTGCCATTCAGTGGTCACGGAACCGGGGGAGCGGTTATCGCAGGAGTGGGCGAGTGGCCAGCGTGTTATCGGGGTCGGGCCGGATCGACATTCGGGGGGGGTCCCTTATAGGGCCTTATCGAGTGGGCATGAACGCGTAGATGGGCTCTTGACCGGCAGTCGGGTTTCTGGGCTCGTGTCTTTCGGGTCTCGGTTAAATAGGCGTAACAATTGCCCCCATCGATCGGGTTGATCGGCTTCGGCCGGTTCGGCTCGGCCGATGTGACTTCTGCCGACTTTGACATGCTCATCAGTTGATGCTGACTCATTTATTAGTCGTCATCATGAGTTGGTCCGTTCGATACTTTTAAGGCGCGGGCTCCGAAGCACCGTCGGTCCTCTGATGCTGCCACGTGTAGCTGCGAGCTTATCCCCACCGCTCGCGGGGTCGTCTTAAGTTGAGAAGCCGAGGGGTTCGTGATCCGCCCTCGGTGGGGTCGATTGGCCTTGGCTTGCTCGGTTCGACCGCTGTGCCTCCTGGGGTTCCGAGTGGCGCTTTAATCGAGGCGTGGTCATAAATGTAGGTCATGATGAGGCGGATCGATTGGACTTCCCTTGGCGCCGATTTCAAAACACCGCCGGTTCTTCGTGGCCTGCCACGTGTTCTTGTCAGGCGCTTCGAATTCGTCCCTGTGTCCGGTATATAAGATCCCCAGCTACGTTGATCTCCACTTCTTTCTTGCTCTTCCCATTGTTCTAGGCTTTCCACAACTCGGAGTTTCCCGTCGCCTTCGCTTCCTTGTCTCCTCCAAACTAGTTAAAAGGTAATTCCTTTCTCGCTCTCGTATTATGGCTGCTCTTAGGATAGGCGGTTCTGGCCAAGGGGCGAGGGATTCTCCGGAGTCCAGGCGGGGCGGCCCCCAGCTTGTGGGATCAGGTTCCTTCGCTGGGAGTCGTCCCCTTTGAGATAAGGGGAAGGGGAAGCTGTTCCCAGACTATGCCTGTGATGACGTGGCGTCGGCTGCCATGCGGCTTAACGTGCCCCCGGTTGTCCTCCGAACGCCATCGGAGACCCCTCCTTCAGTGGCCACGGAGATCCGGGAAAGGTATCTCTGCTTCCCGTACGATGTCCGAGTTCCATTCGTCGATGAGCGGATTTGCCTTCCGAGGAGCAATGAGGTTGGCGTCTACGTCGAAATGTTCCGCCTGGGTCTTCGTTTCCCGCTCAATCCCTTCTTCATCCAGGTCATGGAATATCTCATGGTGCCCCTTTGCCAGTTCACCCCTTGTTCGATTGCGGTACTGACGGGCTTTGCGACGCTCTGCTGTACCTGCGGTCTGGAGCCGTCTCTCCCCCTTCTCTTCCACTTTTATCAGATCCAGACGGTCGGCCCGGGGTCATGGCTGCAACTCCGAGCTCGCTCGAGGAGGGAGTGCCTGATCGGGCTACCCCGCTAGTCGGGGGATTGGAGTTCGGATTATGTCTTTGTGATCTTCCTGGAGGACGCCCAGATTTTGACAAGTTGGGGCGGGTCTGTCCAGCCTCGCCCGCCGCTAGCCCTCTCTGACGTTGATCAGGCAGCTGCTGTGCTGCTGTCGATCCTCCCCTTGGAATCGAAGTCCATCTGGTCTTTGTTGGACGACCTACTCCTGAAGGCCGTCTTGTGGTCTCCGGGTAGGTCGCTTTTTCAGTCTCGAATCGCCCTGTGACTCATCCTGATTTTGGTTTCCCTTGCAGGGATGGCTGGTCGCGAGTTCGTCCGTGACGTCGATGAGCTGATCTGTCGTGGAGCCGCTCGAAGCCGAGGTAGTACCTCTGGAAGGGCGCCTCGGCAGACCGTTGAGGAGGAAGTGCGCCGAACCGAGCCTTCCGTGGGTCAGGTGGTGGCCGCGCCTCCCGCCTCTTCTTCTGGCGATCCCCTTCCCAGGGGGTCACAAAGGCCGGACCCGCCCCGCCAGCCCAAGAGGCGGGGGGTAACGACGGGTCTGGTGCAGTCCTTTCTGCCCTTGGCGCGCCCCCTCTGGTTCCCGAGGGTGGGGATGGTGCGAGGCGGAAGCGCTCCCCTCCAGCGCCCTCGGAGCCTCACGGAGGAAAGAAGAGGAGGGAGGACGCGGATCCCTCCAGTCCGGCGGGTTCTGTGCTCCCTGCGGCGACCACCGGGGATCTTCCGGTTGCCTCGACAACCACCCCCCTTGCAGCGTCCTCGCCCATATCACCAGGGATCGGGGCCCTGTTGGCGAGCAATTTGGCTTCCCTCGATGTCGTCCCTGGGAGTTTGATGTTTGTCGACCGAGCTTTGGCCCAGCAGGTTGCTGAGGTCTCCGTCCCTCCCCGGGACCGCAGCCTTCTCAAGAAGATCCCTGCCGACAAGATGTCGGATTCCTTGGTTTGGATCCTTCAACAGGTTCGGTTATCTTGCTATCCTCTCCTTCCCTTTATCCTCTTCTTAGCCCATGTCTCGTCTTCCAGGGTTCAGCGCTCGCCGTGGAGTTGCAGTGCCGAGCCGTCCTCTTGAGGGAGCTGGAGGAGTCCTCCATGAAGGCCCACGAGCGGGCCGGGGCGGCGGAGGTAGCTATGACTGAGGCTCAGATGGAGTCTCGTCATCTAAGCTCCGTGTGGCCGAGCTGGATGGGCGAGTGGGTGACCTCCAGGGAAAGTTGGAGGACGCTCGGCAGTCGGCTGAGGACGCGGCTGAGTCGTTCCGCCTGGAGAGGGAGGAGCTTCAGAGGGAACTATCGGATCGGCGTCAGGTGGCGCGGCTTGCGGAGGAGGTGGAGAGGGGCGTCGTCGGGACCCTGGGGGAGAAGATCTTCGAGGTTCTCAGGGAGGCCTTCGGTACGTATGAAGACCTCATCGCCCCTCGGATTGTCGAAGTCGTCCAGTCTTCCTTCCAGGATTGTGCGGAGCGCGTTCGGCAGGCTCCCCCGCTTGTCGATCCCCCTCGCTCCGAGCAGGGCGAAGTGCCCGAGGATGTGTCCTCCCGAGCCCGGGCTCCCTAAGCCGTCCCTCCTGGCCTTATCCTCAAATTTTTTAGCATCCGCTTCGCTTTGGGCCAGTCTACTTGAAATGGATCCCTGCCCCTGCTATCTCCTTCGGCTTCGCTACCGGCTCCGGGGCCAATAATTGCTGGTTGCATGGCTGCTCGCTTGGGCCGACTACTTTGGGTCTTTTGTCAACAAATTTTGCTCTGTCGGTGTCGACCTAGCTTCTTTAGGTGACGAACTTTGTCATTCGTCGTGAGTGGATTATTTGTAGAGAGGTTTCTTCGCTTCGATTCCCTGTAAATAAGACACATTTTTGTACCCTGGTTAACTGTTATAAACGAAATTGACTTACTCGGACTTCTCGCGTATTTTGCGTTGCTGCCTTGTTCTTGGCCTAGGACTGGATGACGTCCGTGCCTGCCGGGGGGAATTGCCCCCAGACTTATGAGCGCAGGAGTCGGTCTGCGAGGGTAAAGCTCCTCGGCTTAGGACCGGTCGGCGTCCGCGCTGGCTGGGGGAATTGCCCCCAGACTTATGAGCGCAGGAGTCGGTCGGCGAGGGCAAAGCTACTCGGCTTAGGACCAGTCGGCGTCCGCGCTGGCTGGGGGAACTGCCCCCAGACTTATGAGCGCTGGAGTCGGTCTGCGAGGGCAAAGCCCCTCGGCTTAGGACCGGTCGGCGTCCGCGCTGGCTGGGGAATGGCCCCCAGACTTATGAGCGCAGGAGTCGGTCAGCGAGGGCAGAGCTCCTCGGCTTAGGACCGGTCGGCGTCCGCGCTGGCTGGGGGAACTGCCCCCAGACTTATGAGCGCAGGAGTCGGTCGGTGAGGGCAAAGCCCCTCGGCTTAGGACCGGTCGGCGTCCACGCTGGCTGGGGGAATGGCCCCCAGACTTATGAGCGTAGGAGTCGGTCGGCGAGGGCAGAGCTCCTCGGCTTAGGACCGGTCGGCGTCCGCGCTGGCTGGGGGAATTGCCCCCAGACTTATGAGCGCAGGAGTCGGTCGGCGAGGGCACAGCCCCCCCCCTCCAGGGAGGTGGCGGTCTTCATCCTTCTGCACCCTTGGTGAAACGTCGATTCTGTCGAAGATTAAGAAAAGACAAAAGGGAATGCAATTGTACTCTTAAGAGTCCTGTCGGACTAGTACATTTGGAGGAAAGGAAACAGGGAATAAAGCTAGACAGAGGGATGTAAATCTAGATAGTCCCCTCGGACTAGGCTACGACTGGGGGGAGAGAGCTCGCCCGCTCACTCTATGATGCGGAGGGGTCCTTGGACGGTGTTGATCTTCTTCCCCTTGTCCGGCTGCATAGAGGTCCCTTCCCCGTGAGTCGGATCGTCGGCCAAGTTCCTGGCGTGCCCCCGGCTCATCAGCTTCTCTATGTCCTTCTTCAAGTGCCAGCAGTCTTCAGTGTCGTGGCCATTGTCTTTGTGGTATTTGCAGTACTTCTCCCCACTCTTCCCACCTCTTTTTGCCTTTGGTGGGGGGTGATCGGCGCGCTCTTCCTTCTGTACTTGAGCAAGGACGACGTCTGGGGTGGCGTCCCTCGTACCTTCTCCGCGTTGCCTGTTTCTCGGCCTCTTCTCGGTCCGGTACCCTTCGGGGCTGCCTCGTCCGCTGTCGCCGCGCTTGGTCCCTCGAGCGGCTTTCCCCGCATCAACGGCCAAGGCCTTTTCGGTCAGCATGAAGCGCTCGGCCCTCGCCATGATCCCAGGGAGGTCCTTCGGGGGATCGTTGTGCAGAGATTTCTTAAGGCCTCTATGGCGCAGCCCTTTCTTAAGGGCCGTTTGGACCACGAGGTCGGGAGGGCTGTTCACATTCAGCCTCTCCGCATTGAAGCGGCGCATGAACTGTCGGAGCGGCTCGGCTTGGCCATGCACTATGTTGAATAGATGTTCAGCATCAGGCTTTATCTGCCTCCCGGCCATGAACTGTTTGCAGAACAGCTGGGTGAGTTCCTCGAAGCTGTCGATGGAGCGGCTGGGCATGCTGCGGTACCAGGTCCTCGCCGCTCCCCTGAGAGTAGAATAGAAGCCTCGGCAGAGCAGGTCATCGTCGGCTCCTTGGAAGGACATGTCCCCCTCGTAATCCATCACGTGGTTTCCCGGGTCCCCTATCCCGTCGTACTTCCCCAGCGTCGGGATCTTGAATCGAGAGGGGACCCGTGCGTCGGTTATCCTCCATGATAGGGGGCACCGGTCCCCGTGGATGCCTCCGGGGGTTTGACACCCGTCTGCCTCCGGTTCGTTCGGTGATGGAGGGTGCACCGGCGCCGGCGGGGCTGGCTCCACGGCCCTCGCCACACTGGGGGTCGGGCTGACCCGGCGCTCCTGGCTCCTCTGGCGGGAGCTCCTGCTCCGCCGCGATCGGTCTCTCGAGTGGTGTCGGCTGCTTCTCCGGCGGTGGGGTGACCGTGGTCGACGAGATGACGCGGTCACCGATTCGTCCCATGTGCCCTCAGTTTCTCTTCGGCTCCTTTCACGATGAGGGGAGGAGGCGCGTGATCTCGCCTGGCGGGAGCCGGACAACGTGAACTGACGCTCCGCGTTTGGTCTTTGGTTCCCGTGGTCATCGACCACAGCGGATCGTAAGAGCGGGGGACCCCCCGCCCAACGATGGTCGTTGCCCAATGCGCCTCCGTTAACTGGGGCAGTGCTGACGAGTTGCTGTACTGCCGCGACCAGCGTCTGGAGATTCGCATTGGTCTCCTGGGCCAGAGCACGGAGTTGCCCCTGTGTGGCCAATTCCGGCCCGCCAATCTCTTCAGTTGGGGGGGCGGGGTGGTTGTTGACGGGCGTGCCTTCGAGGTTGCCGTTGGATGCGCCATTCCCCTCCTCCGGGATAGGGGGCATGCGTTTCCTTCCGTTGCTGGCTCGTGCCATTGCAGGTGTGGTTTGCTTCTTCGTGGAACAGTTCGTTCCCACAGACGGCGCCAGATGTTTCAGAGTATTTTCTCACTACAAAGCGTTGACCGTGGACAACCCGGTCAACGTGGTCAAGGGGCCCGCCTGGGTCCCTCGGGCGAGTCAAGTTGGTGCAGTCGAGGCTCGAGTCGGATCTGCGGATGATGTGGAGCGCGTCGGCAGGGTCGAATCGGGGTCTTCGGTCGATGGTAGGGCGAGGGGAAGCCTCGGCCTGGGTTGAGACGCTCGGCCTCGGTCGGTTGTGCTCGGCCTCGGCGGTCGGACGACGAGGGGAAGCCTCGGTCGTCGAGCTGGTTGCGTGGTCGGCGAGGGGTGGAGGGGAAGCCTCGGCCCGTGGATTGGATATCCTCCTGCGTAGACGAGAGCACTCGTCAGGGGGGCCGGACCTTGGTTCCGGCCAAAACCCCTCCGATGCCTAAGTCAGACAGTGATCTGAAAGAGGAGGCCTGGCGGAGACGGTACGACTCACGAGGAGATCGGTACGGCGTCTCACGGCACGAGCGGGGGAGGAAGGAGATGAAATGGGGGAACAAGGTCGTTGATGGAGTACCTTAGGTTTTGGATACCTGAGATGCGGTCCCTTGTCCTGTCGTCCTCCTAGCCCCTTTATAGACCTCCGCCGTGATTGCCCCCGACCCACGTCGCTCGTCCGCCCTCAATCGTGCCCCCTCAATCCGCCCCCCCGTCGCTGCTCCCTGCGCCATGCCAGTATCTCCCCATAACTGCCATTCAGTGGTCGCGGATCCGGGGGAGCGGTTATCGCAGGAGTGGGCGAGTGGCCAGCGTGTTATCGGGGCCGGGCCGGATCGACATTCGGGGGGGTCCCTTATAGGGCCTTATCGAGTGGGCATGAACGCGCAGATGGGCTCTTGACCGGCAGTCGGGTTTCTGGGCTCGTGTCTTTCGGGTCTCGGTTAAATAGGCGTAACAATCTGTTGTCCACACAAAATTTGCTATAATCTTCAGTTTCAAATTTTCACCGGTTTGCTACATGGCTGAGCAAGAGTTAATTGCATTTTTGTCCAATTCTGACTTTTTGTGTTGTATGTAGGGACGTTACTAAACTGAAGACCAGTTCTGTACTATTGATATGTATATTCATCATTTATTTGTTACCTATTTCAATTTCAGATTAGTTTTGTTCCATGATTATCTATTTATCCTCATCAGGTTGCAAGCCTGCAACTGTGTGGTAAATAAAGTTAATATAAACTTACTACAATGACAGCTTTTGGTAGACATTTCAGGCCTTGGGGTATGACAGACATGAATATTTTTGTGATATTGAACACGCATTGCCTGCAGGTTACAGAATATGAATTTTTTGGACAGTCTAATATGGCACTTCTTTTGATTTGTTTATGTAATGAAGAGGGATAGCCTAAGGTTACACGCATTGCCGGCATGTTATGAATTTTGTTTTTCCCCACTTGTGTTATAACTCCAACTAATTGAAGAATGATTCTGAAGAAATTATGGTACACCTATCTATTTGAGAATATTGAGCTTTCTATGACACCAAGGGGAATCTTGCCTTAATTAACCTTAGCCACTTGTAGAAACAAACTGAATAAATGTTCATATAAGAATTGTTGACAGAAGATTCCTCAAAATTGTCCAATGCCACTGCAATGATTAATGATGATATCCTTGGAGGAGATAAATGGATATAGTTTTTACAAGATTTGAATGGAAAATTATGATGTAGTCAAGAGTGATCTAACTCCCGGGTTTTATATGCACTTGCAGCATGTAATTCTTTGCAAGCTGATATTTTGCTTACATTATCATCTTTTCATTATCATTTCCCCCATATAGTTCTGTTATTCTTATCTTTAATTCATTTTATTCTTTTGATCAAAGGTCTTATATTTTATCTGTGTTCTGTTCAGGATTGATTCCACACAACCGATAAATAACGGGTTTGCTAAGTAGCTGAGATTTGCGCATGATCTGAGGTAAGCTATCTGGTCGTGGCAGTATCTTGAAACAAATTCATTAGTAGAAATATGTGGCTTTACACGAATTTGCATTTGCTGTCATTTCCTCGTTTAGATCCTTATTGTAACCATGATGCTTGAGATTCAAGATATATAAATATGAAAATGGCATCTATTATTTATTTTCATCTAATCAAGACATGTTATTGGGAATAGAGGTTGTCGACCTGCTTCAATCAAACTGAATTGAATTTTATAAATTTTTTTTTCTTTCAAACATTAATAGAGGAAGTTTATGTTAGGCCATGATATTGTATTGAAAATCTAGTTTCCAATTGATATGGAGGGACAGTTGAGTTTAGTTGATTTTAGGGCACGGCATGTTAGTGGATTGGAAACAAAAAATTACACTTTGTCTTTAAGGTCGATTTTAGTTGATTCAGTGCATCTGTTCAACTGTGTTTGTTTCTTTACTATTGTGTTGTGGCAAAATTTTCCACTCACCCAAGTAGCAAACAAACACAGTGGTTAGTAACATATGAGTAGCAAACAAACACAGTTATATCTGCTTAATTTCAAATGAGAAAGCATGTTACAAATTTCATTTGTAGGAAGAAGTGTGTCTACATTCATAATCTTAAGCAGTGTGTTTTAAATTTTTTAACATTGTCACATAAACAGTCGATTCATATGTTTTGTTTTCAAAATAGGTCAAAATTGGAAAACGAAATCTAATTTTTCTTATGTTTTGAAGAAGTAAAATTCATTAAAATATCTGTTATTTGGGCTCAGTGAATGTTATGCCTGGGGAATTTGGTTATGCAATTAAACTATTTATATCGATTACATCGAACATAATAGAATCATGAGATGCACTTAAAAAGTGGTTGTCAAACTCATGACATGAATTGGTGCATAATGCAGCACAAAAACATTATGTTGATTCATGAAATAAGCATTTAACCTCATAACACCTCATCATGGCATAGCATCAAAAGAGCCATTGTGATAGAAGAAGCCATTTTGAGAGCCAAAAATAGCTATGTCTGGTTTGAATTGCATGAAATTTTTTTGTCAGTAATTTGAATTTTTGAATTTTTGTGTCAGTCAAAGGAAGATTATAAGCAACCAAGCGGAGTGCAACCACCCATTCATTCACCCCATTCTATTTGATTGCTAATTTTCCAATTTGTGTATATAGCTAATTTTCCAGATTAAAATTGGAATACCAATATACACAAATTGGAAGTAAACCAGATGCTTATAATTTTCCAGCTTAGGGGATATCTCCGTGACCTGTGAGTAGATCTCTTGCTTAAAGGCCAAAGAGGATGTTGAGCAACTTTGGACTCAATTGCTCCGCTTGCCAATAACACATGTAAGCATCCAGTGTCCATGAGCCACAATCATCCACAAAAGATCAAAGCCGTAGATATAAACCACTTAAAAGAAAGATTAGCGTTCAAAGGCTTTAACTTTCTGCATTCCACATATCCTCAACATTTTTACAGAAAAAAACAGGTCACCATACCACACACGTCTATATCAATAATGCAAAGGTAATGATTCAGAATTCAATCAACTGAAAACAAGCATGGCCAACTGATGCACATACACCTGGACATAACTAACCAAAAACTCACACAACAATCCAATCAATGTAATTGACAACCTAACCATGAGACTGTGTACAATATCCACTTAGCCGAGGAAAGTAGTAATGCAGTGAATTGAAAAGACTGCCAAAAGAAAAAACTACAATTTTATAAATCAATGATAATAAAAATTAAAATGCATGCAACAGAATATAGATGGCTTTAAAATATATAAGAGAAACCTATTACCCTAACTGAATAATCAAGTTGTACAAAGATCATCATAAATCATGTAAAGAGCTTGTTTCTAGAAAACTTTCTACGTTAAATTTCCCAAAATCATGATGACCCTCTAATTGGACCCTCAAAGCTTATACCCATAAACTGCGACATAAATATTCCAAATTGTTATTGTTGTTTCTAAAATGAGAAAATTGATGTTATTGTGAAGCAGATAAATTTCTAACCCCTCATTGCATGAGTAAACATTGTGGAAATTTTGTTTTAATGCATTTGGATCAATTTTATTATTATCATCATTTCAGATGGATCAAACTTAAAGGCATGATCAATTAGGTAGGATGCCAAATGCTTTTGAGATCCATGTCTAGAACCATTCTGTAGATTTTATTAGTGAAGGAATTGGAAAATTCTGTAGTTTTCTAAATGGGTCAAAATTATGTAGTTTTCAGAATAGTTGCTGAAAATCCTAGACATGAACCTTTTGAGATCAATGCCAAATTCTGTAGTTTTCAAAATAGGTCAAAATTGGAAAAGGAAATCTAGTTAATCTACAAAAATGCTCTATAGAAGGGTTCTAGAGTAATGTACTCTACATTAATCTCAATATTCAGGAGACATAGTAAAATTGGTCAAGATTATAATTGGTCAAAATTAAAATGGGGAACTACTCAATGGGGAACTACCCAATTTGTGTGACAAACACAGTTGATTTTAATTGAAAATCTTGTTTCCAATTCAAGACATGTTAGTTGAGATTTTTTCTTGCCTCTTTTCTCATTTGGAAATCAGGTAAGTACTGTAATTTCTTTCATTCAAAATAACTGGTTTCCAATCCAAATACATATGCCATCAGAACACATATACATATGGTTTCCAATCACTTGTAACTTGTTTAATTTGTGCATTTAACACAGATACGTATGGCATCAGAAGGTAGCACTTCAGTACGCAAGCGCAAGAAAGGAGCTTCGTCTGTGTATAGGTCCACGGGGATTTGTGAGCTGATAGGTCTGGTTTAAATTCATGTTATGATTATAAAAGTTTTGCATCTTGAATATAATTAATGATCTTAATTATGCAGATGTTTCTAATCATGAAAATCCACAAAAGTGTGGCTCAATGGTTTTGAAAAATGCGAGGGACGTTCATGATAAGGTCTCCTTCCACAAGAGGGTAGTGCTCCCTTTTAAACCAAGTGGCCCTGGTATTGTAGGAGAGTGTGTTAAGCCACTTCACTCTATTTTGAGGGAGGTGATATCAAATAGTGAACATTTTCCTGTGGGCGTTAATGATTGGACGGTAATACCTCATGAGATCAAAGATAATGCGATCAAAAATCATGTTCTGGTATGATTTCGTGAGACAATTGGGTTTTAACCATTTTCAATCTTACTATCAATCTAACTTGTTTTTCATTGATTTACAGACTAAGTTTTACATTGAACCTCCTGAGCACAAAGTAGTTGCTTGCCACGAAATGAAGAAATCAATGGGCCTTCAATGGAAAACTAGGAGGGCCAAGTTATGGAACCAATATTATGATTACACGAAAAGTCAGAAAGATAATGAGGAAACACCTCCTGATTGCATTACAAAAGATGATTGGGCATGTTACATTGCTCTAAGATTTTCAGCAAAGTGGCTGGTAAGTTTATAAATTGTGATACTTTAAGTAATACATTTCATTAATTATATATTTTCGAAGATTATAACATTGTGTCATTTCTTTATCTGTATTGAAGTATAATCGTGAGAAGAATAGGGAGAATGCTCTTAAACAAGACTGTCATCCAACTACCGGGTCTCGGCCAGTGGCTCAACTTTATGGTTTAATGGTAACAAAAACTTGTCACAATATATATTGAACTACATAAAATTATGATATTTTGTTTTTGATTCCATGTAATTTAGATATTGCCCTAATTAGAGAAGTGGATTCATTAGGCTGAATAAAATGGAGCGGACCCCACCCGGACAGATATAGTGTTGTTGACACGTGCTAGAGATGACGGGTCTTATCCAAACGATGCTGCGAGAGATATCGTTGTAAGTATCTGGTTTTTTTGAACTACATAAAACGATGCATTTTTATGATACCTTACCTAAGATGTCAATAAGAGCCAATTATCATGATAACTTACTTAAGATGACAACAATCAGAAATTTTATTTGGTATTCACATAGCTTAGTCATATTGAAGAGGAGGGAACATTTTTACTGCCTGCTGATCTATGTTTCATGAATGCATAAAGCATTCTTGCCACAAGTACTATTTTAGGATTCAACACCATTAGTATTGTTTTGGTTATCAACTAGATGCTTGTCATTCGGGTAATACATTGTTATATTCATAGATTCCCTTTCATAGATTCCTTGTAACCATGCCTTCCAGATCCTACTATAATATAATGGTTACATGATTCCCTTCCATCTCAAAAATATATATTCATTTATATGACTTGAAAATATTCTACATTATAATTATAAGTGATTTTCTTAACCATTATGGGCTGACATATACATGTGAAAGACCAAAAAAAATTCAAATCACATATTTGTAAGATTAAATATATACTCATACCCCACTGTTTGTATCCGCAAATGCAACATATGTATTTCCCATCTCCAGCCATATCCTCAAGCAAAAATATAGACATCTTTCTAATACAGGCGAACATATGTTTCTGCATATCAAAATTGGTCCATAATTAATGTATTACATGAACTATGGCTGAAGAGATAATCCCCACTAGCCTTATCAATACAAGAGACCATGAACCTTTCTAGCAAAATGGAGGTACGCATGATTTGTATCCGCTGTTTGTATCCGATGACAGAATACAGAGGTACGCATGATTTGTATCAGAGATAATCCCGACTAGCCTTATCAAGACAACTGTTTGTATCCGCTGACAGAATAGGCTTGCACTCACTGCCTCTAAGTTGGCTGTGAATGGTGATGTGACTCGCATGATTCATATACAGCTACAATAATACATTGATATATTTAAATATATGAATTTGTACATTCTGTAGACTAGGGTTACATCGGGAAATATCATCATGTCATTTTATTTATTTTTGTTCTTCATTTAGAAACTTAGATCAGTAGCAATATCCATGTCTGCATGTGATGACTTGGTATTTGGAAAATACTTAACAATTATCTTAACATGATTGTTACATGCTAATTTTATATGAGTAGACATAGAAACTATATAATTTTACATGTCATTAATTTTACATGTTAATATTCTGGATAAGTATTACTAAAATGAAAACTTATCAGTTTTCCACCGCAGAAAATAAAGTGTGTTAATCATGCCCCCTACAGAGAAAGACTTTCTTACCGCTTACTACCACCCATAATGATACATAATATTTCTATGTGGAAACAATTATCCATAACAGGGAATTCAAGATCTTCCAGTATACACAATTAGTGTTGCTTACCACCACCCATAAGCACCTGATGCTACTCTGTCCTTGCACTAGTAATACATAATATTTCTCATGTCTTAATTTCATGTCTTAATTTCATGCCAATATACACAATTAGTGTTGTACAGTTTGTTTAGTCACAACATCCTCAGTTATATAATCTCATGTCTTAATTTTTATTTTATTGTGCAGGAGAGCATTCGAGTAGAGTCACAACAGGAAGGTGTCGAAAGGCAAGGAAGAAATGATGTTGTCGCTCGCGTTCTTGGCGATGATCACCCAGGACGGGTGTTTGGTTTTGGATCTAATGGTTCTCAATCCCTGATCTTTGGGATACATAGAAGATTTGTCCCGTCTCCATCCTTCGCGTCTGACGCTTCATCAAGTCATTCAAATCTAGTGACGCGGGAAGAGTTTGATAGTCAGAAACAGGAGCTTGAGCAGTGTAGGTCTCGGCTTGATCAATGTACATCTCAGCTTACTCAGTGTACGTCTTTATTGAGCTTCTTCATGACACAAAACTATACTCAAGAACAACGGCAGAAGTTACATGAAGATCCGCAGTTTCGGAACATCTTCCTTCCGCCATCCGGTCCTTAGGTCCTTAGTTTATTTTGATGATGTAGGAAAGACTTTTTTGTATTAAGAAGTATCATGTAGTTTATTATGTGTTAAAGACTGAAATTCAGTACGCAGTAAAGAATATAACGAACAGCGTAAAGACACACAGCACGCAAGGACACACAAGAATTGGTATCGTAGTTCGGTGAGCACACCTACATCTGCGGGGCCACGCCCAGAAAATAGAATACTTCACTAAAAAGATCGGAGAATACAAATTCTACAATTCACGATTTAATAAGGAAGAACACTCTCATCCTTAAAACAAACCGTGAGGGGATGATCGCAATCAACCCCGTGAAGTATTCTTGGCAAGCTCCCCTTGCCTGCAAGCTCCCCTTGCACCACCGACTTGATCAACTCCCTTGATCCTGCGTGCGCAGTCGTCGGCCTCCCTCCCGGAGAATCTTCTTTTGCTTTTTCAACAAAAGCCACACACTTAGCCGCCAAACGCTGCAAGCCCTAAAAGGCCAAAGCCCCGCAATCTCCGATTCAATCTCGATGCAGGCAATCGAACCTAGATTCGATTCTATCAACAGCAAAGACCGCAACGGCTTCAACAAGAAAGAGATCCCGAAGGATCCGTAAGTGGAAGTTGCTAGAGTAATGATTTGCCGAAAATCTCTCTCCAACCGTTTCGCAATATGGTAACAAGAGATTATACCCAATCAACTCCAAAACAGTTAATAACCACTATAAGGGCCAGATGTGCAAGATAGAAAATACCAGAATACGAGAACGCCAATTGCACATCCTACATTTGCAGCCAATTGATGCAAGTAGACATATTCTGTTGAACATCCCAGTACAACAAACTGTTCAACAAAATGTCCAACATTCTCTTCTTCATACGGCAGTGGTTCAGATGTGATGAGCCATACATCAACATATCCATCATTCTCCAGTGCCACATATGACAAGCCCACAAACAAGAATAACCACAGGATAAATCCTAACAATCTCCCCTTTTGTCATTTGGTGGCACAATATATGGTATGATAGAGGAGGAGGGCAATTGTGCAATTGTTAAACTTTCAAACCCTTGGAGACACATTGCATCAACAGTAGACAGCCAACAAAACGTCCAACAAAACGTTCAACAAGACGGTAGACATCCAACAAAACATCCAACAAAACTTTCAACATAACATCAGATAAGAGAGAGAACAAATCATACCGCTTCTCCCCTTTTGCGCCACCAAAGGACAAATACTTCAGAGATCCGCAGAGGGGCCACTCCGTAGAGAAGATAGCTTGCTTTGCAGCAACTCCTTGTGGCGATTCAGAAGTACCCGCTGGCTGTCGAGAACCAGAATTTGATCATCAATATTCTGAAGAGCAGTCTCAAGAAACTGAATATCAACCGCACTCGCATCAGTAGCTGGACAGGGTGAAGGAGATTGAGATGCTGGAGGCACTGTGACAGAAGGTTCAGTAGTAGAAGGTGGACAGGATGTTGAAGAAACATTATGAAGAGAGGGAACCAAGTCGGAGATGTCATCCACTTTTCCGGCCACAGACTTTGCCGTATACGAAATACTCTCACAAGATGAAGGAAGATCTGGCGAGGACAGAGGCACCTTTTGAGCCAGGAGAAGCATAGATATAAGAGCTCCATGCGGTAAAGAAGTCCCGGAGGAGGATAACTCAGCAAACGATAAGATAGAGTCAAAAATAATCCGGCCCAAATTAAACGCCTGAGAGGTTCCTGCAGAGAACAACAGCCTGCACATGTCTCGAGTAACCACAGACACATTTGAAGTAGGTAGCCAGTTCCTCGTGGCAATCCTGTAGAGAATAAAAAACTTGGCCGTAAGAGCAGATGAAGGAAAGACAGATGATTTCTTAGGCCAATTCTGGAGCTTCCCCGCAGTCACAAATCGAATCAGTCTATCAAACTCGACTCCTGTAGACTCTTCATAAGCAGGAGCAGATTGAGGACATTTCCATCCCAGAAATTTGTTCAGAGAGGAAGGAGAAAAAGTAATTATCTTGCCCCGAACATAATTTCTGCAATGCCAACGGGAGGAGCCCTCTCCGGCAGTTTTGGATAAATTACAGTAAAATTCCCTGACTAACACAGGGTAGTAGGAACTGAAGCAAGTGGCAGCATGGTACAATCCGAGATTCTTCAATATAGTAGCTATCTGGGTCTTGTCAAAAGATGCCATGTTCAGAACCTTTTCAGGAAGTAACGATCTCTCCGAGTAAGATGGCCATCGGTTCTTGCGAGCTTTGTCAAAGAAAATTCTGCTAAAGGCATCTGAAGAAGTAAATGACGGAGAACGAGAGGAACTTGAAGCTGAGATTTTGGACCTCTTAGAAGGAGAACCATCAGTATTACACAAAGGAGCAGAGCGCTTCTTGGAGCACGATCGAGCCTTGCGCATAAATGAGGACAAGGGAGGTTCAGTAGGACCAGAGGCCTCAGGTGATGCACCCTGTGTTGCAACATTTTGTGCAACAATATGTTCAACACTTGCTTCCTTGAAGGAATCAGGCTCGATATCAGTTTCAACATTTAGTCTCACATTGTCACCACCAACAGCAGAAGTATCTTGACTCAGGGTACATATTTCTACAATCACTTCATCATTTACCTCACAGCCAGCTGAGCCACATCCAGACACAACATCTGCAGTGACCTTATCCGAAACAACTTGCATCTCACCAACTCCAGTTTCAGAACGGTTGGAGAGATCCTGATGAATTTCAGAAGATCCTAAATCCATAGGAGTGGGGCCAGGTTCTTCAGAGTCATTTAGAGACTGAACTTTTTGAGACATATCATCAGCAAGTAGCATGTCTTCCACAGTGTCTTTCAGAGACGACTCCTTAATACAGTCTGCACATTCATGATCAAATATCTCAGAATCTTTTCCAGGCTCAGAAGCATCTTGAGATGAGGAATTAGGCACATTTTGAGAACACATATTCACATCACAATTAGGGTCATTGATCATGTTCTGAGATCCTTCATCCACAGACATGGGTGATGCAGTGACAGATATCTCTTCCTGACGTGGAACAGCATACGTTTTCTCATCACTAGGATCACCTTTCTCCACATCTTCCTTGTTTCCCTGCACATCATCCTGCTCAACAGGATTCAATGAAGGAATATTAGACGAAGATGTTCCTGTAGTCCCCCTAGACTTAGGTAAATCAGCAAACACTGGGGAGTCTTCAGAATCAGAGATGTCTATCACATCAACTTCAGAGATTTTAACAAAAGATTTCGGGTTCCAGGTTCGAATGACAACTTTTCTATCTCGAGGAACTCTAACACTCATAACTTTCCCCAAAATCTTCTTACGCATGAGACCTTTAAAATGAATATGAGATACATCCACATAAGAGAGATCCAATTCTTTTCCTGTTCTCCGCAAATACCAGAACCAGTCTTGAATAGTTACCGGATCAGGAAAACTTTCATCATCATCATACACATCGTCTTCCACGGAATTTTTGGGAAGAGGAATTTCAAGAATTGGGGAAAAACTCACCAACTCTAAATTAGAGACATTAGAAGGATGCATGCCACCAAACGAGGAAGAGGAGAGAGATGGAGAGGGATTACCACTGAAGGATCTTTGCACAGGACGAGAAAACACTCCTTTTCGTTTAACAGAAGAAGACGAGGAAGGCGGAGCACTTTTCCGAGCGGATGTCGTTCGTCGAGAAGACCGACGAGGGGGCAGCGACGACTCTTCCGACTGATTTCTTGTCATTGTAGATAAACTGGGAGAGGCTTCAACCAAGCCGATTTCAAGAACCCTAGATGAGAGGTTAGGAGAATCTTGGAGAAAATTTGAGTTGAGGGAAAAAAAGCGAAAATGCGCCTTGGGAACGGAAAGAATCAGAGGGTAATAAATATCGGGTAAGGATATAAAAGAAAACCAACCCGTCAGCAGAGATCGGTAGACCCTCATAATGTTGCAACATGATGTTGCAACAAAGTTCTCAACACAGGAAGCAACATTAGATACGACACAGCCCTAGGGCTTGCCGCAATTCTTCAAATCTGGCAGAATCAAGAGGCTTTGTAAAAATGTCCGCTAGTTGATTAGCTGTAGCAACATACTCCATGACTAGGGACTTCTTCTCAACCATCTCTCTAATAAAGTGATGTCGGATGTCGATGTGTTTCGTTCTGGAATGCTGGACAGGATTCTTGGAGATATTTATTGCACTCTGGTTGTCGCATAAAATGGTCATAACTCCTTGTTCCAGTCCATAGTCTATCAACATTTGCTTCAACCATAGTAATTGTGTACAACAACTCCCTGCAGCAATATACTCAGCCTCTGCTGTAGATAACGATATGGAGTTCTGTTTTTTACTATACCATGACACCAGATTGTTCCCCACATAAAAACATCCTCCGGTGGTGCTTTTTCGATCATCTGTATTTCCTGCCCAGTCAGCATCACTATATCCTGAGACAAGAGTATTCGTATCCTTTGTATACCATATACCATAGTCTGCTGTTCCGCTGATATACCTGATAATCCTCTTTACGGCAGTAATATGAGATTCCTTAGGGCTTGCTTGATAACGAGCACAGACTCCAACACTAAAGCTGATATCCGGTCGGCTAGCTGTTAAATATAACAGGCTGCCTATCATGCTTCTGTAGAGAGTGACTTCAACATCTCTTCATCCTTCATCCTTAGAGAGTTTTTCAGATGTACTCATGGGAGTCCTAACATGTCTGGCACTTTCTAAACCAAATCTCTTGACAAGATTTCTAGCATACTTGCTCTGCGAGATGAATAGACCATCTTGA
This sequence comes from Scilla litardierei, assembly GCA_030789695.1. Taxonomy (NCBI): domain Eukaryota; kingdom Viridiplantae; phylum Streptophyta; class Magnoliopsida; order Asparagales; family Asparagaceae; genus Scilla; species Scilla litardierei. The sequence continues at coordinate 330,732,049 of CM061142.1, forward strand.
CACTGTTTAACTTGGAGCCCAAGAAATACATTCAACTCACCTACCATGCTCATTTCAAACTCCCTTTGCATGAGATTTATAAACTCATGCACAAGTTGTTGTGATGTTGAACCGAAAATTATGTCGTCAACATAGATCTGGGCAATCATCACACTTGATCTTGTCCTTTGAACAAATAAGGTCTTATCAGCTCCTCCTCTTTCGTATCCCTTCTTGAGAAGATATGTGGTCAATCTTTCATACCAGGCCCTTGGAGCTTGTTTCAGCCCATACAACGCCTTCTTCAGCTTGTACACATGATTTGGAAGAAACGGATCAGCAAAGCCTTTGGGTTGTTCAACATACACTTCTTCATTCAACAACCCGTTCAGAAAGGCACTTTTCACGTCCATTTGGTGTAGTTTGAAATTTAAACTACATGCAACCGCAAGTAATAGTCTAATAGATTCCAACCGTGCTACAGGAGCAAATATCTCATCGAAGTCAATGTCTTCCACTTGGGTATACCCTTGAGCAACAAGCCGGGCTTTATTCCGGGTAACGTTTCCCTTCTCATCTGTCTTGTTTTTGAATATCCATTTTGTCCCGATGACGTTAGTTCCTTTCGGTCTTTCCACAAGACTCCAGACGTCATTTCGTTGGAACTGGTTTAGTTCCTCTTGCATAGCTGAGACCCAAAAATCATCACCAATTGCTTCCTTCACATTTTTTGGTTCGGTAGTAGAAAGAAAACAAGCATACCCAGCAAGATCTCTGTAATTAACACGACTGATGCCTCTGGTGCGACGACTGTCGTGAACGTCACCAATGATTAGCTCCGGCGGATGGTCTCGTATAATCTTTGTAACTCCCTCAGCACCTTGAGCACTTTCAGCTTCTTCTTGAATCGACTCCATGGTGGCAGTATCCTGTGTTGCAACAATTTGTTCAACATTGTTCTGTATGGACTTGTTTGTTGCAACATCTCTTTCAACATGAACATCATCCTCATTTCTGTCTTCTTGAACTCCTTTATCACCAGTTAGAATACATTCTCCCTGATCAAAATCATCAACAACAACGTTAATGGACTCCATCATGACATCAGTTCGTTCATTCAACACACGGAAAGCACGACTCCTTGTAGAATACCCCAAGAAAATTCCTTTGTCACTCTTGGTGTCGAACTTCCGTCTTGGTGTCCGATCTTGCAGAATGTAGCACTTGCTTCCAAAAATATGAAAGTAGGAGACATCAGGCTTTCGACCTTTCCATATTTCATATGGAGTTTTCTCAGTCTGTGGTCGAAGATAAACCCTGTTGATGGTGTAGCATGCAGTATTAATCGCTTCAGCCCACCACTTAATATTCACTTTTCGGGCGTTCAGCATAACACGAGCCATTTCCTGAAGAGTTCGATTCTTCCTTTCAACAACTCCGTTTTGCTGAGGAGTCTTAGGAGCCGAGAATTCATGTCTTATACCTTGTGCCTCACAGAATTCAGAGAATGAGTGATTCTCAAACTCTTTTTCGTGATCACTTCGGATCTGAATGACTTTCCCCATGTTGTCTCCTCTTTCAACTTGAAGACGAGTACACAGGTTTCTGAAAGCATCAAAAGTATCTGATTTCTCCTTCAGAAAATCCACCCAGGTGAACCGTGAAAAATCATCAACACAAACAAAAATGTACTTCTTACCTCCGACACTTGTTTCTGAAGTGGGTCCAATCAGATCCATATGCAGCAGCTCCAGAGTTTTTGACGTTGTGATATTCTGAATTTGTTTGTGACTAATTTTCTTCTGCTTACCCAGTTGGCAGGCTTCGCACACTCCTTCTTTCTTCTTGATTAAAGTAGGCATTCCTCGGACAGCTCTTGCTTTGGAGATTTTCATTAAGGTCTTGAAATTAACATGTCCTAACTTCTGATGCCACTGTTCAGACGCATCTGTGGTGATACTCAGACATCTGTCAGGTTCTTGCAACAGGTAGCAGTTGTCACTAGATCTTTTTCCAGAAAGAATGCACACTTCATCACCATTAAACACAAGACATTCATTTTTGTTGAACCGAACCAGCAGGCCTTGATCACACAGCTGACTTATACTAATGAGATTAGCCTTTAAATTTTCAACATGCATCACATCTTTCAATTTCAGAGTTTCTGTCATATTCAGATTACCTTTTCCAATAACTTTGCTTCTCTGTCCATCCCCGAAGGTGACATGACCTTTATTCCCAGCAATGTACTCAGATAGAAGACCCTTGTTCCCTGTCATGTGCCGAGAGCACCCACTGTCAAAATACCACTGATTTTCCGCAAAGGTAGCCAAGGATGTGTATGCAACCATACTGAACAGTTCCGACTTCTTAATCCATTTCATGCTTGTCTGTTGTTGTGGATGAATAATATTTCTTCCTTCACTCACATGCTTCATACGCCTGAAACACCTCCAATCATTATGTCCTATTTGTTTGCAGTAACCGCATATAGGCTGCCTAAGAGTAGTACCTCTTCTGTTCTTTCCTCGTGACTTGGCCTCATCATGTGAACTCCTTTTAACATGTTCCTTAGCATTGAGACTACTCCTGGTCTTGGGTGTGTGAAGATGACTTCCTCTGTTGTAACCAACTCCAGTTCGATCTCCAGCTACTTTTCCCATGTTGAGGATGTCATCAAGTTTGGTTTTTCCAGAGTTCCATCTGTTAACAGTGCTTTCTGCCTTCTCAGCTCTCATTACGGCTCTCTTCATATTTCTCTCACAGTTTCGGAGACTTGCTTCAGTCTTCAGAAGTTTAACTTGATATGCATTCTTCTCACTTCTCAACTTAGAGCATTCATCTTTCAGTTTCTTGTTGACTTCACAGATTTCCATCCATTTGTAGAACATAGTTTGATAGGCTGTGCGGATTTCCTCACCATCAATATCTTCTTCACTCCCAACTTCTGATTCAACTTCACTGTCAGAACTAGCATCATTTGTTGCAACACTTTGTACAACATGTTCTCCCTTGTGCTTTGATGTTGCAGCACATGTTGCAACATTATGTTCAACAAGACTGATGGACTTGCCTTCAGATTTGTCATTCAGAATAGCTGTGAAAGCAACATAATTACTAGTTATGTCTTCATCTTCCTCACTACCTCCAGAGTCTTCATCGCTCCAAGTGCCGGCGAGGGATTTCCCTTTTAGCTTCTTAAGGGTGTTTGCACACTCTGCCTGTATATGTCCGAACCCTTCACATTCTCTACAATGTATTCCCTTTCCTCTGTTTTAGACTCATACCTTTGTATAGGACGACCAGCATTCCTTTCACCTGCAGGAGGTCCTGACCGCACCTTTTTATTAGTAGCTTTGAAATTCTGACCTTTATTGCTGATCTTTCTCATCATCTTGCTAAAGTTTTTGGTGAGAAGCGCGATATCATCTTCGAGTTCTGTCTCATTATCAGATTTTGACAGTCCACTGGCTTCAATCTTCAAGGCAACACCCTTCTCCTTTTTGTTTTGTTTGAGATTCATCTCATAGGTCTGTAGGGATCCCATGAGTTCGTCCAATCTCATGGTCGATGTGTTCCTCACCTCCTCTATAGCCGCAATCTTTGCTGAAAATTTATCTGGCAGGGACCTCAGAGTTTTTTCAACAAGCTTCTTTTGTGAATACTTCTTACCCAGTTGGAATGCCTGATTAGCAATATCCCTCAATCTTCCATTGAACTCCGCAACCGTCTCGTTTTCATTCATCCTCAGATTTTCAAACTGGCTGGCGAGCATTTGCAATTTTGAGGCCTTAACAGTGCTGGTTCCTTCATGCACGTTTTGAAGAATGTCCCAAGCTTCTTTAGCATGCTCACAAGTTGATATAAGCTTGAACTGCTCTTCATCAACGGAAGTAAAGATGGCGTTAACCGCCTTAGAGTTTCCTAAGGCAGCACGTTCTTCATCAGAACTCCAGTCTCTCACAGGTTTGAAGCTTTCCTTGCCTTCTTTGTTGACTTCAACCGGAGGGTTCCATCCTTCAACTGTAGCAACCCAAGCATTTTCATCCAAGGACTTGATAAAAGCTCGCATACGAGACTTCCAATAGGTGTAGTTCGATCCAGTGAGCAAAGGGGGACGAGTGACCGAAGCACCTTCTTTTGTGTTCATGATCAGCGTACTGACCTACAGGATCACACCCACTTTGAAGGAAAGTCAAAGTATTGTGGATGACCTGCTCTGATACCAAATGAAATTCAGTACGCAGTAAAGAATATAACGAACAGCGTAAAGACACACAGCACGCAAGGACACACAAGAATTGGTATCACAGTTCGGTGCGCACACCTACATCTGCGGGGCCACGCCCAGAAAATAGAATACTTCACTAAAAAGATCGGTGAATACAAATTCTACAATTCACGCTTTAATAAGGAAGAACACTCTCATCCTTAAAACAAACCGTGAGGGGATGATCGCAATCAACCCCGTGAAGTATTCTTGGCAAGCTCCCCTTGCCTGCAAGCTCCCCTTGCACCACCGACTTGATCAACTCCCTTGATCCTGCGTGCGCAGTCGTCGGCCTCCCTCCCGGAGAATCTTCTTTTGCTTTTTCAACAAAAGCCACACACTTAGCCGCCAAACGCTGCAAGCCCTAAAAGGCCAAAGCCCCGCAATCTCCGATTCAATCTCGATGCGGGCAATCGAACCTAGATTCGATTCTATCAACAGCAAAGACCACAACGGCTTCAACAAGAAAGAGATCCCGATGGATCAGTAAGTGGAAGTTGCTAGAGTAATGATTTGCCGAAAATCTCTCTCCAACCGTTTCGCAATATGGTAACAAGAGATTATACCCAATCAACTCCAAAACAGTTAATAACCACTATAAGGGCCAGATGTGCAAGATAGAAAATACCAGAATACGAGAACGCCAATTGCACATCTACATTTGCAGCCAATTGATGCAAGTAGACATATTCTGTTGAACATCCCAGTACAACAAACAGTTCAACAAAATGTCCAACATTCTCTTCTTCATACGGCAGTGGTTCAGATGTGATGAGCCATACATCAACATATCCATCATTCTCCAGTGCCACATATGACAAGCCCGCAAACAAGAATAACCACAGGATAAATCCTAACAAAGACTTTTGTTTTGTATGGATTATTATTGTATCTTTCAGTTTTTTTAAAAAATAAATAAATACCTGTTTTGAGATTATTATTTTTTAATACATTAATTTGGTTTGTGACACCCACAAACAGAATTAATTTTTTAAATTAATTACTTTATTAGTGGTAAAAATCCACTATAAAAACTGATTCGGTTAGTGGCGGTTCTAAATCTTCACAAATGGTGCATTTTGGGCGGGTTAAAACAGTAATTAAAAACTGCTACAAAATGTTTGTAGCGGTTAAAATCCCCTACAAACTGTTTTTGAGGTTAATTTTTTAAAAATAATTTATTCCTGTTGTGGCGGTTTCGAACCGACAAAAACAATTATATATCTGGCGGTTTAGAACCGCTACAAACGTTTTCTGAGGTTAATGATTTAAAATACATTGTGGTGGTTTAGAACCGCAACAAATCATTACAGTTCCGGCGGTTTAGAACCGCTATAAATGTTTTTAAATCGAAATTATAGTTGTCGACTAAAATATTTTATTGCCGGGTCGGAACCGCTAAAAACAAGGGTTGCATGCGGTTTATTTTAGGCGGTTTTAAACCGCTAATAACTACGTTTCTCACCCCCTGTTTCATGGCGGTTGACAGAACCGCTTCCACCTGCGTTTCTGGCGGTTCCAACCCGCCATAAACGAATTTCTAAACCGCCAAGACTGCCCTCCTTCCTTGTAGTGTCTCTTCATAAAGGATAGACATCACAGTTGAGGACTTGCTCCAAGGGGTCAAGGTTAGGCCCATGGCATCCTTCATGCATGCATCAATCGCCATGTGCCTCACTTTCTAGTTGAAAGTTGAACACGTGTTCAAATTTCTCACCGCCCACTGGCCAATCAAATCCGATTCAAAGTAGAACGAGTGAATTCCCAGTGCTGCCATGCACGTGCAGGCATGCCCAAGTGGTGGAAGAGACAAACCGATCGAATCAAAGGGCTATATTTCCAAAAGCCATCGTCTTTCATTTCTTTTGTTTTCCAAAGAGTTCATGAGCTACCCATCAATCAGTGATGGGTCTCCATTCACACATCTGAGAAGAGTGAAGCAGGATGGAGCACGGCGCCCGAGAGAGCTTTGTTTTGCTTGGGGGCCGGACTTGGGTAAATCAATGCTCCCCATGTGCACATGATCCCATCCTGTTGCAATGACGCGCATGCATGCATAAATTAGGGGATGCCTAATTGGAGTACGAGGGCAAGCACTGAGAGCCAAGTCTAATAATTTAACTTGCTGCCCATGCAAGAACATACTCACAGTGACAAGCACTAATGCACTGTAAAGGTGCATCACATTTGATGGTCTAGTTTATAATTTACCCATGAGCTAGAGATGATCGCAGCCCGTGAGTTGGTGAGCAGTCACTTTCCCAACCCACATGGCTGCTCTCTCTCCTTTCTTTTTTGACTCAAAAGCATAGAGCGGCAAAAGGGAGACAAAAGGGGGCAACAAGTTTGAAATATTGGACGCTCCTGTTTGGGCTGAATCATAATGTAACAGGAGCTTAGCATTAAAAGAGAGATGGTGTTAAAGTTGTCCAGGTCGGCCCCCTTCTTGGACCCCGAGTAAATGCCTTCAAGTGCAGACCTTAGTAAATGCCTTCAAGTTCACAGCGCTCGAGCATGCTCGTATCTTTCATCTCTCCATTCATGGCCGCACTTCTCTTCTCATTTGAAGCTATGGCTGATTTAGCTCAATTGCTCTTTGTGATGGTTTGACTATAGCAACACTATGTCTTCTTTCCTTTTGTTTTTTAATCTCTCACTGTTTACAAGTGAATTTTCCTCGCAAATCGATAGTATAGAGGGTGCGGGGTCAACGCGGTCAAAGGGGACACGCGGGACCCCCGGGATGTCGTAGCTGTCACGTGAGACGGAGATGACCCTTGGGGTCGGTCGATGGCGCGTTCGCTTGGGTAGGAAGGCACGGTTCCGTTCTTCGGTGCGCCAAGGGGCAGCCTCGGTGGGACGACATCCTCCGGGATCGGTTGAAGGCGGAGTCGCTCGGTGAGGGACGCGCGGATCTTCGCGTCGGCCCACCGAATAGTAGCCTCGGCAGAGCGATGGCCTCCTGGTGGTGGAGATGAGCGGACTCGTGGACGAGGGCGCTCGGCTCCGGTTGGGGGGACGCTGAGGGGTAGCCTCGGCGTCGCTGGATCTCCTGGACCTGAATAGACGAGAGATCTCGTCAGGGGGGTCGGACCTTGGTTCCGACCGATTCCCCTCCGATGCCAAAGTCAGATCTGGCCTTATAGATGCTCGGTGGGATCGGGCTTGGTTCACGGGGAAGCCAAGCGCCGATCCTCCGGCCGAGTTATGGAGGAGCATTATCTTAGGTGGAAGAAGGTGTAAGAAGGGAGTTTGAAATACCTCCGTTGTAGATCGTGAAGATCCGGTCCCCTTTCCTATGACGCATCCCTTCCTTCATATACTTGAGTCCCCTGCGATAATGGGCCAGTATTGCCGTCATTCATGGGAGCGTGCCGAGTGGGGAGCATTGACCCCCACTAATTGTACCCGTTTTGATGAGGGGAAGAATGCCATAAAAGTGGCTATGATGGCTGGAGTGATGGCCTTTGGCGGTTGCCATATTTGGCGAGCCATGATGGCTAGAGAATGATGGCCTATTAAGCCGGGCCATAATTAGCGAGCCATGATGGCTGGAGAGTGATGTCCATTAAGTCGGGCCATAATTAGCGAGCCATGATGGCTGGAGAGTTGGTGGGACCAAAAAGGTGCTTCTCTCAAGCGCAAGAGTCCGTACAAGTAGTATAATCTGGAAGTCCAGATGTCGAATCCTCGGGAGAAATCTGTTGAAACCACAAGCTTAAATCAAATAGAAAATCTACGTAGAGAAACTAAACACTTTAAATGGTGATGGTGTGGATGAGTTTGATGGTGAATTGTGAATACGTGAACGATACGAACAATGAAAATTCGTGAAAATATCAATGAGAAATATGCACATGGTATGGGTTCATTAGGATCAACGATTCATATTTATTTGGTTGATTTATTATAACTCAATAAATTCTCATTTTGGGAGCAATTCATCGGAAAATACCCTTTTGGGGATTAAAGCACAAATTCAATAATATCGTCGCTAAAGTTATAATCTTTGAAATAAGATATGAAACTCTCTTTTGGAGAGATCAAAACTCACCCTTGTGGGGGTGATCATCAACTAAATAAATTCTTTTGGAATATGAAAAAGTGGATTTTTAAGCTAAAAATTACAACTTTATCGACATGCAATTTTAGCGCAATAATACAACCAAACGAATACGAATCACATCTCCTAACTACGCCATACCATGCACAATAGAAATTTAGCTACTCATACTGAAAATAAACAGAGATTTCATCATATATAGCATGGTTCTACACAATACAATCAAATATAGTTCAAAATACGATGAAAAACACCCAAATACGGGGTATGAGTTTAAGAAAATATCACCAAATCTCTACTTTTAGACTCCAAACTCTCTGGAAAACTGAAGAACAGCCTCTGGAAATTTACAGAATTTTTCAGAGAGGAAAATCGGCTCCTAGGTGCTCCAATACGCCAATAATAATCACAAAAACCCTAGAATACGCTTATATAATAGGCATTGCGGGTTTGGGGGCTTAACGGGTTCAAAACCGTACCCGTTATCGACTTAAACCCATACCCACGGTCGGATCAAATGTCTGCCGTCCATCCATGCGGGATCGCTTGTGGAGCTGACACGTGGCACGCCAGATCGGATCCTCGCCAGCTCCGCTGCTCGCATCCGACTCGACTTCGGGGTAAGTCCGGACCGTTCGATGAAGATCCAACGCCTCTCCGTGAGCCACGTCGCCCTAGCGGATGTGATTGTCGCTCGAATTCGTTTGCGTTGCGGAGTTAATCGTGTCCGTTGGATTTGCATCGGACGGTTCATCGTAAGGCACGCCCCCGCTTGATGATCTCCGTTGCTTCAGAGAACGACGGCCCAGATCTTGCCACGTCACCGCTCCTTAATTCTCCGTCGCCTCGATCTCGACCGCTGGATCAGCATCCAGCGGTCTTGGACAAGGCCGCGTCGCTAGAATTGTTACAGCCGTCGGATGAAGAATAAGCGGCGCTGATTGAGCCACATGGCCTCCAAGATTCGTATGGCGACGTATTTCTGTGCGTATTTCGTATTTCTTTGCGTATTTCTCCAATTAATAGGTATTCTGCACTCAATAAATCACAGTAATTAGCACAGATCTCAGAAAAATACAAATAAATAGTCGTTGGAATCGTGAGATCTAGACCAAGCTAGGAAAAATATAAAAAGTGCAGAAATACTTCGTTAATTGCTGTTTTATACTCAAATAGAGTGTTTTCTCTAATAAATAATTGTGTACAAAATACGTATAAATTAGAGAACAATGTAGCATCACATGAGCACATAATATGGCTAAATGGGAGGTTAAATATGTAATATTGAACCCGAATCAAGAGTGATGGCCATTAAGTTGGACCATATTTTCCTCCACTATTGAAGTGGGCAGTCAGTTGGGCCTTCGTCTTGGGTGGAGAAGCGCGACCCGCCCGTGAGATCCTTGGCCGGAGCCCAAGGCCATAGTAGGCCGGTTGACTGGTCGTAGTTGACCTGGCTCTTCCGGTCCCGGTCAAAATAGTCCTATCAATTACCCACATCTTCTGAGCTCTACCGTTGTTGAGCTGGAGGTCGGGAGATGTAGTATAAGGGGGAGATAATGCTCCTTTTGTAAAATTGGCACGTCTTACGGAGTTGACTAGTGGCGGTAGATCGTCGGTCCGAGACTCGTTTGGTGGCGAAGGAGTTGCCCCTCGACTTACGACCGACGAAGGAGTTTGGTCGGCCAGCTGGGGGAGCTGCCCCCAGTCTTACGGCCGATCTCGTTCGTTCGGTGGCGGGGAGGTTGCCCCTCGACTTACGGTTGAAGAAGGAGTGGGTCGACCCGCTGAGGGAGTTACCTCCAGCCTTACGGTCGATCTCATCCGTTCGGTGGCGAGGGGAGTTGCCCCTCGCCTTACGGTCGATGAAGGAGTGGGTCGACCAGCTGGGGGAGTTGCCCCCAGCCTTATGGTTGGTGGATCGATTGGCCTGCTGAGGGAGCTACCACTCAGTCTTATGGTCAATCGAGTGATCAGCCAGCTGGGGGAGTTGCCCCCAGCCTTACAGTTGATCTGGTCGGTCTGCTGGGGGAGTTGCCCCCAGCCTTATGATCGACGGGTCAATTGGCCTGTTGGGGGGGGGGGCGACCCCCAGTCTTATGACCAATCGAGTGATCAGCAAGCTGGGGGATTTGCCCCCAGCCTTTGATCTTGGTCTGCTAGGGGAGTTGCCCCCAGCCTTACGATCGTCGGGTCGATTGGCCTGCTGGGGGAGCTAGTCCCAGTCTTAGGGCCAATCGTGTGATCGGCCAGCTGGGGGAGTCGCCCCCAGCCTTATGACCGATCCGTTCGGTTGCGAGGGGAGTTGCTCCTCGACTTAGGACCGATGTAGGAGTGATTAGCCTGCTGGGGGGATGCCCCCAGCCCTTCAAACGATCCGTTCGTTCGGTTGCGAGGGGGTTGCCCCTCGACTTATGGCCGACAAAAGGGTTAGGACCTTGTGAAGGCTTTCGAAGATTCCATGGTGGTGCTCTGCAACTACTTCGTCCAGCTCGGGTGGATGCAGGAGCTGTTCGGCAAGCAGGGACCCAGCAACAAGGTCAGAAAGTGGTCTGGATGCTCGAACTCGGACGATGGTGCTTCGGCCAGATCGGCTCGGCCACAGTCGGAGGAGCTGCTTGGTTGCTCGAACTCGGACGGTGGTGTTTCGGCCAGATCAGGTTAGCCACGGTCGAAGGAGCGGTCTGGATGCTCGAACTCGGACGGTTGTTCCTCGGCCTGGCTTGCGAAGAGAGCTCCGCATGACCGGCAACTTGGCATTGAGTTCGGAAGATGCTGGATCGAACGGGTGCTTGGACCCGACAACTTCCCTCAGATCTTGCGGTGATGAGTATCTCTCGGTTTGATTTTGGAGATAGGTGGTGGCAGACATCTCCCCGATTAGGCGACTGTTGGAGCGTTGATGCTGGAGTGTCGTTCGGGAGAGCTTGGAAGGCGAAGGTAGTAATGTCCTCCTGTGTACGTAATCCTTGCCCCCTACACGTCTGGGGTTTACCCAGAAAGGTGGCAAACTCGATCCGTCGGAAATTTCATCGAGTTGGTGCAAGTCGGCGGGCTCGGACTAAGGTAGGTCTGCTAGCTCGGCTGGTTCAACAGCTGATCACTCCTTATTTTACACCTTTTTTCCGCATTTTTGCATGCCATTTAGATCGCCCAAATCATGTTTTTCACGATATATCGACGATATTGCGGTGCTTTTCACGATTTGTTGTTTTTGTCGCATTTCAGGTGATTTGGCGCGATTCGGAGTGATCTCGAGATGCGCTTACTCCAGAGGGTCACCGACGACTTCCCCGAGGGGTATTTTGCTGTTGGAGAGGAGCGGAAGAAGAACAGACGTCGCAGGAGTGACGAGGAGGCCAAAATAAGCAGATTGGGCATGTTTAGTGTCCCACTCGGCCGAGTGGAGGACCCACTCGGCCGACCAGCGAGACACCGCTCGGCCGACCTGATCAGACACGATTTCTATGTGCACTCGGCCGAGCGACGGAGACCACATCGGCCGAGTGAAGAGACCACGTCCGCCCGAGTGGCGCCCAGACGAAGCCCTTCAAAAATCTCCAAGTTTCTGTTTTTCGGCTGCCTGAGCTTCAGAAGACCCACTCGGCCGAGTGGAGAATCCCGTCCGCCCGAGTACAATGAAGCCATCGGCCGAGTGACGTCAACTCACTCGGCCGAGCCGCCCCCGAAGTAGAGACCCTTGAAGGCCCCGACTTACTGGAAAATTACAGGGTTTCTCACTCGGCCGATCGACTTTTGTCACTCGGCCGAGTGCGACGCGCTGCCTGTAGCGAAAATTGCAGAAAACAGGCTGCGCAGGGGTATTTTGGTCACAGTGTTTGGACGATTTTGGGGGGTATTTAACCCCTGTTTTAACCCTAGTTTTGGAGAGCTTCTCCTTAGATTTTTTGCAGCTTTTTAGATTAGCTTTTTAGTTTTATTCTTGAGATTGGAGAGGAGGCAAAGTTTGATTTTTGTTGGATTAATTGAAGAACTCCATTGGTTTGTCTTTCTCTTCCCCAAAAATTCTATTTTTATTGCATATCTCAATATTGTGATGAATTCTATTGCTTATTTCATTGATTATTTTTGTGATCTTGCTATGAATTGTGAGTAGTCGCCACGTCTTGGGGCGTGGGGATGAACCCTACAAACCCAACTTCATATTTGTGATGAATTAGTAGAAATTTTGCTAGAATCGATATCTAGGGATTAGATTGGGATCAATTTACTACGGTTAGCTAGGAGTTCATACCGATCGGGATTTGCAAGAGATTGGATCCCGATTCGATAGGAAAACCTAGAAATCCGAATTGGGTTGGAATCGAATTTCCGTAGTATCGGTTTGCAAGAGATTGGACCGATACTAGGGTTTCCGGTTGCAATTCCGTGCCAATACCCGTTTGCAAGAGATTGGACGGGTAGGAACTATCCCAATCTAGATCGCGAGCCGAGTTTGCAAGAGATTGGGCTCGGTGCGCGATTGGACGATGATGTTGACCCTAATGCTAGTTTTCCTAGGCTAGGGTTTGCAAGAGATTGGACCCAAACCTAGGATAGCTATAGACCGGCAACAGCACGAGAGCGTGAGCTTGGTTCTACATTCAGTTGCAACTAGTCCATCCAAAATCTCAATCTAGCAATTTTGAAACCGACGAACCACATTTATGAGATACGGTGAGTAGCGGGGATTCCCCATTCCCTAGACGTTCTTTATTTGATTTGATATTTCCGCACTTTGTCTGACGATTGTGACAGGATCACCAAAGGCAAATCTTTCTTCTTGAATAGCCAGGGTGATTGGAACAAGCACGGTCATTCGTCCTCCCTGTGTTCGATATCCCGCTCGCTGCTACACCGTGTACTAGCGGTAAAACTACAACCGTTCTTTAGGGTTACGTCCCGGAGCGATCAAGTTTTTGGCGCCGCTGCCGGGGAGATCTTTTAGACGGTGTTCGTCATACACCACCCGGTTACTTCTTCTTTCTCTCTTTCTTTACTTTCTTCTGTTCGCACATTCTCCCTGTATTTTGCATAAGGCCTTTGCAGGAAGAATGGAGAATGCAATGTCAACAATAGAACTCAGTCAGGAAGACTATGACTCCTTCACAGACCTCCTTAAGGAGCTTGTCGATGAGGTCCACGCTACCGGAGCTTTTGCTATCGACGTCAAGGACCCCGACGAACAACTGTTTGCCAGTTTCGTGATGGACCAGATCTCCCCGGAGGGGACTATCGGGGGCAATGTCAGAGTTGACGTGATCGACGACAAATTATATTTCGAAAACGGTGGAACAAGTGTCGAGGATCGCCATACTCCGGGAGGATCTGCAGAGCAAACCAACGTTCAGGGAGTTACACCCCATGACACTTACTCTTGCTTCTATGAATCGTCTGATATGTTTCATGATTCCAGGGACGAACCGGAGCCGAGTGAAAGCTCTAACGAAGCTAGCGCAGAATCGGAGAGCGCTTATTTCGATGCATCATCCTCACTAAGTAGTGAGTCTGACTCTTCATAAGAGAGCGCGCCACCTGAGCACGAGCTAGACCCGGATGGCAAGGAAGGAGCGAAACTCATGCGAGCTGATGAAGTAGAAGGAGAGGCGCCTCTTCAGGTAGAACTTAAACAATTACCTCCGAATCTAAGGTACGCCTTTTTGGGTAACAAATTAACTTTCCCGGTGATAGTAAACTCCCACCTCGCGCCAGACCAACTTGAAAAACTCCTAGACGTTCTTAGGAGCCATAAAGATGTCCTGGGATACACTATATCCGATCTAAAAGGGATAAGCCCTAGGCTTTGCACGCATAGGATCCATTTGGAGGATACCGACGCCACCTCCATAGAGCCTCAAAGGCGGTTAAACCCGAACATGAAGGAGGTGGTTAAAAAGGAAATCCTAAAATTGCTAGAAGCCGGTATAATCTATCCTATCTCAGACAGTAGATGGGTTAGCCCAGTTCACGTCGTCCCCAAGAAAGGGGGGATGACTGTCATAAAAAATGAGAAAGGTGAGCCCATATCTACGCGCACCGTCACGGGATGGCGAATGTGCATTGACTATAGGAAACTCAATAAAGCCACCCGAAAGGACCATTACCCATTGCCCTTCATTGATCAAATGCTTGAACGCCTCGCAAAACATAAATACTTTTGCTATCTAGACGGGTATTCGGGATTCTTCCAAATCCCTTTGCACGAAGATGACCAAGAGAAGACAACTTTCACTTGCCCCTATGGCACCTATGCCTACCGTAGGATGCCGTTTGGCCTTTGTAATGCTCCCGCCACCTTTCAGAGGTGTATGACATCCATATTTTCCGATTACATTGAAAATATTATGGAAGTCTTTATGGATGATTTCTCGGTTTATGGAAGTGAGTTTGACTCTTGTTTGGAAAATCTTACTAAAGTCCTAAAAAGGTACCAACAAAACAATCTCACTCTCAATTGGGAGAAGTGTCACTTCATGGTCACGGAAGGTATAGTTCTCGGACACCTAGTCTCTTCGAGAGGGATTGAGGTAGATAAAGCAAAGATTGAGGTAATCGAGAAACTCCCTCCTCCTATTAATGTCAAGGGCATTAGAGGCTTTCTTGGTCACGCGAGGTTTTACCGCCGCTTCATCAAGGATTTCGCCTCGATTTCCCGACCACTTACCTCTTTGCTCGCTAAAGATATTCCTTTTATTTTTTCAGGTGAATGCTTACAAGCCTTCAACGCCTTGAAAGAAGCACTAGTCTCCGTGCCCATCATACAACCGCCGGATTGGAGCCTTCCTTTTGAGCTAATGTGTGATGCTAGCGACCAAGCCATTGGAGCGGTATTGGGACAAAGAAAAGATAAGAAGCTTCATGCGATATACTATGCGAGCAAGACATTGGATGACGCGCAGAAAAACTACACAACTACCGAAAAGGAGCTTCTAGCGGTCGTCTAATCCATAGAGAAATTTTGCTCCTATCTCCTCGGTTCCAAGGTGATCGTCCACACCGACCATGCGGCATTGAAGTATCTTTTAAACAAGAAGGAGGCCAAACCTCGGTTGATTAGGTGGATACTCTTGTTGCAAGAATTCGACTTAGAGATCAGAGATAAGAAGGGTACGGACAATGTCGTGGCGGATCATTTATCTAGGCTCATGCGCGACAAGGAGGACGAGAGTTTGCCTATCGACGACACATTCGTGGATGAGAGGCTATATGCCATAAGGACCGGTGAAGTACCTTGGTACGCGGACTTCGTCAACTACTTGGCTTGTGGAATCAAACCGCATGGGATGTCTACGCAACAAAAGAGGAGATTTCTGCATGAGGTCCGTAGCTATTTTTGGGAAGATCCCTACCTTTTCAAGATATGCAAAGATAGTGTTATTCGTAGGTGTGTTTCTAAAGAGGAGGCGACATCCATCATTTTGCATTGCCACGGTCTACCATGCGGAGGACATCATGCCGCCTCTAAAACAACCGCTAAGATCTTACAGAGCGGATTCTACTGGCCAACAATGTTTAGGGACACCCACGCTTTTGTGAAGGGGTGCGATAGATGCCAACGGACCGGGAATATCTCCAAGCGCAATGAGATGCCGATGAGACCCATCCAAGAAATTGAGCTTTTTGATTGTTGGGGAGTAGACTTCATGGGGCCATTTCCGTCGAGCAATGGCAACAAATACATCTTATTGGCCGTTGACTATGTCTCCAAATGGGTGGAAGCAATTGCCACCCCTACCAATGATGCAAGGGTCGTCTCCAAGTTCTTTAAGCAAAATATCTTCCCACGCTTCGGAGTGCCTCGTACCTTGATAAGCGACGGGGGAAGCCACTTCATAGAGAACAAGTTTGAAGCCATGCTAAAGAAGTACGGGGTAAATCATAGAGTTGGCATGGCATATCACCCCCAGACAAGCGGCCAAGTGGAAGTCTCAAATAGAGAAATTAAGCAAATTCTCGAAAAGACGGTGGATCGATCTAGAAAGGATTGGTCAATGAAGCTAAACGATGCTCTATGGGCATATCGCACGGCCTTTCGCACTCCCATAGGCACCACACCGTTCCGGCTCGTTTATGGGAAAGCTTGCCACTTACCCGTAGAGTTGGAGCACCGCGCGTATTGGGCCATCAAAACCTTTAATTATAATTACAAGAGTGCGGCGGTGAGGCGACTCTTGGACATCAACGAGCTTGATGAGATAAGAAGGGACGCCTACGAAAGCTCAAGAATTTACAAAGAAAGGACCAAGATTTTCCACGATGCCCGCATAACCGTCACGGACTTCAAAGTAGGAGACAAGGTCTTGCTCTATAATTCCCGGCTCCGACTATTTCCCGGTAAGTTGAGGTCACGTTGGTCCGGACCTTTCACCATCAAGCACATACAACCGGGAGGAGCTTTCGAGTTGGAGAGCAAGGACGGTTCCACGTTCAAAGTACATGGTCAGAGGCTCAAACACTATTCCGAGGGAGTCCCGACGGGCGAAACCAATAGAATATATTTGCTTAAGGGATGGCCGGATGATCTTTCATACCTCCTTGATGAGGTAATTGAGGAGGCGATCCCCCACTCTATTGGCGCTCTATTCGATGAAAATTTCGAGGAAGGCCCGGATTTAGGCCAAAATGAGAAGAAAGATGATTTCCCCGACCTCTCCGCTGAAGATGATGAAGGCGACGCTGATGTCGTAAGGATTCGAGAGCTCTGTAAGCTCTCGAAATTAAAGTCTCCAAAGAAAGCTCCTCCGGTACGGAAATCGGCATCACCGGTGAAGCCGTTGACCGGAGCAAATGCTAGCTTGGGGGAGCGTCCCCCCAACACTATTCAAGATGGGAGACCACCGAGGGAGAACACGCCGCCACGTCCAAATCCAAGCGCGCTCCCCGGAAAGTTTGATGGGTGCATCTCATATGCACCAAACATCCCACATTGATTGAAAATTATAGGGGGTCGAGCTCACGACCTTAAACGAGCACTTGTCAGGAGGCAACCCGACGGTTTTTGCTTTATTTTTACTTTTTCTTTATTTTCGTTTTAGAAATTTTTAGTGTTTTGAGTCGTTCGCCCAAAAATTTTGTGATAACGGGTCCTATTTTTTCTTGACAGGAGAGGAGATAGGTAGATCCATCATGAGGAGGATGAACGCGATGACGAGGAGCGCCCCAAGAAGGCGCTCGACGCTTAGGAGGAAGATGGAATCGACTGGAGGAAGAAAGACGGAGTTTAGAGCCCAAACGAAGACAAACAGCAGAACACAAGGCTCACTCGGCCGAGCATACTAGTCACTCGACCGAGTACAGAAGTTCGTCCGGCCGAGCCGCTCACGAACGAGGGAAGTCTTCTGTATCCAACTCTCTGTTTATTTTCCTGATTTCAATATAACTGCTACTCGGCCGAGTACATATTCCCACTCGGCCGAGTAAAACGGATACCCTCCTAGGGCGAGTCATGCCGAGTAGCTTGAGCCACTCGGCCGAATGGACTTACTCCACTCGGCTGAGGCTGGCAAGACCACTCGGCCGATGCGTAAGCGGGGAGGAATTTTCTATTGACCGTACTCGGCCGAGTGACCACGTCACTCGGCCGAGTCGTAACTTTTATTATATAATGGACGAGGGGGGGGGGCGCGATTTTCGAAACGCAAAACCCAATCGCACCCCGACTCTTCAGCTCCCCTCGCCCGACTCCCCTTGCTCGCATCCTCACTCGCCCGACCGGCCACCTCGCGCCGTCGCTCGGCCCGCCACCGTCGGCCGAGCACCCGCCGACGCCTCGACCGAGTCGCCGCCGGCGGCCGCCGCTCCGATCGCCTCCGGTATCCCCTATTTCGCCTTTTTCGACTCTTTTTGTGTATTTTTCGAGGATCCATGTGCTTAACGAACCCCTAACCCAAATCAATTTCTATATTTATCTGTTATACCCATAATGCTCCATACGTTTTGAATATTACCCGCTGATATCTCCGTTTCACGCGCAGGTTGTTTTTGGGAGCTTAGGGGAGCCCAGGGGAGCTTCTCGGGACTGATTTGAGCTTCGTGGAGGCGCTGAATTTGCACGCTTCCATTGCTTAGCACTCGCGGCGTGTCGGGGTACACTCTTTCCATTATTTTGCACACGCCACACTTTTCACGTTTTTCGGCGCGCTCGGGGCCGATATGCCGCCCCGGACACGGCCTCGGTCGAAGAGAGCTTCCGCCAAGCGGAAGCGGTCGGATGATGCCGACCCCTCCCACGAGCTGGAGGACTCTCCTCCACCGTCTCCCACACACCCCATCCACCCAGCACAGCCTGCAGGCCCCGCACACCCCGCACAGCCTGCAGCGCCCACACAGCCCGCACAGCCACTCCCCGCCGCACAGCCACCACCTCCGGCTCCACTGGTCGGGCCGCTCGGGATTACGTTCCGAGACGACGCACACCGCGCCGTCTTCGACTGTATCTCCCAGCGCTCGATCGTACCCTCCAGGTTTGCACACCTCGCTGACCTAGGACGCCTGGGGGTACTAGAGGGGATGCTCACGTTGTACGACAACGTGGGCTGGCGAGATTTCTTCCAGGTGTCGGCGGACACGTTCACCCGCCCGACACTTGAGGTTCTGAGTTCGATCGCCCGGACCGACGAGGGATGCTCGTTTCGGTTCATGGATCGAGAGTGCCAGGTCACTCTCGATATGATGAGAGCGTTTTTCTAGTGGCCCGCTGTCCCCGGAGCCGATCGCGGTTACTGTCCCACCCATATCCCCCCACCTTCCTTCGACGCCGGTGCCTTCTGGGCCCGGATTACGGGTCTTCACGCTGCCTTTGACCCTAGTAGGGCCAAGGCCTCGGCCATTGTCCATCCCTGCCTCCGCATTGCTCAGCGCCTTATGGCGACGACCTTTTTGGCCAGATATGAGCCGGGCACGATGTCTACGCCAGAGCTCTATATGCTCTACGCGATGACACGTCCCAGAGCTCTATCTAGGGATGGCGATGAGCTGGTCCCCGCCGTCGTGATTGATGTCGCGGCTTGGTTTTTGGACCGCATCATCGTATCAGTGGGCGCTCGCTTACCGATATGCTGCGGCGGCCTGATCACCTTGCTTGCCCTTATGACCGGCGAGGACTTCCCTGACGACTTGCGACGAGTCCCGGGCCCCACTTCTCTGTCGATAGATGTTATGGCCCGGATGAAGATGCTTCGTCCGCACGGTGAGCGTCACTGGGTCTGGTTGCACGGCCCTTACGGGGCCGATTACATGATTCTTCCGAGCCCAGCTCGGACTCAGATTGCACCAGCCCAGGCAGACTGGCTCCCTGCGATGGATGTTCTCATCCCCGCTGCTTACGTGCTCGAGGCCGAGGAGGCTGAGCAGGCCCACGCTGCCCCTGTAGACCCTGTTGCCCCTGCCGAGCCTGCCGTCGAGCCTGTTGACCCCGTGGCCCCTCAGCCTATACCTGACGTTTCCACTGCTCCTGACACCTCTGTCGGTGTCGAGAGTACCTCAGCTGAGCCCACTTCCACCACCTCCACCACTTCCGAGGCTGTCACCACCACTCCCACCACCACCACTGGCCCTCTGTCCGTCGAGCCTCTTTGCTCCGCACTCCCGGAGCGCCCACCGACCTTTGTTGAGAGTGGAGAGCCCTCGTTTGCCGCGGTCGTGGAGACCATGGCTAGCATGATTTCCGCTGGGGTAGCGCCTTTTGGTCCACACACTTCCACCCCAGCAGTAGTCACCTCTGTCTCCACCCCTGCTGTATTTTCCGAGAGCGTCGTGGCGTCTGTCCACACTTCTGTGCCACTGACCTCTCTGACCGCCTCGCTGCCACTTTTGCACTCTTCTTTCGCTGCTGCTGCCTCCACTTCTCACCAGTCTGTGCCCCGGCCTCGCACTGAGGCCAGGCCCACATTTGCGAGTGCAGCACCTTTTGTTCCCTTCCCCGCTGAGCCAGTCACCTACGCGACCCGAGTACGCCAGCCACGCCCTGCACAGCCCCGCCCGGTGCGTCCCTCTGCACCACCTCCCCCTGGCACTGTACTTCAGAGCATTCATGCTCTAGAGGGGGCGGTGAGTGGCCTCAGAGGCGACCTTAGGACCCTGTCCTCCACCGTCTCTGCGATGGCTGGCCGCTTCGAGCTGCTCTCGCAGATTCATTACTGTCTTACTCAGGTTCTGGAGCGTCTTCCGCGCGTACCCACACCCACCCAGCAGGTTCCCGCCCACACTTCCACACACACTCGACCTGCTACCACTACCACACCCACACCCGCTCAGTGGCCTGTCCAGCCACCACCACCACTTCCGCCTCAGGACGGAGACGGTGCAGCACCACCTTCCTAGGCACCCTTGATGCCATCGATTATTCCTGCCGTTGTGCTGCCCGTTTCTGCTGGGTCCTGTTCCACTTTTGACCACCCCCCTCACTTATTTTGGGATTCTCATGTCGACCATATATTTATATATCTTTTCTGGGAGAGAGGGAGCGTTTTTGGTGACACTCTTATATATCTATATCACTCCTCTCTGTGCATGCATCATGTCCGCATCATATTTTCATGTCTTTATCTTTCTTTTTATTTTTCTTTTCATCATGCATGCATCCTCACCTTCCCCTCACATTTCTTGTCTCTCAGTGTGCCACACTTTGCACATTGAGGACACTGTGCCATTTAGCTTGGGGGAGTGAGTTCTCACGTTCTTTTTCGATTTGCCACCTTTATTTTTAGTTTTTCACGCCACTCTCCGCTTTTGCACTTATTTTTCATCATTTTTCTTTTAATTTGCCATGCATCACGTTTTTCTTATTTTTTCTGTGTGCCGCATTGTAAATAGTTCTTTTTTCCCTTTATCTTTATTTCTTTTTCATCTCATGCTAGAGATGACTTTTCTATGATGATGATGACGTTGGATTTAGCTTACTCTATATGCATGCTATATTTGTCATGTCTTAGACTTTATTTCCGATATCATATGCTATGACTTGCCTTGCATCTAGAGATAGTAACCCACACTTTTGCCACATGAAAATGGATGAAATTCTATTATTAGCTGAGTCTGAATATTCATATGTATGCTATCATAGAAAACACACCAAGATTCACGCATTGAATGCTTATATCTGGAGTACTGATTTCTTTTTCCTATATCACTTCTATATGCATGAATTGTACACTTCACTTCAGGATGATTGAATGATGTTAGCTATGATAAATCTGGATTAGTTAGCTTTTTTGTGATCGAAACTGAGTAGATTAGATTACCCTGCTGAAGTTGTCGTGCATGTCTTATAGAGTGAACCGAGAGTTATATCTATTTCTTTCTCCACAAATCTTGAACATCATTTCTCTACTTTTAAAATCATTGGTGAATCTCCCCTTAGCGATTCTATTTTATGGCATTTCCCCCGCTACTAATTCTTAGCTCCAAATCTCTTATTCTCAAAAAAAAAAAAATAAAAGAGAGAAAAACATTCTAGTACATCATTATCTCTCTTCGAGTTAGGATCGTTGTGTATATATGCTATATTGAAAAAAAAAACAACAAAAAAAAGAGAGAAAAGAGGAAAAATCCTCAATAAAAGATCCCATCTCACTTTCTTTCTTTCTTCTTTCTTCTTATTACCTTTGGAGCTATATAAAAATGGGGATGTGAATATTTTTTATGTCACCACGCTTATAGATAAGCTTGGGGGAGGGGATCCATTGATGTGTGAGAGAGTGACTACCTGAAGTTGCACGACAACCTAGGCTAAGTAATATTCTATACTCGGTGAGATTATTTCTAGCTTTATGAAATCCAGAAATCTAAGCCTAGCGTTCATTTCATGAAATCCATACTTTTCTATTCTCTCTATTCTATTGTGTGATACTCTTATACTCCTGATAGAAAGTAATCAATTGAAAAGTGTGTGATCTGTGATTTGTATACCGCTTTAAATGATTCAGACGATGTTAATTTTAGAATTATTCCGTTTTTCATGATTATATCGTTGTTCGTGGGTTTTCCATTTCTATTTGCACTATTATACTATGATATCAAAATAAAATCTTTTGACATGAGTTTTTCATTCGGTGCATGCTATATGAGTAAGTGAAACCCCCGTCCTTTGAAAATGATCTAGTAGCTTACCTCTTCGCTTCTTTCTCTCTTCTTTATTTTCATTTCGTTTTCCATTCTTCTCCGTTTTTTATTTTTCATTTTTCGCCATTTTCGTTTTCCAATTCCACCGGGTTCGCCATTTACTTATCTTCCTCGAGGACGAGTAAGAGGCAAGCTTGGGGGATTTTGATCACTCCTTATTTTACACATTTTTTCCGCAATTTTGCGTGCCATTTAGATAGCCCAAATCATGTTTTTCACGATATATCGACGATATTGCGATGCTTTTCATGATTTGTTGTTTTTGTCGCATTTCAGGTGATTTGGCGCGATTCGGAGTGATCTCGAGATGCGCTTACTCCAGAGGGTCACCGACGACTTCCCCGAGGGGTATTTTGCTGTTGGAGAGGAGCGGAAGAAGAACGGACGTCGCAGGAGTGACGAGGAGGCCAAAATAAGCAGATTGGGCATGTTTAGTGTCCCACTCGGCCGAGTGGAGGACCCACTCGGCCGACCAGCGAGACACCGCTCGGCCGACCTGATCAGACACGATTTCTATGTGCACTCGACCGAGCGACAGAGACCACATCGGCCGAGTGAAGAGACCACGTCCGCCCGAGTGGCGCCCAGACGAAGCCCTTCAAAAATCTCCAAGTTTCTGTTTTTTGGCTGCCTGAGCTTCAGAAGACCCACTCGGCCGAGTGGAGAATCCCGTCCGCCCGAGTACAATGAAGCCATCGGCCGAGTGACGTCAACTCACTCGGCCGAGCCGCCCCCCGAAGTAGAGACCCCTGAAGGCCCCGACTTACTGGAAAATTACAGGGTTTCTCACTCGGCCGAGCGACTTTTGTCACTCGGTCGAGTGCGACGCGCTGCCTGTAGCGAAAATTGCGGAAAACAGGCTGCGCAGGGGTATTTTGGTCACAGTGTTTGGACGATTTTGGGGGGTATTTAACCCCTGTTTTTACCCTAGTTTTGGAGAGCTTCTCCTTAGATTTTTTGCAGCTTTTTAGATTAGCTTTTTAGTTTTATGCTTGAGATTGGAGAGGAGGCAAAGTTTGATTTTTGTTGGATTAATTGAAGAACTCCATTGGTTTGTCTTTCTCTTCCCCAAAAATTCTATTTTTATTGCATATCTCAATATTGTGATGAATTCTATTGCTTATTTCATTGATTATTTTTGTGATCTTGCTATGAATTGTGAGTAGTCGCCACGTCTTGGGGCGTGGGGATGACCCCTACAAACCCAACTTCATATTTGTGATGAATTAGTAGAAATTTTGCTAGAATCGATATCTAGGGATTAGATTGGGATCAATTTACTACGGTTAGCTAGGAGTTCATACCGATCGGGATTTGCAAGAGATTGGATCCCGATTCGATAGGAAACCCTAGAAATCTGAATTGGGTTGGAATCGAATTTCTGTAGTATCGGTTTGCAAGAGATTGGACCGATACTAGGGTTTCCGGTTGCAATTCCGTGCCAATACCCGTTTGCAAGAGATTGGACGGGTAGGAACTATCCCAATCTAGATCGCGAGCCGAGTTTGCAAGAGATTGGGCTCGGTGCGCGATTGGACGATGATGTTGACCCTAATGCTAGTTTTCCTAGGCTAGGGTTTGTAAGAGATTGGACCCAAATCTAGGATAGCTATAGACCGGCAACAGCGCGAGAGCGTGAGCTTGGTTCTACATTCAGTTGCAACTAGTCCATCCAAAATCTCAATCTAGCAATTTTGAAACCGACGAACCACATTTATGAGATACGGTGAGTAGCGGGGATTCCCCATTCCCTAGACGTTCTTTATTTGATTTGATATTTCCGCACTTTGTCTAACGATTGTGACAGGATCGCCAAAGGCAAATCTTTCTTCTTGAATAGCCAGGGTGATTGGAACAAGCACGGTTATTCGTCCTCCCTGTGTTCGATATCATGCTCGCTGCTACACCGTGCACTTACGGTAAAACTACAACCGTTGTTTAGGGTTACGTCCCGGAGCGATCAACAGCTCTGTCGCAGAGGGGATAGCTTTGTAAGCTCGACAAGGTGGCTTGGCGTTGAGACTCAGATACTTGGCAAGGCGATCGGACTCGTCTGGTCGGCCTCCTCTTGGGTTGGTTGAACTGGTGTGGTCGGCCTCCTCTTTGATGGGTCGGCCTCGTCTAGACACAGCTCCAGTTCCCTTTCCAACTTCAGCTCCAGCTCTAGCTCTAGCTTTTGTCTGGATCGTATCTCCCGCTCCAGCTCCAGCTCCAGCTTTTGTCTGGATCCTTGCTCCGGCTCCAGCTCCGGCTCCAGCTTTTGTCTGGATCCTAGCTCTGGCTCCAGCTCCAGCTCCAGCTCCGGCTCCAGCTTTTGTTTGGATCCTTACTCCAGCTCCAGCTCCGGCTCCAGCTTTTGTCTGGATCCTAACTCCGGCTCCAGTTCCGGCTCCAGCTCTTGGCCGTTCGACGGCACGACCAAGGTAGCTTGGCAGGGGCGGCACAATGATGGGAGCTCAGTCCATATGTTTGGCGATGGCAGCACGGTGTTGGCATGACAGACGTCGAGACAATGGCCAGAGATGGTGGTAGGGCCATCGATGAAGGCCGAGTCAAGGCTAAGCCCGACGCTTGCGAGGGTCGTTGGTGTTGTCTCTTGTTTGAACTCGACCGAGATCTCATTCTCCTTGGCAGCCTTGCCAAGCCACTCGTAGCCCCGCATCTTCCTAGCTCGTCCCCGGATCTAGACGCACTCCTTGCGCCTCTCCCTCAGGTTGGCCGAGGCCACAATGCCGGTCGCTGTGTGATCCGACATTGTCGCGGCCATGGCAACCTTATCTACAAGCTTTTTGTGAGGCATTTGTTGAAATCGGAGGATGTGGCTTTTTATCACCATCTCGCAAGAAGTTTAAGGAAGGAGAATTGTTAAGAGAGATCTTGCAGTTGTCTGATAGCACACAATTAATTAGCAAGGGGGAAGCGGACCATTCGTCCTTTTTTGTTGGGTCGGCTGCGAGCTCGTCTCGCTTGGTATAACCACTCGGATGCTCGGGTCTTGATCTCGGCTTGCTGATGCTCGAATGCTCGACCCGGAGCCTCAGATGCTCGGCTCGGATGCCCGAGAGCCCGGTACGGATGCTCGGAAGCTCGACCCGGATGCTCGAAAGCTCGACCCGGAGTCTCAGATGCTCGACATGGAGGCATGGATACCTATCGCAAACGCTCGACAAAGGAGCTCAAATGCCCAACGCGAATCGGGTGACATGATGCTTGTTATGGTCCCTCAGGCTCGGCAGCGCGTCACTACTCATGATCCAACGGATCGTCTTCGTGTGTTCCCAGTTCTCGGCCGTGTACAGCTCTGTAGTGACCCATTCGTAGGAGGTGCAGAGCCTATCGAGCTCAACAAGGGTGCATAGAAGAGAGCGTCGATCTTTTGAGGGTGCATCATTGCCCAACGAGTGTCGTAACCAGCCGAAAGCGCCCTCCACCGTTGGTCGTCCCGAACCGGGACTGTATCTTTGAAGATCACGGTGGTCTCGGACAGATAAGCGAGCATATGCTCGCTATCTCCCAATGTATGTTCGTCCTTCGGCTTGACATGGAGCACATAAGATCCTGCATCTGGGCACTTTTGCAGCTGATAACTCAGATGAAGGTCTTCTCCCGTCATGAATGTAGGGGGGTTCTCCACGAACAGAGTCTTGGCGAGATCAGACGAAAGAAGCCAAGAACTCGACAAGAAATCGACCTGCACGATTCGATTCACGGCTATGTCGTAGGCCGGGTCGGGCAGGTAGGGGCCCGCCTCCTTCGACCTGAACTTTCCGTAGCTCGGGAAGGGGAAATCCCTCTGCCTGAACGGCAAGATCCTCCCTATGCTGCCGAGGACCGAGTTTCGATACTTGTGGGTCCCTCCCACATGAGCCATGATCTCCAGCATCCCAGCGCCGGGGATCGTGTCGTCGTCCAGGATGCAAATGAAGTCCGTGTCAGCCTGCAGAGTCAGCTGGAACCTGCCGTAGTACGCGAAATCGCGGCTTGAGCTTATGAAGCTGATCCTCGAATATTTGTAGCTCGCAGCTATCCTCTTCAGCGAAGCCTCATTGGGGCTACCGAAGGAGAGCACCCACGCACGGTGGAACGACAGAATCTGGTTGAGCAGCGAGTCGAGCTGCGTGTAGAGTGTTTTCCTCTTGAAAGGGTTCGGAGTCCTCCGGGGCAGCACGCTCCGATTTGGGTATGCCGATGAGGGACTCAATTTGACGTTGAGGAGGTGCTCGGTACATGGTCAATCGCAGGGGAGCCTCAGCATCTCCTCCATGCTTCTTCGTTGGTCCTCTGGGGGCTGGGGTTCTTCTATGACCACCCAAGGTCTAAAGATCTGTGAATAATCGACGCATCGTAAGGAACAGATCCTCTTGATATCGGTGATGTCGATGGATCGACTGAGAGCAAGATCATGTAAAGCTGGGGCTCAACGATCCGCTTGTCGGAGGGGCTGGCCAACCCATCGCCTCGCGTCCCGAAGCGGAATCAGGCCCTAGCCCAGGCCAAAACCCCGAAGCCCATGCCGAAAATCAGCGAGGACCCACCGTCGAGATTGGTCAGCAACTTTCTTGGCGAGCAGCGGGCCTCCGGTGTCGAGAAGTCCCTCGGTGTCGATCTCGAGATAGAGGGGATCAAGAAGTCGGATCTCGACTCCCGAGAGCTCTGCGTTTCTTTCGTCCCCGAGAACTCCCCTGATTCATCTGATAATGACGAGGATGCGAGGAGCTTGGTGCGCCGGCAGGGGAGATTGCCGATGAGTCTGTAAAGAGAGGGCAACATCATTACTGGCGGGATCCTCCGCTGCGCGTCGAACTTGTCGTTTCAGAGGCCGTCGGGTCTTCTTCGGATGAAGACGATGCCGGGGCTGATGGGGGCAGCCGGTGGTCTCTCCTCCTGCCACTGGGTTTTCACCTTAGGCTCAGCACCATGATGATAAAGAGTCGGGCATGTTGCCGAGAAAACCAGGGCAGCTGAAATCTGGCATTCTTAAGAAAGCTGAGGAGGGGAACGATGATCCGCTTCATGTGGATCGAAGAGGGGTGAGACTCGGGATTAGATCAACCGATTAGATGTTGACCTTATCGCATGCTCGCTTGTTTTGGAAGGAACCCATTCAAGGGATCAACTTGGGCTTGTTTGTTTTGGAAAGAACATGAGAATTGGTCTGATGCGAACTCTCCAGCTCAACATTAGTTGTCTGCGCCCACAGTATCAATCCTGGATCGCGGAATAAGAAATCCAATCTTTCGCCTTTTGGGTGAGGGCAGATTTTGTTTAACGGGATGAGTTACTACTGGTGTGGTTGACGTCGTAGGTATTGACTCGTTCCCACAGACGGCGCCAATTTCTTACGAGTGAATTTTCCCGCAAATCGATAGTATGGAGGGTGCGGGGTCAATGCGGTCAAAGGGGACACGCGGTACCACTGAGATGTCGTAGCTGTCACGTGAGACGGAGATGACCCTTGGGGTCGGTCGATGGCGCGTTCGCTTGGGCAGGAAGGCGCGGTTCCGTTCTTCGACGCGCCGAGGGTAGCCTCGGTGGGATGACATCCTCCAGGATCGGTTGAAGGCGGAGTTGCTCGGTGAGGGATGCGCGGATCTTCACGCCGGCCCGCCGAATAGTAGCCTCGACAGAACGATGGCCTCCTGGTGGTGGAGATGAGCAGACTCGAGGACGAGGGCGCTCGGCTCTGGTTGGGAGGACGCTGAGGGGTAGCCTCGGCGTCGCTGGATCTCCTGGACCTGAATAGACGAGAGAGCTCGTCAGGGGGGTCGGACCTTGGTTTCGACCGATTCCCCTCTGATGCCAAAGTCTGATCTGGCCTGATAGATGCTCGGTGGGATCGGGCTTGGTTCACAGGGATGCCAAGCGTCGATCCTCCAGCCGAGCTATGGAGGAGCATTATCTTAGGTGGAAGAAGGTGTAAGAAGGGAGTTTGAGATACCTCCGTTGTAGATCGTGAAGATCCAGTCCCCTTTCCTATGACGCATCCCCTCCTTCATATACTTGAGTCCCATGCGATAATGGGCCATTATTGCCGTCATTCATGGGGCGTGCCGAGTGGGGAGATTTGACCCCCACTAATTGTACCCGTTTTGATGAGGGGAAGAATGCCATAAAAGTGGCCATGATGGCTAGAGTGATGGCCTTTGGCGGTTGCCATATTTGGAGAGCCATGATGGCTAGAGAATGATGGCCTATTAAGCCGGGCCATAATTAGCGAGCCATGATGGCTGGAGAGTGATGGCCATTAAGTCGGGCCATAATTAGCGAGCCATAATGGCTGGAGAGTGATGTCCATTAAGTTGGGCCATATTTTCCTCCACTATTGAAGTGGGCAGTCAGTTGGGCCTTCGTCTTGGGTGGAGAAGCGCGACCCGCCCGTGAGATCCTTGGGCCAGAGCCCAAGGCCGTAGTAGGCCGGTTGACTGGTCGTAGTTGACCTGGCTCTTCCGGGCCCGGTCAAAATAGTCCTATCACTCACCATGTCTTTGTTTACGTTTGATTACAGTCTTAACAGAAATAAAAAAATAGTTGTGTTAAAAAAATCATATTTGTTAAAATGGTATGAAGGAAGTAGGCATATGGTATTCACCATAGCTATATTTATATTATATCATGAGAGTTACAAGTCCCTTGGAACCCAAGGGACACCCACTAAGAGTGGGTTTAATGGTGGATGATAGTGGGTGGAGTTCAAAGGTCTCTCCCATTCATAACACTCCCCTTCATCCATCCATTCTTAGCATATGAATTCTTCAGGATCCAATACGCTAGTATGTAGTGGATACTGCTGGATCCAGAGATACCGTGTTTGCCTCGTTAAAACCTTAGCTGTGGAAAACCTAGTGGGAAAAACCAGCAGCTTAAGTAAAAAGAGTACAATACACAAGTGACTCCCCCAGATCCGTACAAGCATCAGGCTTGTAGGTCTTACAGCTGTCGCATCCATATACAAGCTTTCTAAAAGTACATCTAGGAAATGCTTTAGTAAACAGATCAACTAAATTATTACAAGACAGAATCTATAGTACTTCAATCTGCTTCTGCTCCTGTAGCTCGTATGTCCAAAAGAACTTGGGAGAGATGTGCTTCGTCCTGTCGCCCTTGTTGTAACCAGCTTGTATTTGAGCTATACAAGCTGCATTATCTTCACATATGGTTTGCTCAAGGTCGTCCGTCTTCAGGCCGGTCATCACTAGAATGTGATGAATGACTGAACGAAGCCAGACACATTCTCTGCTAGCTTCATGGATCGCCAGAAGCTCTGAGAGGTTGGATGAGACTATTGTGGTGGTCTGCTTCAAAGATTTCCAGGAGATGGTCATACCACTGAAAATGAACACCAGTCTGTGATTTCTCGGTATGTGGATCAGACCTGTAACCTGCATCTGCATAACCAATCAAAGTGGAAAATCCACCTTTCAGGATGTATACTCCCAGGTCAATTGACACTTGGAGGTATCACAGAAGCTGCTTTACTCCGTTTTAGTGGCGTTTTGTGGGCACTGAACTGTATCTGGCTAATAGGATGATTACGAACGCTACGTCGGGACGCGTGCAGTTTGCCAGATATAGTAGTGCTTCAAATGGCACTAAGGTAAGGTACTTCAGGACCTAATGTTTCATCACACTCTTCCAGGGGCCGGAAAGGGTCTTTATGTACATCCAATGATCTAATGACCATTGGTGTACTTAGAGGATGGTACTTATCCATATGGAAATTTTTATGTAATTTCCTTGTGTATGTGGATTGGTGTAATATGATTCCTCCGCTAAGGTGTTCTATCTGTAAGACAAGACTATATTTAGTCTTACCTAGGTATTTCATTTGAGGCTTACAGATATATCATCAATCTTTACAGGAGATCCAATTATGTTTAAGTCGTCTACATAGATGACTATTAATACGAATCCTGTTCCTGTGGTTTTAATGAAAATACACTGGCAGACTTCATTATTGGTGAAATCTTGTTAAACAATGAATTCACTCAGTCTGTTATACCACATTTTTCCCGATTGCTTAAGACCATATAAAGATCTTTGCAGAATAGACGTCCCGAGGTCTATCGTTTATTTATGTCGGTATTTTGAAACCATCAGGAAGTTTCATATAGATATCTTTATCTATATTGCCATGTAGATATGCAGTCACAACGTTCTTGAGCTGCATTTCTAGGCTTTCCATTGATGTTAAGCTTATTTATCAATCGAAAATGTGATCGTATCCATAACCCGAGGAAGAATATTCATAATCTATCCCCGGTCGTTGGGAAAATCCCTGAGGTACAAGCCGTGCTTTGTAGCGTACGATCTGATTATTCTCATTTATTTTCCATATGAATACCCACTTGTATCCCACGGGTTTTACACCATTTGATGTTTGGACTACTGGTCCAAAGACTTTGCGTTTCAAGAGTGAGTCCAGCTCTACTTCTATTGCATCGTTCCACTTTGGCCAATCATCTCTGTGTTTGCATTCAGCTAGAGATTGTGGATCGATATCATCGTCGCATTGAGCGACGTGAACATCAATATCGAACGCGAAGTCGTCGTCGTCGACAATGCTTTTTCGGTCCAGTACCTCCCTAGTACGTACGAATTTTAATGATATTTCTCCTGTATTTGTCCTCTCCGGGGGACTGAAGGAGGGGAGAGGTTACTGGTTTGAGCTCAGTATCCCGTGGTGGGATATTCTTTATTTCTCCAGGTATTATCCTCTTGTGAGGGAATTTATCCTTGGAACCAGGCGGTCGTCCTCTTTTTATTTGAGGTACAGCTGATTCTGCTACCGGTGAATTGCACCCATCTGTGGAGATGTCAATCCTAGCTGGCGTATTGGCAGCAGGGACGTGTGATCTAAAAATCATCTGGTTATCAGTGAATTTGTCTGGTAGTAGATGTACTGTATTCTGAATGTGAAGGATCGTCAGGATCTCATCTTCATACAGATTAGTACCTGGATCATAATGAGACAAAAACTTAGTGTCCCACGAAATGGTCTCTGAAGCTTCAGGCTTCTTAGTTTGTGAGCCTAGTATGGGAAAAAAATTATATAAAGATGCATTTATCAGTACCATAAAGTACTAAAATGGAATACTTGATGGGTGAATTGGCCCACAAATGTCTCCATATACTCTCTCCAAGAAGCCAGGAGACTCAAAACCCACTTTCAGGTGGGATGGTCTCGTGATTAAATTTACCCTTATAACAGGGAGGACAAGGAAAAATCACCCTTTTGAAGAATCTTCAGGTTCTTCAAATTATGTTTACGGGATTGGTTTATGATGCGTTGCATCATTACTAATCATAGGTGACCTAGTCTATAATGCCAGAGATTGAATTCTGGTGATGTAGAACACTGCTGGTGCTCTATCAGATTAGCTTCTATAGGTTGGATGTATGTTTGATAAAGGCCCGGCGGGAGTCCTTTAAAACGTTCTAGGATGGTTTTATGCCATCCTTATGACGAATAACATACAAGTATTCAACACTATTTGAAAATTTTAGTTTCCAAGTAATATCCGTTTAAACAGATGTCCTTGAAAATTAATAGATTTCTGTTTGATATTGGAGAAAATAAAGTATCTTTTATTATAACTTGTGTTTGGTGTGGGAGCAATAAAATTGCTTCACCTGATCCATCGATTATTTTATTTAGTCTCGAAATAGTAGTGACGGGACCATTATAATTAATGATGCTTTTAAAATAGCATCTATCACGAAGGATCGTGTGTGTGGAGGCACTATCCACTAGGCTTTCACACTTCATCTCTAGAAAATAATGTAAAAACTTTTATGAAAAGTAAAACTACATTCAATTCATAATTAAGATAAAGAAGGACATTATTGAAGATACATTTAAAACAATAATGATAAAGGCTGAAAAGATGACTAAATTTGCTTTAGGCAAGAAGGTTGTCATTCTCGAAATCCTCGATGTTTAACCAAGTTGGAGGCTGTATGTCTACCAGATTTTTTTCTGCAGAAGGCTTCAAGCTTTCAATATACAAATTAATCTTGGAGGTGGTGTGGAGTACAACAGACCCTGGACCAATGTCCAGTCATGCCACATCTGTGGCATTTTTCTTCCCAGTTTTTCTTGGGAGCAGACGTCTGGTTAGAGGTATTCCTCTGACACATATTCTTTTTCTTCCCCTCATTATTGTTGTTCTGTGGAGGAGCTCTGGTCTGCTTCTTTGCAGATTTCCCCTTGTTGAATCTTCCTCTGTACTTGTTCTTCATCTTCTGGGAAGAAACTGTTTGAGCCTCAGGGAGAGAAGCAGAGCCATCAGGGCGTAGGTTATGAGTGGCCAGTAGGAGGTCTCTATTCTGCTCTGCTATAAGAATGCAGGTGAGTAAATCAGAGTACCTCGTGAACTTGCGTTCACGATACTGTTGCATGAGAATAGCATCCTTCTCATGGAAGGATGTATATGTTTTCTCAAGCATTCGAGTTTCTGAGACTTGTTCACCACATAACTTCAAGCATGAGGTGATGTTATGGAGAGCTGAGTTATACTCAGATATGGACTTAAAGTCCTGAAGTCGGAGATTTTCCCACTCATAATGTGCACGAGGGAGGATAACATCTTTCTGATGTTGTATCTGTCTTCAAGTGATGTCCACAGTTTATGAGGGTCTTCCACTGTTAGATATTCGGCCTTCAGGGTTCGATCAATTTGTCTCCTGATATAGATAATTGCTTTCGCCTTCTTTACATCGGAGACTCTAACAGTAGAAGTCCCTTCATTAGTTGTCACAGCCGTAGCTGGAGCCTGAATTGTGTGACTTATGCCCTATGAGCGCAGATGGAACTTCAGGTACAGCTGCCAGCTCAAGTAATTTTTTCAGCCGCATCGAGAACATCAAAATCGACGCTCACAATCTTTGCATTTATCTAAGCATGGAATAAGCATGAATTAATTATACATCCAAAATTAAAACATGCATAGAAGTAAAACTAAACTAGTTGTGGGGATCGGCCGGTCACCACAAAAAATAATAAAAGTCCAAAGTCCCTTATACATTTTGAATTACGAGAAAATTAAAAATACATTTTAGAAACCCTTGGGGGTCTCAGCATTAGCAATTTTCCTTCGTCTTCAGGCAAAGTATCTCTGGGCATTGGCTTTTACATTTAGTTCATCACTATATTTTCACTCATAAGGAAAAAACTGCGAGGAAAATAAATAGTGGTGACTAATAACGGCCGATCCAAAACCACAACATAGTTTTACCAACATTTCAGGCAGTTTATATACGTATGCAACATCACAAGAATATACCAGGCATTTTATTCCACATCACATGCATATTTTATTGGATAAATATATTTAATTTACATTTAATAGTTACTTGGACCACGTGAAAACGTCATTACCTATTAGGTTAGGTAACTTACCTAACCGACAGAGCGGTCTCAGGATCCTTGTAATTATTAAAACGTAAAATAATTTTTATCCAATTTAAAAGATAAGGCAATTAAAAATCAATTACACATCAAATATAAGTAACAAATTAATTACTAGCCACAAATACCCCGAGAGGAGTTCATCAAACTCAATATCCTCACCCTGATTTTCCCTGATTTTTCTGGATTTTTCCAGAATGTTTTCGGATTTTTTCGGATTTTTCTGGAAATTTCAGGTTTTAATAGGGTATTCTCAGAATTATATATTAATTTCTGAATTAAAATTAATTTGGTCTGCGGTCCAGAGGCCCGCGGGCTGCAGGCCCGTTAGCCAAAAAATACCCACTTTTTTAAATTCTGTTATTAATTGGGCTCATGGCCCATCAGGGGAGGCCCATGCCTCTTCTCCCCTTACCCTAATTAGGGTTTTAGAGGGGGAAATTTGGGTTTGGGAGAGTCAGCTGATCCATATTCATCTTCCCTTTATATCTCTCATTTTCATTCAATGTTTCCCAAAATGTCGCCCAAAATTCTCTCCTTATCATCGACACATTCATATCGTCAATCTCTTCCCTCTCCATCGACGTCCACTATGACGCTCTCATCAACAACCTCCCTCCTCTGCCACTGGTCGCAGCAAACTGGGCGGTGCCCCGATGACAGGGGGCAATGAGGGGCGACGCCCCCCTCGACGGGGGGGGGGGGGGGGGAAAGGCGGCGCCCCCCTCGACAGGGGGGCGATTAGTCGGCGAAATTGAAAGCCACCCCGACAGGGGGGCAGCGAGCAGCGTCGATCCGGAGGGAGGCCCCCCGAACAGCCGCGTGGAGAAACAAGAAGAGAACATCTCTCCTCAGCCCTGTCAGGGGGGTGGCGATAACAAGCGACACGAAAAACCACAGCCCCCTTCGACATGAGGGGGGATGCGAAGTGAAACAACACCCCTCGACAGGAGGGGGGGTGCTCCGACGAGAAGAGGGCCGGTACATGGCGACGGCCCCCCGCAGGGAGGCCTGGGGAGTGAATTTCTCCAATTCTCAAATAAAGGAGAGCCAGTAACAAATTTTGGAGAGATGGGGGGTTGGTGATACTGTAGCAGCAACAAATTTGCTCAATACTCATTCCAAACTCATTCAAATGCTTCAAATTCTCATTCACAGGGGAATGAATTCAAATGCATCATTCACTGTTTTTCCCCAATTTCAATTTTCCCAAGTTTGGAGCAACAACACATTTTATTTATT
Organism: Scilla litardierei; assembly: GCA_030789695.1. Taxonomy (NCBI): domain Eukaryota; kingdom Viridiplantae; phylum Streptophyta; class Magnoliopsida; order Asparagales; family Asparagaceae; genus Scilla; species Scilla litardierei. Next base: position 330,767,131 of record CM061142.1, read on the forward strand.
TTTTATAATAAATAATCTATTAAAGACAGATTTGAAAAATGGGTTTTAATAGTAAATCTGTGTGTTTGAGAATGGATTTTCTTGCTATAGGGTTTGCTATAGATTCATAGAAAATTATTATCACAGATTTTAACAACATGCGCATGTTAAGATGTTGATCTAGGGGTTTTCTTAGAATTTACCTCTAGATCTTACCCACCGGATCTAGCGATGTTCGGAGAATGAAACCCTATCCGTCCTCGCAAATCGTCCGTCGGCACCGATTCGTCCGTCGGCACCAATTCATCCGTCGGCAGGGATTCGGCTCAGCTGATGAGCGTGCTGATAACGTGTTAAAATAGTATGAAGGAAGTAGGCATATGATATTCACCAAAGCCATATTTATATTATATCATGAGAGTTACAAGTCCCTTGGAACCCAAGGGACACCCACTAAGAGTAGGCTTAATGGTGGATGATAGTGTGTGGAGACCAAAGGTCTCCACCATTCATAACAATATTAACTTTGTTGATGTTGGTGTTAAATCATTGGGCCGGCACTCATGAAGCGAAGATTAAGCCGCCAATAAGCTTATAAAGATATTTACCAGGCCCACTAAGCTCATGAGGTCCACAAAAGGTGCCAGCCATTAACATGGTCAAAGCCCGCTTATCATTCTGACCATTAAGCTTCCGTTGCTTGAGGGGACGGTTGATAATGGGTTCATAAATGGCGGGAGGCATGGACACCATTATACCTATTTATGAGGAATGATGGATGACCGTTATTCCCCATCGTCATTGAACAGACACAAGAGTCTATAAATAAGAAGGAGACAAACTGAAGTAGGACAGACTCTGGAGGTACGAAATACCTAATACTCTGATAACTTTACTCTCTCCCCACTCTCATATTTCTTCCTCCAAATTAGCTTGATGTGCCTGACTCAGGACGATTCTCCTTGTATCGATCTTGACAGCCCCTATTGAATCATCCACTGACTTGAGCATCGGAGGGGATTTGGTCGGGCCCCTGCCTGACCCCCTTGACGATTTTCCTATGTTACAGATCAATGTAGATACATCAAAGATAGGTCGTACTTCAGAACCATAGCTCAGTCTCTACGACCCAGGATTTCCTCTCCATGGGTCCCACTCCTCAGCCAGCGAAGGGTCCACTCAAAGAAGGCATCCTCGTCAGCCCATATTTACTGGATGACGAATCCATCCGTCAACATTTGGTGAGGACGCAGGGTACGAGAGTCGACATCCTCATCACTGTTTAGCATTGATGATGTCGACTCACCCATCAATCCAGGGCCTGACAGGCCAACTGCTAGCAAGGCGACGTACATAATTAGACACCTTGGAGATACCTTGGTTATTTCACACCCGCATACAAACTGGTGGGGCTGCTTGTCAATCCAACCTGGAGCAAAGCGATGGGCCATATGAGTACAACCGTGCCAAATGCATGGATCAGTTCAACCCTCTTTGTCAAATATGTCGACATCCCACTTGTCAACATCTGATGCCATCATCGAGAGCTTATATTCCCAATGGCCTTATTTGCGTCACTTTTTCAATGGAAAACTGTAGCATGTCGAGCTGCTCATCATGTGCTCGAGAAAGTTGATGAACGGATCATCTTGTCCTGGCCAGGCTTGAATCTCCCTCCATCCAAGCTCTGACCAAGCTCTGCCCCAGCTCGATCTCTCCTCGTCGAACCGACCAAGCCCTATCCATGCTTGCAGCCAATCTCGAGATGTTGACTCCTAGGTTCGCCAGATATTCTTGCCTCCGACATGTTGGTCGAGTTCGAAGGGGTACCATACTCATTCAGCATGTCAATCACCAAAGCTTTCCTTGTCGAGATGAGTCTGCCCATGTCGATTTGTCAGCTCTACTTGCCAAAGAGGACTCTACAAAATTCCTCTCTGAGCTTGACTAATTGGGATCTTCGTCCGATCGACCTTTCCTCTGCTCGGGCTCGTCTGACCAACTCGTCCGACCGAGCTCTCCTCAAATTGGAGCTCGTCCAACCTGGCTCATCTGATCATGCTTTCCTGTTATCAGATCAAGCTTTCCTACGCTTGGGGCTCGTCCGACCAACTGATCCGAGAGCTTTCATCTGGCCAGAATGAGCTTTCCTCTACTCTGGGCTCATCCGACCAACTCTTGGCTCGCCCAACCGAGCTCTCCTCAGATCAGAGCTCTCCCCCAACCGAGTTCACCTCAGATCGGATTTCACCTAACCTAACTCGTCCAATCAAGCTTTCTTATAGTCCGATCAATCTTTCCTCTGCTCGGATCTCGTCCGATCACCGTCTTGTTTGAAATTCGATTGGAGTCTGATCGCCGTCTGATCATGCCCCTTCCGATCATCAAGCCCAAGCAAGCTACGCTCGAGCGAGCTACACATGATTTCCACCCGATCATGCCTCGTCCGAGCTACACCGAGCAGGATCTGATTGTCCGATCGTGCCCCTTCCGATCGTGTGACGGCCCGTATTCATCAGTACACTTATTTTCGTATTCTACGTATTTTTATACTTAAAGATATTTTAAAATGATTGGTCAGGAGTTTTATATCAAAAATATTTTCAAATTAATTATATAAAAAATATTTTTCGTATCATCATACTAGTTATAACTTGTATTCGTAAGTTTAAGTGTCGTCAAAAAGTTTAAATATTTTATATAATATTTTCTACTTAATTATTACTGATATAACCATATCAATTAATTTTCTATATAAACACTATCAAAACAATTTCAAACTCCTACGATGTGATCCTATGGTCATTTAGTGCTCTCCATATTAATTTCGTAATTTTCTAGAATCAAATCGATTTAGAACCCGCAAACCCGCGACCTAAACGTTTTGGCCCGAAACTCGTATCTCTGTAGCTCAAAATTCGAAATGGACCTCGTATTTGCAATCCTCGCAACGATACAAACCTGTGGCTATGTTTTCGTAATTTTTCGGAGTCATATGTGATGAATGGGTAATTTGGTAATAATGATAATAATATGTTATACTATTAATGACCTTTACTAATCACTTTTACCTCACCCTAATTACTATTCTAATTACGTTACCTACTCCCTAACCCATAGCCCATTTCTTAAACGTGGAAACCCATGTTTTCCCCTCCTAAACAAATTCATTCCCCCTAGTTAATCCCCACCTACCTTTTAATTACCATCATTGACTAAATAATTAATACTAACCCTTATATAAACCCCCCTAAACTCTCTCCCTCATACAAAACCCAACGGCAGCCCCGAACCCTGTTAGTTATTGGGTTCAAGACTAACGTTGTTTAGATGATGATCAATACATTATGTTAATGTGCTAATCAATCTTATGTTTTAGTCTCAGTTTATCTTAATGATTATATGTTGATGAGACAAAGCATAATGCTTGGAGGATATTACAAGGGATATCTTAAAGATCTCCAAGAGTGATGGAGTGCTCAAGCTTTGATGAAGTCATGAAGATCATCTAATGAAGCCAAAGCTTGGAGCATGATGATGGATGGACATCTAGAGGAGCAACGACAAAGCTTGGAGCTTGATGAAGGAAAGCTCATCAAGGGGTGCCAAAGCTTGGAGATGTTGGGGAGCATCAAGGTATCATGATCTTGAAGACTTAGACTCTAGGAGATGCAATAAGTAATCCATGTAATTTCTATTACTTGCATTTCTCTTTTTGAGTCTAGCATTATTGTAATGCCTAGATAGATGGTCATACTCTCATGCATATGCATTTAGCCATTTTAGTGAGCCTTAGGATTATCATAGAATCCAACCCATTGGGTCCACCTTGCCTTAAACTCTTACTGGAATTTTTGGCTCTCTCACAGTTGACTGATGAAGGCACGACAGTCGACTGGATGACTTCCAGTCGCCTACCCGGCATTCTACAACCGACTAGTATGCAAGCTCAGGTCAACATTTTATTGACTCTTCTTGAGCTTTTTGCATCGGTCGACTGATGTTCAATTTACAGTCGCATGTGTTTCTACAGACGCCTGTAAATTGGTCGACAGTCGACTGTATGCATCTTGCATTTTCTGGGCTTCATCCCAATTTGCAAGACAGTCGATTGATGAAGTATTTACAATTGCCTGTATAGTTACAGTCGCCTGTGAAATGGTCATCAGTCATCTAAAAGGCGTAAGTGCAAAAATTACAGCTCTCTGTGTTTCTCCATCTCCAGCAGCAGTCGACTGATGAAGGATAAACAGTCGCTTGTCTACTTTACAGTCGACTGTCATTTGTTCATCAGTCGCCTGTATGCTTACTAGGAGTAAGTTGCAACTCTCTGTTTTATTCCACCCCCCTGCAGCAGTCGCCTGATGAAGGATATACAGTCGACTGTCTATTTTACAGTCGCCTGTGTAGTCTTCTATAGTTGACTGTCCTGACTCAGATTATAGCCATTGGGATTTTTCTAGCCGTTGAACAGTCGACTGTCATTTGTTCATCAATCGACTGTCTGTTCTATAAACTGCCAAAATCTAGCCGTTGCAGATTTCTTACCTTTGTGTTTTTGGCTGGTTTTATGGGTTCCTGTTGGCTTCCTATATATTGGAGATGGCTTAGTTCATTTAGAACTCTGGAAAAAGGGTTAGGAAATCATTAAAGATCATTTAATTTCTTCTCTAAGCCACGCCTCACCCATTCCCTCATTAGAGCTTCAATCTTATGCTATAGCCTAAGCTCTAGGGAATTTCTCCAACGGATTTCATTCTCATTCCTTTTCTTGGAGAACATCTTTCTTCTCTTCATTTCATACACTCAAGTGAGAAGTGTTAGTATTCATTCCTAGAAGAGAGAAAGATCGACAAGTGCAATCAAAGCTAATCTCAAGCACTTGGCCATTCACTTGCATGCCTTCTTCTTCACATTGGTAAGATCATATCAAGGCATAGGTAAGTGTTGTTTCGTTTTGTTTTTGTTTCGAAACCATAATTCTCTTTGTGGGATTTAGATACTCTCTTTGTCGGAGTTACTCTCTTTGTGAGAGTTTGGTTTTTTCTGTGTGAAAGAACAGAACAAAATCCTCTGTGTGAGGTCTCTCTGTGTGAGAGTAAGGATATCTTTTTGTGGGAATCCAAAATCCTTTGTGTGAGGTATCTGTGTGTGAGATTGTATTCACTTCTTTGTGTGGAAATATAGAGAATATTGGTGTGGCTGGACATACCCAAGTTTTGGGGAACCAGGGTAAAATCTGTGTGTTTGCGTTTGTTGTTATTGAGCACTCTGTTTATTTTCCGCTGCTTAATGTGCTTTAATTTTAGTAACTTTTAATTAAGTACTTTGCTTGCCATTACACTATTCACCCCCCTTCTACTGTGTGTGTAGCCCCGCAGGATCCCTTACAGTTGGTATCAGAGCCTTGGTTTGGTGGCTTTTGCAAGCATGACTTGTAAGTCTCAACAACCCCTCTCCTTTCCTCCCGTCTTCAAATGCAAACACTTCTCAAAATGGAAGAAGAACATGTTCCACTGGCTTGATGTGCATGAGGAGTTAGGGTATATTACCTCGGATGCTCGAGTTTGGAATGCATTGCTCAATGCTCTCTCTCCGAAAATTGCTAAGGAAGTGAAGGAGACCGAGAAGGCCAAGAAGATATGAAATTATCTTGATGAAGAATATGGTGGAGAGGAATCTTGCAATGATGAGAGCATCGTTGGCAATGAGGTATCTCGTAACTATCTCGTTCAACACGGTAATTTTATTGGAAATGATAATGCATTGTTTATGAACTCTCTCAAAGCGAACAATAACAGCTTGGGAGAGAAGCCCACACACACACACACACACACTTCTTTATCATCCAAACATCGTGATGATACACAAACCATTGCATTGAATCACGAAAAGATTGCTCTTGATTCTCATGTGTGCATGTTGAGCAAAGAGAATGACTCTCTTAAAGCTCGTATTGAGTTTGATCGTGATTTTTCATAAACTGTGAAAGAGAGTCTGTATGCATCGCATAATGTTGAACTTAATTCTTTGCATACCGAGAAAGATACTCTTCTTTCTCAATTGAGTGCCTTGAGAGATGAGAATGCTTCTCTCAAACTCCAAATGGAGAAGATGCACTCGGAGTGTGATTACAACATTTTGAGAGATGCGACATTGGCTCTCAAGTCAAAATATTGCACGCTTAGCTCATGTCTATCCAAGAGGGATGACAACATTTCTTCACTTTTGAAGAAATGTGAGCTATTGTCTACTCAAATTGAAAATTTAAAATTGAGTAAGGACACGGTTTTAGGATCCTCTTCATTGAAGGTGAACAAACCAAGCTCTTCTCGTAGAAGCACCCAAATAAATTTTATAGGGAGCATTCTAAAGAGAAAGTCACATCCAACTCTTTTGGCCTAAAATCAAATATTATTTCTAAGCCAAAGAAGAAACATGCATATATGTACACCTCATTGCATACGAATTCTATTCAAAAACCTATTGGTGTGAATGCTTCTTCATATGTTGATATGCATGATAAATCTACCATAGGAATAACTTACTTTGCTTGCATGCTAAAATTGATGCTAAACCTTTGCATGCTTCACATAATCCTATGCATGGTAGAATTACTTGTGTGAATGCTTCTAATGATAGATCTCATGTTTCACACACGGGGTACGCCAATGTTTATGTTCCACCTCATAAGCGTGCACCCTCACCTCCTACTCATGCCTTAACCAAACCTCTTCTTAAGAATCCAAAATCACTTTCTTTGTGTATTCCTAAGAATGTTTCTAGGCTTGATAGGAACTCGTATATAGAATCATATGTTCGTCATGTTATATTTTCATATGACTATATACGAAAACCAAACTCCACTTTTATTTGGTTTCCACCTTGCTAGCTCACTCACATTGTTATTCATTGTTTGGGTACCATGCTTGTATGTTTACATTTTGTACCCACATTTTTGTGAGTGTGTCCATTACTCCCATGTTTGCATGTTTTGTATGATTATGTGGGAGTATGGAATTTTTTCTTGTTAGCATTATTTTTCCATTCATATGTCACATTGAATTTCATTTACATTGTGTTTGTGCATATGGGATGTTTATTTCTCTTGTCCTTGGTTTTCCTTTTTGGTTATTACCCATCTTTTTGATATGCCAATGGGGGAGAGAAATAGGTTATGTAAAAATATACCTTATGCTTGTTTATGCATTATTATCAATTGGTATGTTTTTGCATAACAACCATCAATATGATTTGTGCTTTATATGTTTATATTTTGTGCACATTTGCAAATTGATTGGGGGAGTTTGTTAGCACACATTGTTTATTTCAATGTTTATTATATTTTGACATAATGGGTTGTCATCATCAAAAGGGGGGGAGATTGTTAGTTCTTGGGTTCAAAACTAACGTTGTTTTGATGATGATCAATACAATATGTTAGTGTGCTAATCAATCTTATGTTTTAGTCTCAGTTTATCTTAATGATTATATGTTGATGAGACAAAGTGTAATGCTTGGAGGTTATTACAAGGGATATCTTAAAGACATCCAAGAGTGATGGAGTGCTCAAGCTTGGATAAGTCATGAAGATCATCTAATGAAGCCAAAGCTTGGAGAATGATGATGGATGTACATTTAGAGGAGCAACGACAAAACTTGGAGCTTGATGAAGGAAAGCTCATCAAGGGGTGCCAACGCTTGGGGATGTTGGGGAGCATCAAGGTATCATGAGCTTGAATACTTAGACTCTAGGAGATGCAATAATTAATCCATGTAATTTATATTACTTGCATTTCTCTTTTTGAGTCTATGATTATTGTAATACCTTGATAGATGGTCATACTCTCATGCATATGCATTTAGCCATCTTAGTGAGCCTTAGGATTATTATAGAATCCAACCCATTAGGTTCACCTTGCTCAAAGACTCAATTGGAGTCTCTGGCTCTCCAACAGTCGCCTGAGGAAGGTTTTACAGTCGACTGGGTGATTCCAGTCGCCTGTTGAGCCTTCTACATTCGACTGTGGTGCACTGCTCAAGTCAAATTTTTTATCGACTCTACTTGAGCTTTTCGCATCAGTCGACTGATGTTCAATTTACAGTCGTCTGTGTTTCTACAGTCGCCTGTGAATTGCTCAACAGTCGTCTGTGCGCAACTTGCATTTTCTAGGCTTCATCCCAATTTGCAAGACAGTCGACTGATGTTCTATTTACAGTCGCCAGTATATTTACAGTTGCTTGTGAAATGGTCAACAATCGTCTGAAAGGCGTAAGTGCGAAAATTGCATCTCTCTGTTTTTCTCCATCCACTGCAGCAGTCTCTTGATGAAGGATATACAGTCGACTGTCTGTTTTACAGTTGCATGTGTAGTCTTCTACAGTCGACTGTCCTGGATCAGATTATAGCCATTGGGATTTTTCTAGCCGTTGAATAGTCGACTGTCATTTGTTCATAAGTCGACTATCTGTGCCATAAACTGCCAAAATCTACATGTTGCAGATTTATTCTCTTTGGGGTTTTGGCTGGTTTTATTTGTTCCTTTGAGCTTCATATATATAGGAGATGGCTTAGTTCATTTAGAACTCTGGAAAAAGGGTTAGGAAATCATAGAAGATCATTTAATCTCTTCTCTAAGACACTCCTCCCCAATTCCCTCATTAGAGCTTCAATCTTATGCTATAGCATCTAAGCTCTAGGGAATTTCTCCAACGGATTTCAATCTCATTCCTTTTCTTGGAGAACATATTTCTTATCTTCATTTCATACACTCAAGTGAGAAGTGTTAGGATTCATTCCTAGAAGAGAGAAAGATCGACTAGTGCAATCAAAGCTAATCTCAAGCACTTGGTCATTCACTTGCATGCCTTCTTCTTCACATTGGTAAGATCATATCAAGGCATAGGTAAGTGTTGTTTCATTTTGCTTTTGTTTCGAAACTCTAATTCTCTTTGTGGGAATTAGATACTCTCTTTGTGGGAATTACTCTCTTTGTGAGAGTTTGGTTCTTTCTATTTGAAAGAACAAAATCCTCTGTGTGAGGTATCTCTGTGTAAGAGTAAGGATATCTCTTTGTGGGAATCCAAAATCGTCTGTGTGAGGTATCTGTGTGTGAGATTGTATTCACTTCTCTGTGTGGGAATATAGAGAATATTTGTGTGGCTGGACGTACCCAAGTTTTGGGAAACCAGGGTAAAATCCGTGTGTTTGTGTTTGTTGTTGTTGAGCACTCTATTTATTTTCCGTTGCTTAATGTGCTTTAATTTTAGTAACTTTTAATTAAGCACTTTGTTTGCCATTACACTATTCACCCCCCTATAGTGTGTGTGTAGCCTCGTAGGGTCCCTTACAAACCCATGCTCTCTCTTGTCGACTTCCTTCTCACCCTCACGCTCTCCCCCTCCGGAACCACCGTCGGAGCCCCCTCATCATATGCTCACCCCGCTGCCATCTCTCCTCACTCTTCTGCCACACCCACACGACCAAGCCCGACCACCGCCCACCTACGACGAGGCGCCCAGCCTGCAGATGTCGTTGAGCTCCCCTCCACGACCCTGTACACACCTCAAGCAGCCCAACTCCCCTCTTCGTTCGCTCCCCGATGCCACAGTCGAGCAGCGCTGCCTCCGCCATCGAGCAGCGCTGCCTCCGACTGCTTCCCGACGTCGATGTAAATCCGCAAGCAGCAGCAACAGCTGCTACTGGCACTCCCCACCTTCGCTCGTAACCGCCGCCTGCGCCACCGCCTGCCACCACTACCACCGTGACGCCGCTCCCCACGACCCCCATCGCTGTCGCTTCACCCTAGTGCTGCTCCCTGCCGTCGTTTGTCGTTGCCCCTCCGTGCATGTTGAAGGTGAGAACGAAGACGTTTTACATTTAATATGAAAATATGTTTTTGAATACGTATTTAAATACGTATAAGAATACACATACGTATAGGCTGATCATAATAAATTGTTTATAAATCGTATAGGCCTCAGAAAAATACATGGGAAGAGCCAAAAAATTCGAAACGACGAAACGGACTAATTGGCGCTGGTTTCATCGCCAAAAGGCAAGTACATCTTGTAATGCCCTACGTAGCTACTGCACAAGTACTAGAGGGGGGGTGAATAGTACTTTAAAGTAATTAAGAAGATAATTCCTAATTATCTTGTAAACTCAACCAACAATGCGGAAATGCGGAAATGTAAATAATGACAACAAAGAAATGCAATTGCAAACAGACAATTTAACGGGTTTGGATCCACCCAAGTCTCCCCGACTTGTTCCAGGTGATCCTACGTCCCAACCACCCGGATCCCCTCCGGATACTTGAGTTAGAAACTTCTAACTCAAATATGTACTATGAAATACTTGTAGAAACCTCTACAAGATCAAATTATACACAAATGAAATTGTGACTCCCACAAACCGGGATCACAAACCAACTCTCACAACCGAGAGTAAAACACTTGTAATATTCAAAGTAAATGAAATACGAAATGCTTACCGACAAAATCCTATGCCTTGAGTAAACTTACGATTTAGGGCAAAGACGGATTTTGGGGAAGATGAAGGCACCAAACCCTAGCTCCAAGATGTAGATCAGCGATGGAGACCTAGGAGGATGTTGGTGACCTAGAATCAAGCTCTTGGCTTGGAAGGCTGACAATCAATGAATCTCTCTTTTGAAATAAGAGTGAGGGAGAGATTCAAGTGAGAAATGAAATAGCATTGAATGAGAATTAATTGCTTCTCTTTGATCTCTAAACTTCAATAAATATCAGCCTTGAATGCTATGAATGCAGCACACCAAGTATATATAGGTTAGAGGAAAGAGAGAGCAAAATTCATGGCAATTAATGCTCCAACGGCTCTATTCTTAAGTAGACTAGTCGGTCAAAGAAGGACCACTGACCGACTAGTTCATCAACTAGTCGATCGGTGAAACAACATGAACCGACTAAGAGATGAACAACCAAAAGAAGAAGTTCAGACAATAGAGAACTAGTCGGTCCAAGAAGACTTGCCAACCGACTAGTTTCACAACTAGTCGGTCGGTGAGTGAACTGTGACCGACTAAGAGATAGAACAAATAGTCTGAATTCAAATACAGCTAGTCGGTTTAAGAACAACTTCTAACCGACTAGTTTCTCAACTAGTCGGTCGGTCGTTGTGCTTTGACCGACTAACTGTAAACAGTAAGTTAGGCTGAACAGTGGAAACTCAACTAGTCGGTTTAAGAAGGATTCCTAACCGACTAGTTTCACAACTAGTCGGTCGGTGAACCTTCTTTGACCGACCAACTGTAAACAGTAAGTGAGCTTGAAATTGAGAAGGCATTCTAGTCGGTTCAAGAAGCTTTGCCGACCAACTAGATTGCCATCTAGTTGGTTGGTTCTTCTTCTTGAACCAACTAACATGCACAAGAAGCCGCGAATCGAAGCGTGAAGCTTCGGGAAAGTTTGTATGGGCTTCTACTAAGATCCTAGCTCTAAGATAGGAGCGTTATGAAGATTAAAACGTAAGACCTACTCAAGGCTTAACAATCTACAAAATGAAGCTAGAAGACTATAAAATAAACTTGAAGAACCGTCTTCGAAAGCTTCAATCGAATCTTCATGACTTCAATAATGGTCCTTGAGCTTCAACGAAGCTTCAAGCATATGATCACGCGCTTTGAGAAGTCTTGAGACATTGCTTTAGATGTTCATAGAAATTTGGCGACGATCTCCATAACTGAGCTCACAAAGAGTTAGTTCACGATATTTATGTTTGTTCATCATCCAAAACCAAATCCGGGGAGTCAATACTCAACATTCTCCCCCTTTTTGGTGATGACAAACCAACATAAATAATAATAAAAAATAATGATTCAAATGAAATTTACTTACTCCCCCCTGCATTGATGACACGTTAATTCCAAATTAAATAATAATCATACACATCAAGCAGACGAGTAAAGTATAAAATGAGAATCCAATTATTGAAATTTTGGATTTAAAATCCATTTTTATATCTTAACTCCACCTGAATCTAACATATCAAATTAGATTCACAGTAAATTGCTTTGAATTATTAATTAGCACATCGTTATTATTAATTCTCTCCCCCTTTGGCATAAGCAAAAAGAGCGGGAGATCAACGACAACAATGGCTAAAAATAAAAGCACGGGAGTCGTAGAATACGACGACGGTCCAAATGACACCAAAGGAAAATACGACGGAAATCAAGGCGTGTCAATGAGACCAAAGTCGAAAATCGAAACATAAAATCATCAAAAATCAAATTAACTTCACGAATTGAGTTATGTAATATACTCTCCAATATCAACATTCTTGATGAATTAAGTGCATGGAAAACAATTCTATGTTTTCATAGAAAAAATTTCTATTAAATCAAGAGTTAATTGTCGAGCGACGAAGTCAACATCAGTGACAGAATTAATGTGCACAAAGAAGTAAATGTCAGCACGATGTATATATATATATATATATATATATATATATATATATATATATATATATATATAAATAACAAAATCGATACATCTGACAACATACAAAATAAACGATCCTCAGATCGGGGCACATCATACATCACACATCACAACATATATCGAAGTATCTCAAAACATACAGACATCCATCCAAAATACATCAAAATACATCAAGATACATCAAGATACATCAAAATATCCAGAACCACCCAAACTATCCTACCCCACTCTCTCACAACAGGTAAATCATCCAAAGTGCATAGGGAGAGTCCCCAAGCTGGCTCTGGAGGTGGAGGCAGGGTCAGCAGCAGCAGCAAGCTCTGCAGGAGGGGTGGTGGTCACTGGGTCAGCAGAAGTGTCCACAGATGGGAGTGTCGCAACAGGAGTGGCCTTGGGAGCACCAGACGAAGTATCCACCAAAGGAACGGTGGCAGCATGTGTGCTCTCGGGGGCACCGGCAGAAGTAGCAGCAGCAGCAGACGTACCCTCTGGGGCACGAGCAGCAGAACCAACGAGCTCCTGGAGCTCATCCTCATCCATCTCCTCCTCGTCAGAAACAGACGGAGGAACCTCTATGCCCATGCGAGAGCAGATGCGAGCGAGCATCTCCTCAGAGCGTGCACAACGAGACTCCACACGTCTCAACGAACGTGAAAGCTCAACGAGAGTAGGAGAAGGAGGTGGAGGATCAGCCAAAGCAGAAGCTGAAGGGGTCGTCCTCTGAACATGACGAAGCGCCGCAAGAGACTTCTTGACGACCGTCGCATTCAGAGGGGGACCAAGGGGACGCTCATCATCGGGAGGAAGATGGACCTGGAAGTGACGGAAGACGAGAGTCAATAGGCACGGGTAAGGAATGTGGGCTGACTTGGTGGACTTTCGAATACATTCGAAGGAGTCCATCTTGTCAAGAATAATCCGTGCCCAATTGATCTCGCTCCCCATGAAAATAGCGTAAATGAGTTTGAGGAATGGCTGGGAGGGTAAGCTAGATGAGACGTACTTCGGAAGGAGGCACGACTTCAAGATAAGATTTAGAACCCAGGCATTCGGCTAAAAGACTTGGATGGGACGCCAATCATGGCGGGAGGGATGACATGGAATATCTCAGAGAGCATGTCCTGGTCAAGAGAAGAAATGTCGTGGACAGAGATATCGGTAGGGAGGAGGCCAGAAGAAGAGACACCTATCAAATCCCCTAATATTTTTGCAGTGAGGACAATCGGTGTCCCCAAGACAGTCGTCTCAATGGAATGGGTCTCGTCGTACTGACCGCGAACACGGTTCGCATAGAAAAGCTTGACTAGACGGGGGTACGGGTGTGGATTCGCCTTAGGGTCATGGCGAAGATAATCGATAAGGCCGGAATGGGAAAGAAGATCGGCTAGATGAGGGAAGTCGGAGAACTGAACGAAGTGCTCCAATAACAGCGGACAATGTTTGATACAATTGTATGCCGCGAGACACAACGGGTCATCGCGACATAGTGATATATCGACACCGCCAACTGGCATGTTAGCCTTCCCCTTAGGGGGACGAGTGCTAGATCGAGGTGGAGGAGTAGGATCCCTATGGGTAGGCTCGGTCTCAGGGATATATTCCGTGTCGGAATCAGAATCAGCTGGAGGAGTGGGAGCACGGAAAGAAGCTGGAGACACGGGCTGCTTCCTAGGCTTGGGCTTAGATCTAGGCTTGGCGATCGCCGTCCTCTTCTTCTTAAGAGGAGGCGAAGAAGACGATGGATGGGTGGTCTTGGAATGACGTTTGGGTTGCGGGGGGTCCGTAGGAGGCGACTTTATGGTCATGGGTGACGGACTAGATGGTCGGATCGGGATGCGTGTCTTCGCCATGATCGAGATGAGACATGCACGAAATCAAACTAGAAATCAAAATCTAAACCCTAACACAAACCCTAGACAAACCCTAAACCGAATGGAATCGAAATCGAGCTGAAAATCGAAGCAACCGAGGTCTATAAGCTGAGAGAGGTAGATACCTAGGAGGAGGAGAGGAGATCGACGGTTGACGACGGTGGAGATGGCCGAAGATGGCCAGAAAATGACGATCGACGGTGGAGGGAATGAGGGAAGTCGAAGGGGTGAGGGCTGAAAGATAATATCGCACCGACTAGAAAGAGATTTAGTCGGTGCAGAGGGGCTTTAAGTCGACTAGGAATGCGAAAAGACGCAGCTGCCCCTGTGCAATTAGTCGGTCACAGTTCAAGCACTGACCGACTAGATGCCAATCTAGGCGGTCGGCCAATAAGCTTGAACCGACTAAGTGCAAACAGTAACAGAAGCCAAAATTAGGGCTTGAGTTAGTCGGTCTGAGTTCATTCACTGACCGACTAGAAAGCAATCTAGTCGATCGGTCAATGAACATGAACCGACTAAAAGAGTCCAAAAATTTTAGAATTTGAAATTTTGAGTTCTCTCCTAATCGCACTTGGACGAAACATCGAAATACTCACATATATCATTATACTACCCCATAAGACATTGAAAATCTTAAATACAACGTTCATGAATAATTCGAGCAAAAATTCCGAAAATTCAATCAAAAAATCCAGAAAATTCTCAATAATTCTAGCATGAGCAAATATAAACGAAATTGAATATCATGCAAGATTATTGAACATATGAATCCTAAATCTCAGATTCACCCATAATCCCCAATTCTCGACGCAACCGCACAAAGGAGTCTTCCTTTAGTGGTTTCGTGAAAATATCGGCGATTTGCTTTTGGGTTTCAACGTACACTAAAATGATGTCCTTTTTAGCAACATGATCATCTAAGAAATGGTGACGGACATCTATGTGTTTAGAATGGGAATGGTGTACAGGATTCTTAGAGAGACATATTGCACTTTGGTTGTCCACCATGATAGGGCAAGTATCACAGTTTATACCAAAGTCTTTAAGAGTGTGTCTCATCCAAAGAACCTGAGCACACGCGGCACCGGCGGCAATATATTCCGCCTCGGTGGTTGAAAGTGATACAGAATTCTGCTTCTTGGAAAACCAAGAGACAAGAGAATTTCCTATAAAATGGCAAGTGCCACTAGTACTTTTCCTGTCGGATTTGCATCCCGCATAATCTGCGTCACTATATGAGATTAACTCATATGTGCTAGACTTTGGATAAAGTAATCCAAAGTCAAGTGTGTAACTTAAATAACGAAAATATGTTTTACCGCTATTAAGTGAGATTCCTTAGGTTGAGACTGATAACGAGCACATACACATGCGGCAAACATAATATCGGGCCTACTTGCGGTAAGATATAATAAACTTCCTATCATACCCCGATATAGACGAATGTCTACATCTTTGCCGCCCGTATCTTTATCAAGATGTGTAGTCGTGCTCATTGGAGTCTTCTTCCCGGAGGCATTCTCCATTCCAAATCGCTTTAGCAACTCTACAGTGTACTTGGTTTGGTGGATGAAGATTGCATCATTCATTTGGCTAATTTGGAGACCTAAGAAATATTTGAGCTCACCCATGTGGCTCATCTCAAATTGATCCTTCATCACATTAGAAAACTCTTCACAAAGAGTGAAGTTAGTAGCACCGAAAATGATATCATCAACGTAAATTTGAACTAAAATTATATCATTATTCGAATACTTAACAAATAATGTAGAATCAACTTCTCCCATTTTAAAACCCAAATCCAAAAAAAAATTCTTTAGACGGTCATACCAAGCTCGAGGAGCTTGTCCCAAACCGTAAAGTGCTTTCTTAAGTTTGAAAACATGATTTGGAAATTTTTCATTTATAAAACTCGGTGGTTAAGAAACATAAACTTCCTCAACAACATCTCTGTTTAAAAACACACTTTTAACATCCATTTGAAAGAGTTTAAAATCTTTATGGCATGCAAAAGATAACAATAATCTAATAGATTCTAATCTAACGACTGGAGCAAAGGATTCTTCAAAATCAATACCTTCCTCTTACCGATAGCCTTGAGCTACTAACCGAGCTTTGTTCCGGACGACGATTTGGTTTTCGTCGGTCTTGTTCTTGAAAATCCACTTCGTTCCTATAACGGTGTGGTTCTTTGATGGCAATGGAACAAGCTCCCAAACTTCATTCCTCTCGAATTGAATGAGCTCTTCCTCCATGGCAAGGATCCAAGCACTATCTTCGCAAGCTTCGTTAATATTCTTTGGCTCTATCGAGGAGGCAAAGGCACAATGAGCGAAGTAGTTGACTTGAGATCGCGTCTTGACACTATCAAGGATGTTGCCAATGACTTGCTCATGAGGATGGTCACGAACGGTATGAAGCCGTTTGGAAATTCTCTGATCACTAGGAACATTCTCAAAAGATTCATTAGTAGGGTTAGTAACATTAGAATCAATAGAATTAGAATTACCATTTGAATCACATAGGACATCCATGGAGTCATCATCATTAGTAATTCTAGTAGGGACAAAGCCTTCATTAAATGAAACATGAAGTGATTCCTCGATCGTTGAGGTTCGTTTGTTGTATATCTGGTAGGCTTTGCTACGGGAGGAATATCCAACAAATATCCACTCATCGGATCTTGGATCAAATTTGTCCAAACTACCATACGTGTTTTTAATAAAACATTTTGCACCGAAAACTTGAAAATTTTTAACTTGAGGCAATCTACCAAACAACAATTCATAGCAAGTTTGTTTGGTGCCGGGCCGCAAAAGTATCCTATTAAACATATAGCACGTGGTATGTACCGCTTCCGCCCAAAATTGATGGCCAAGTTGGCTATCATCAAGCATAGTGCGAGCACATTCCACTAACATCCTATTCTTTCTCTCAACAACACCATTTTGAGGAGGTGCGCGAGGGAAGGAAAAGGTGTGAGTAATACCAACTTCATCACAAAAGTTTGAGAAAGACTCATTCTCAAATTCCCCTCCATGATCACTACGAATAGTGACAATGGTGGTTCCAATGAGATTTTGTACTTTCTTAACAAATATTGTGAAGTTTTCAAAAGCATCATTTGTATTACTTAAGGAAAATACCCAAGTAAATCTAGAAAAGTCATCAACGATGACAAGTCCATATCTAGCATTACCTAATGAAGTAACTCTAATTGGCCCAATAAGATCTATATGTAAAAGCTCTAGAGGCCGCTTAGATGAAATGCTTTTCTTAGGTTTAAATGAAGATTTTGGAAGCTTGCCTCGTTGACACGAGTCACAAAAGCTTTTCTTTTGAAAGACAAGCTTAGGGAAGCCTCTAATAGAATTTAACTTGGAAAGTTTAAAAGGTGTTCCAAAGTTCACATGACCAAAACGTCGATGCCATAAGTGTTGTTCACTTGTGTTGGCAATGAGACATTGTTCATGTGATCTTGGAAGATCTAGGATATATATATCCTTATGGCGTGTGCCGGAAAACAATAAATCATAATTATCTTTTCTTAAAATATGGCACATTCCTTTCGCAAAACTAACTTTGTAACCTTTGTCACAAAGTTGGCTTATTGAAATAAGATTGTGGTTTAATCCTTTAACAAGGTAAACATCACTTATAAGTGGTTTAGAAGGATTACCCACTTTGCCAACACTTATGATGGTTCCGCTCTCGTTGCCTCCAAAGACTACCCGGTTTCCATTTGCAATGGGCACCACTCCGGAGAGCAATTGAGCGTCACCCGTCATGTGTTTTGAACACCCGCTATCGAGTATCCAATTATTCTTGGAGCTAAATTTGGATTTGTTGCTCCGTTTCTTTTTCTTGAGTACCTAAAGATAAACATATCATTCCATGGTACCCAAGGTCATTGGGTCCTAAAAGATTAGACCTTTGGAAGCCAAGTCCAATTGGACTAGACTTCCCAATGAAATCATTAATATGCACGACATTCATAAAATACGAATTCATGTAAGCTTGTTTTTCATTCATGCTTGTGTTCTTCGGGCTCCAAATAGTGAAGATTTTGGAAGCCCTAATCCTATTGGGAGCATGCATGCGTTGTTGATTTCTACGTGATGCATGTCGTGGATATGCATATGGCACATGATGAAATGGTGCATGATGAAAATTGTTCATACGATGATGTGGGTGAACATATGCATGTGGAGGAACACGTGCGTGAGGGTGTCTCACATGGTGTGCATGTGCCCGTGGATGTGGTGCATAAAAATCATCATATGTGTGAACATGTGGAGTAGGATGTGTGTTCCTACGTGGCATGGTATTGGTGTACATATAAGCATGACCCTTCTTTGGAGGTCCACCCAAAGTGGGTTTCTTTCCAAACGAGGGTGTGTACGAGGTGGAAGCACCATTGGTAGATGAACTACCAATAGAGTGTTTGCTACCACTCGTTGAGGCATCGGAAGTTGGCCTAACAAAGGTAGTGACCGATTTGGATGAATTTCCCATCGTATACCCCAAGCCAATGTGGTGATTGGCCGGAAGTAAGTCACTTAGGATTTTATCCAAATGGTCCTTACCCTTATTGAATTTATTAATTCAGCCTAATGTGCACTCATACTTCTCGGTGAGAGAATGCATAGAAGCATCCAAAGTGGATACTTGCGATGTGAGTACACAAACACGAGACTTGAGACTCTCATTCTCGATACTCAAAGTTGAGTTCCGAGAAATCAAATCCGCCATCTTATGTTCATCCGATTCCTCGATATGAACATGCTCAAGTTGAGACTTGAGATTTACAATCTCATTTCTCAAATCTTCAACAACGGTGTCGTTGTTGATGGTGATAGATTTAGGAGAGGTTTGTAGACTAGTTAACTCTTCTTTGGTCTTAGTATATCTATTTACCAATTTAGAGTACTTAGACCATATTTGCTCGTTAGCTAATCTAAGTTCATCCATAGTTACCTCATCATCGCCTTCATCCTCGCTATCATCGGAGGAAGATCCTTGATCATGTTCCTCTCTTGCCATGAAGCACATGTGTGCTTGCTCCACTTGCTCATCATCCGAATCTCCACTTGAGAAATCCTCAGAGTCGGTGAATGTCCCGACAAGTCCTTTCTTGTACCCTTTCTTGTACTTCTTTGACTTGTCGAACTTTGGTGCCTTCCACTTCTCCTTGTGTTTGTTTTGAGGACAATCCGCTTTCATGTGTCCTGGCTTGTTGCATTTAAAGCACAAGGGAGCGGAGGCGTTAAAAGAGCTAAACTTTGATTTGTTCTTGAAATTACCTTTTCGGAAGAACCGGTTGAACTTCTTTGCCATGAGGGCAATGGATTCCAAGTCCAACTCGTCTTTCGAGTCTTCATTATCGGTGGATGTAGAAGTAGATGGAGCGGCCTTGAACGCAATCGCCTTTTTCTTTGGCTCGTCTTGCTTCAAGTAGGACTTCATCTTGTCCTGCAACTTCATCTTGCTATCCTTGCGTACCTCATAAGACATCAAGGTACCCATTAGTTGAACAACGGTATATTTGTTCATATCGTTACCTTCCTCGATGGCGAAGGTGCGCTTCTCCCAACAAGAAGGAAGTCCGTCAATGATCTTCAAGACTTTCTACTTTTGGGTGTAGGTCTTTCCAAGAGCCTCCAATTCATTTGTAATGTCGACGAAGAGAGCATAGTACTCCTTCATCTTCTCACCCTGTTGCATATGAAATAACTCGTAATCTTTATTAACAACGGTGAGTTTGGAGTCTATTAATCTACTCGTTCCTTCATGCAAGATGAGGAGTGAGTTCCATATTTGATATGCACTCTTACATGTGCATATCTTATTGAAGTCCTCGGGCTCCCAAGCACATTGCAAGGCGTTCATTGCCTTGGCATTGCTTACCTCCGCGGTGACCTCCGCGGGAGTCCACTTCGCGAAATCTTCTTCTTCGGGCTCGACGTACTCCGTCAACGTGGCTCTCCACAATGAAGCACTCCGGAGGAAAGTTGCCATCCGGTATTTCCAGTACCCGTAATTGGTACCGTTGAAGAAAGGAGGCCTAGTCTAGGAGTGTCCTTCCATCACCGAAGACGCTCCTTCACGGTTCCTGAAGGTGCTGTAATCTGAAGGTGGACGAACGGTTTTGTTGTCGTTGGCAGACATAGCTAGGTACTTGGCTCTGCTACCAAATGTAATGCCCTACGTAGCTACTGCACAAGTACTAGAGGGGGGTGAATAGTACTTTAAAATAATTAAGAAGATAATTCCTAATTATCTTGCAAACTCAACCAACAATGCGAAAATGCGGAAATGTAAATAATGACAACAAAGAAATGCAATCGTAAACAGACAATTTAACGGGTTCAGATCCACCCAAGTCTCACCGACTTGTTCCTGGTGATCCTACGTCCCAACCATCCGGATCCCCTCCGGATACTTGAGTTAGAAACCTCTAACTCAAATATGTACTATGAAATACTTGTAGAAACCTCTACAAGATCAAATCATACACAAATGAAATTATGACTCCCACAAACCGGGATCATAAACCAACTCTCACAACCGAGAGTAAAACACTTGTAATATTCAAAGTAAATGAAATACGAAATGCTTACCGACAAAATCCTATGCCTTGAGTAAACTTACGATTTAGGGCAAAGACGGATTTTGGGGAAGATGAAGGCACCAAACCCTAGCTCCAAGATGTAGATCAGCGATGGAGACCTAGGAGGATGTTGGTGACCTAGAATCAAGCTCTTGGCTTGGAAGGCTCACAATCAATGAATCTCTCTTTTGAAATAAGAGTGAGGGAGAGATTCAAGTGAGAAATGAAAGAGCTTCGAATGAGAATTAATTGCTTCTCTTTGATCTCTAAACTTCAATAAATATCAGCCTTGAATGCTATGAATGTAGCACACCAAGTATATATAGGTTAGAGGAAAGTGAGAGCAAAATTCTTGGCAATTAATGCTCCAACGGCTCTATTCTGAAGCAGACTAGTCGGTCAAATAAGGACCACTGACCGACTAGTTCATCAACTAGTTGGTCGATGAAACAACATGAACCGACTAAGAGATGAATAGCCAAAAGAAGAAGTTCAGACAATAGAGAACTAGTCGGTCCAAGAAGACTTGCCAACCAACTAGTTTCACAACTAATCGGTCGGTGAGTGAACTGTGACCGACTAAGAGATAGAACAAATAGTCTGAATTCAAATACAGCTAGTCGGTTTAAGAATAACTTCTGACCGACTAGTTTCTCAACTAGTCGGTCGGTCGTTGTGCTTTGACCGACTAACTGTAAACAGTAAGTTAGGCTGAACAGTGGAAGCTCAACTAGTCGGTCTAAGAAGGATTCCGAACCAACTAGTTTCACAACTAGTCGGTCGGTGAACCTTCTTTGACCGACTAACTGTAAACAGTAAGTGAGCTTGAAATTGAGAAGGCATTCTAGTCAGTTCAAGAAGCTTTGTCGACCGACTAGATTGCCATCTAGTCAGTTGGTTCTTCTTCTTGAACCAACTAACATACACAAGAAGCCGTGAATCGAAGCGCGAAGCTTCGGAAAAGTTTGTATGGGCTTCTACTAAGATCCTAGCTCTAAGATATGAGCATTATGACGATTAAAACGTAAGACCTACTCAAGGCTTAACAATCTACGAAATGAAGGTAGAAGACTATAAAATAAACTTGACGAACCGTCTTCAAAAGCTTCAATCGAATCTTCATGACTTCAATGATGGTCCTTGAGCTTCAACGAAGCTTCAAGTATACGATCACGCGCTTTGAGAAGTCTTGAGACGTCGCTTTAGATGTTCATAGAAATTTGGCGACGATTTCTATAACTGCGCTCACAAAGAGTTAGTTCACGATATTTATGTTTGTTCATCATCCAAAACCAAATCCGGGGAGTCAATTCTCAACACATCTCCCATAATGATTTTTCAAAGGCAAAACTCAATAAATGTAATTTCGCTTTAAAATTCATATCATGAGATTTTCACGTACATTGACGTACGAGAAAAATATATGTTGTTGTTCTAGTTAATACGGACGTTTTTACTCCTCGTTTAAATAATTTCGACGTACTGTTTGCTCTAAATAAATATTTGAATATATATCGTAAATATCAATTCTTGGTTCAAAATTAATTTTTGGCCTATTTAAAATGCCTATTAATTATTGAAAAATCTTGAAGACTACCTACTAGCCTTAGAAAAATATTTTAAGCTTAATTAGACTCATTTCTCAGTTGGAATCATTTCTATTCTAAATTCTTTATACTATCGCATGTTTTCACATTTCTTTTAATTGTTAAAGTAAATCGTTAATTGTGAAATTTTGCGAAAGTAATCATATGGACTATTGAGATACCACGGAACAAATGTAAGTGTTATGCCTTAGAGGCCGGCCCGTGGAGTTCATGCCCTTATGCACTGAGGGGCCCAAGCAGACACCTCACCGACTCTCCTGATGGGACACTTACCGAGCTGATCGCCTCGATCCCGAGAAGCTTGCCTCGCCTCGCCTCAAGCTCGCTTTCCAGGACCACCAGGAAGCCCGTCGCAGCGACTTGACAGCTCGCCATGTCAAGGACCAGCTCGCCTACCCACAACAAGAAGCATCCTCCGAAGAAGCCGAGTTTGCTCGCCGACCTACAGCTCGCCCTTGAGGGCGACCGAGCACAAATATCTCTGACAGGGTGACGTGAGCTCACCTACTCTCCATTAAGTCCAGGAGTTAAGGGGAAGAACTGATGGCTACCACTCACGTATCATTAATGCTCCTGACACCTCCTGACACCATTAATGTGCTAAATATCCCTGCCACAGCACCAGCACTCGAGTGCCAGCAGGGATGATTCGACGGCTGACAAGAGGTGAGCAGCCACCTCTCAGCCATATAAATACTCCCCTCCTGCCTCCCTTGAGGGGGTTGGATAATTGCTTGTCAGTAAATTAGCTAACTCATTTCAATACACAAGGTCGGATATCTTCCATATATTTGTGCCTTCCTTATAAGCCGGTCGCACTTCGTCGACCTGCCTCAAGGTCGCCAAGTGTGCACGGTGCCTACCTTGTTACGTCACCAGCTGACTTCGGAATCAG
This sequence comes from Scilla litardierei, assembly GCA_030789695.1. Classification (NCBI taxonomy): domain Eukaryota; kingdom Viridiplantae; phylum Streptophyta; class Magnoliopsida; order Asparagales; family Asparagaceae; genus Scilla; species Scilla litardierei. The sequence continues at coordinate 330,790,582 of CM061142.1, forward strand.
AGATGCTAAGGGCTGACAGCCAGCCCTGCCTTTCTGACCTGCTGTTCAACCTTGCAGGGAGCTTGCCTCAGCTACCAGGAGCAGGCGACCTTTGTGCAATCTCTAGGCGACCTAGGGCTCTTAACCCTCGAAGTGTGCTCCGAGTCGTCCTAGCCTCGCCTTCACCCAAAACCTGTAAATCATTGTACCCGTGATTCCCACTACAAACAAATTTTTGTGTGTGCAGATCTGACCCACAACTGTTGGTACCGTCTGTGGGAATGAGGGTTACACCCATGTCAGGATCCACACGTCCTCAGCGCAATCCTCTCCATGGCAAGTCACCCGCCGTCACGCCCCCTCCGCCTCTGAGGAGGCCGGGTCAACTTGAGACCATGATCGATGATGCCCTGAGGCCACCTCTGGCAGAAGGTCCTCATTCTCCCAGAAGAGCTTCCCTGGTGAATCAACCCCTTGAGGGGTCGGCTGCGGCCATTCAGGATGCGGCCCATGGCATCTACAAGAGCTTACATGGCTTTACCAAGATGAAGAGGAGGGTACTGCTGCGCGGCGGACGGGACCATCCCAGGCAGAAGGCCCCTTCGAGCCCCGTAGCATGAGGAGAGACCTCCTCCCCCAGCTTGATGAGGAAGCAGCGGCAGCACAGCAGAGGCGGTTCAACGAAGCGGAGGTAGCCGCTCTGCAAAGGGATATCAACAAGGAGAAAGAAGCCGCACAGCACAGGCGGTTACAGGAGGAAGCATCTCATCGACGGCTTTGCCTCCTTGATGCAGAGAGAGAGAGAGAGAGAGAGAGAGAGAGAGAGAGGCTCCAAGAGGGGAGCCGAGGAGTCCATTTGGCATTGGCCTCGATGGTTCGGAGGGATGCCCTGCCAGATCATCCTGCTGAAAGCTACCGTCACAGGAGATCACCTAGCCCTAGGCGAGGGGGCACGAGTTTCGTGACAGAAGCCTCCCCGACAAGATCACCATTCTCCTAGGCATGGAGTCGGAAGGTGCAGGAGCCGCGACCATAGTTCTACCCCTTGGGAGAGAGGGAGGAATGCCTCTGAGCACCGAGGTGGCTCATCCGGTGATTCCAACCGGCGGGATGAAGAGCCAGCACCTCCCCCCCAGCCCCGGAGAGGCCAATCCGTTGACTCGCAGGGTGATCTCGACCTCGATACCATATAGGTTTAAGCTACCTCACGTTGAACTCTATGACGGTTCAGGTGATCCCCTGAAGTACGATGCAGCTATACCACGACGTGATGGAGATCAACGGGGCAGGCGACGTCCTCCTTTGTCGAGTTTTTCGAACCACCTTGAAGAAGGCAGCGAGGGAGTGGTATAACGGCTTGCCTAGTGCTTCCATTGATTCGTTTGATGACCTCTCGTGGAAGTTCTGCAACCAATTCCTGGTAGGGCAGAGGAAGAAGAAGGCATCAGATTACTATGGTGATCCAGAGGGAGGGGACCATCCGTAACTTCCTGCAGTGCTTCAATAAATAGCGACTCGGTGTGACGAGTTGTGGTGAAGAGCTCCTCATGTCAGCCTTCAAAAAGGGACTGGTGAACAGGAGTCTTCACAAGTCGCTGCTCTGAGAACCGCCTGCCAACCACCCTGACATTTATGCTCGGGCAAAGAAGTTTATGCTACGCGAGGAGGCCTTGGGGATGGTGCAGAGAGCCCCAGCCGGTGCAGCCCCTCGTGTTGAAGCCAGGCCCGGTGAGCGGTCGAGGCGGGATGAGCGCCCCCGTGCATGTGACCAGGACCAGGGTAGGGGTCGTGACCCAGACCGTCCCCGAGGTCGTGAGCAAGGGGGCCCACGAGCGCAAGATTGCCCCGGACCTTTGAGGGGGTTCTTTGCTCCTAGAAATCCCGCCCCAAGGGGCGTGCCAGAGAGAGCGCATGAGGTGGCACACTACACCCGACTCAACACCCCCCTAGCCGAAGTGATGACAACAGCCCTGATCGATGGACTCCTCAAAGACCTGCCCCCGGAGATGAGGGCGAGAGGTGGCAGGAGGAATATGCAGAAGTATTGTCGGTACCACCGCGATAGTGGCCACGAAATTGATGACTGCTTCGCCTCGAAGAGAGACATTGAGGAGCTGATCCAAGAAGGACATCTCCAGAGATTTGTTGACCCCACGAGACCTGACCGAGGGAAAAGGGCCACCGCAGAACCTGAGCAACCGACCCACGACACCGAGCAAGAGGCCCACCACGGGCCTAAGCCGGTCGTGCATATGGATGTTACATGCGGTGGGCCAGCCCAGGGCGGCACATCAATGTCGGCGAGGAAGGCTTATGCTCAACAAGTCCTGACAACAGATGCTGGCGCGGGGGCGAAGTGGAGGAGAGTGGCCCGTCCCCCTATCTCCTTCTCTTATGACGACCTGTAGGGGTTCGAGCAGCCCCATAAGGACGCCATCATCATTGAAACTCTCGTCGGCCCGACGATTGTGAGTAGGCTCCTGATTGATACATGCAGTTCGTATGACATCTTGTTCTTGTCCACGATTCTGAAGCTGGGGCTTGACCAGGCAGAGCTGAAGTCATGCTTAGGCCCAATTGTCGGCTTCACCAGACATTTGGTGCCCATTATGGGGTTGATCATGTTGCCGGTCAACTTGGGGGAGAGGCCTAAGGTTGTCACTCGGATGACGCAGTTTATTGTCGTCAACATCACCTTGGCATACAATGGTATCATAGGGTGACCATACATGATAGCTGTCGAAGCCCTTCCCTCACTCCTGCATCAGATGGTGAAGTTCCAGACCATGCACGGAGTTGGACAGGTGCGAGGGTCACAGAAGCTCTCCCGAAGATGCTACGTTGGCTCCACCAAGCACAAGGGGTCCGAGCAAGCCGTGCTGATCGACCTCCTCGACGATCAAAATGAATTCGCTCATCAATGACCTGCTCTTATAGAGGATGTAGAGGAGGTACCGGTGGCAGAGGAAGCGGATAAGATGGTATTGATCGGTTCGAAGCTCCCCGAGGGGCAGAGGGCAGACTTAATTCACTTCCTGAGGGCAAATGCAGACATCTTCACATGGTTGCCCTCAGACATGCCTGGAGTCGACCCAGATGTGATCACCCATAAGCTACATGTCGACCCCGAAGCGTGCCTCATCCGGTAGAAGAAGAGAGGCGCAGGAGGCTAGAAGAAGCTGGCAGTGGAGGAAGAGGTGAAGCGACTCTTGGAGGCCAGATTCATCAGAGAAATGAGTTACCCTGAGTGGCTCGCCAATATGGTCATGGTAAAGAAGCCCAGCTGAAAGTGGAGGATGTGTGTGGACTTTACCGACCTCAACACGGCCTGCCCAAAAGATAGCTTCCTGCTGCCCAAGATTGATATCTGGTAGACAACGCCTCCAGTTATGAGTTTCTATCTTTCATGGACGCCTTCTCTGGCTACAATCAGATCCAGATGGTGCCCCACGACAAGGAGAAGACATCATTCATTACTGTCTGGGGGACGTTCTTCTACACTAAGATGTCTTTCGGCCTGAAGAATGGTGGGGCGACCTATCAGCAGATGGTGGACAAGATCTTTCACCACCAGGTCGTCAGGAACCTGGAGGTCTATATCGATGATATGCTGGTGAAGTCCAAGAAGGCCGAAGACCACATCGTCGATCTTGGGGAGACCTTCTAGCGGGTGCGAAGCTACAATCTACGGCTCAATCTGGTAAAGTGTATCTTTGGCGTCTAGTCTGGAAAGTTCCTCAGCTTCATGATCATGAAGCAAGGAATCGAGGCTAACCCTGATAAGATATCTGCCCTCGTCAACATGAGCGAGCCAAAGACGATCCGAGAGTTGCAGAAGCTGAACGACCGGATCGTCACACTGGAGAGATTCTTGTCAAAGTCTGCCGAAAGGTCACTCCCTTTCTTCAAAATCTTGAGGGAGGCCCTCGACGTCAGGAAGGGCGAGAGGAAGGGAGTGATATGGGATGACAGTAGCACCTGGGCCTTCGATGAGCTTAAATCCAATCTGTAGAGCCCACCGCTGCTTGCGAAGCCGGAGGAAGGAGAGCAGCTTGGCCTCTATCTCGTTGCCACTAAGAAGTTGTTAGCTCGGTCCTGATCAAAGAAGAAAGGGGGATCCAGCTGCCAATCTACTATGTGAGTCGGGTGCTCTGGAAGGCAGAGACCCGCTACAGCCCGATTGAGAAGGTCGCTTATGGCCTAATATTGACGGCGAGGAAGCTCCGCCCCTACTTCTAGGCGCATTCCATCGTCGTCTACACCAACTTATCGCTCGAGAAGAATCTGAGGAGGCTGGAGAGATCGGGCAGAATGCTGAATTGAGTGTCGAGCGCGGCAATTTCTACATCATTTACAAGCCCAGGGCAGTGATCAAAGGCCAGGCGTTGGCAGACTTCGTGGAGGAGTGCACCATAGAAGAGGTTGGCGGTGCGGTGCCTGACGCCCAACCGGATGCACCACCATCACAGCTCGTCGACGAGAATCTTCCCGCCACATCTGCACATCACAGAGGCGAGCTGTGGATCATCCAGGTCGATGGGTTGGCCACATCGGCGGTCAACAGAGCTGGCGTAGTGATTGAGACCTCGGAAGGAAGCCTGCTGGAGTATGCCCTCCGCTTCACTTCCCATCAACCAACGCGGAGTACGAGGCCGCCATCAACAAACTGAAGCTATGCAGGGCGCTGGGGGTGACGAATGTGCTGTTGATCAGTGACTCGAGGCTCGTCGTCTAGCAGATTGAGGGTAGCTTCAAAGCCAGGGAAGATATGATGAAGCTGTACTTAATGTGCACCCGTGGCGAGCTACTCAAGTTCAAGAAAGTTGCAATCCATCACCCTCCAAGGTCGAACAACCTCTGAGCCGATGCCCTCTTAAAGCTAGCATCCTCTTCTCCGACCGAGATTGGGAAGGCCATCTACATCAAGAATCTGCTCACACCAAGTCTCAGGGAGAAAGAGCTTCTATGTGTCGACCGAGAGCTGTCATGGATGAGCCCGATCGTCGCCTACCTGGAGAGTGGAACCCTGCTAAAGGACAGGTTGGAGGCACGAAAGATCGAGCGACGGGCCTTGATGTTTGTGATCTTTGACGGTGTACTCTACCTAAATTACCGTGCGAGGTACGACGTCTTGCCTTATCTAAAGTGCCTGGGGCCCATGAGATCAGAGGAGGTCATCCATGATATCCATGAGGGGCTCTGCGGGAACCATTATGGAGGACACACTCTAGCACACAAGGCGATCTGACAAGGTTATTATTGGCCGACCATGGTGAAGGATGCGACTAACTTTGTCAAACGGGGCAGGGAGTGCCAGAGGTTCTTCAAACATACAACCGCCCCACCAACTGATCTGATTCCGATCCTCAGCCCGTCCCATTTGCTAAGTGGTACCTCGACATCCTAAGACCGTTCCACCCGATGGCCACCAGAGGAAGAAAATACCTGGTTGTCGCTGTCGACTATTTCACAAAGTGGATCGAGGCAGAGCCGCTAGCATGCATCACCTGGGTGGACATGAAGAACTTCGTCTGGAAGTCAATTATATGCCGCTTCGGGATACCCGCTCCATAGTGACAGACAACGGGAAGCAGTTCGACTCTGTGGACATCAGAATTTTCTGCTCCGATTGGGGCATCAACCTCTATTTCGCCTCCGTGGCGCATCCCCAGTCCAACAGCCTTGCCGAAGCAGCAAACAAGTGCATCCTGGAGCCGCTGAAGAAGAAGGTCGGCAGCGCCCCCAGGACCTGACCTGACGAGCTACATGGCATCATTTGGTCCTACTGCACGACGTACAAAGTGTCAACAGGCGAGAGCCCCTTCATACTGGCTTATGGGGCAGATGCTATCGTTCCAGTGGAGGTTGGCAAAGAGTCTCTACGCCTCTAATACTTCAACGAGAAAGCTAATGAAGAGAGTCTCGACATTAATCGAGTGCTCATTGACGAGGTAAGGGATCGTGCGCTAAAATGTTTGATTAAGCACAGCCAAAGGATGACGAGATACTGCAACTCCCGCGTCAGGAAGGAGCTTCAGAGTCGGCGACCTTGTTCTTCGGGACGCCACTTTCAAGCTCGAGATCGACCGACAAGGCAAGCTCTCTGCGAAGTGGGAAGGCCACTACATCGTAACTGACATCCTGGGGCCGGCAACATACATTCTGGCAAACATAGAGGGCGAGGAGTTGACCCATCCATGTAATGCCGAGCACTTGCTCAAGTTTTTTCAATAAATACACCTGTACATTCAAATCATATTATACTTTTAATAAACCGTTGTGTTTGTACACCTAGTGCGTTATCTGAATTTGCATTTTAGCCCTCTCCTTCCTCAAACTCTGGGGTAGGCTGACAAGCTTCGCCCTCGATAGGATCATCGGTGGGTCAAGGAACGAGCCTCGGCTCACACCCTCCCTTCCATCAACTCCGGGGCAAGCCCGACAGCTTTGCCCTCGATAGTGTTCGTCGGGAGTGACAAGGAACGAGCGACGGATCACACCCTCCACTCCCTCAAACTTCGGGGTAGATTAACGAGCTTCACCCTCGATAGGATCGCCGGTGGGTTAAGGAGCGAGCCCCGGATCGCACCCTCCCATCCCCCAACTCCGGGGCAGTGCATGAAGCAAGTTCATATTTCACCTTTTTCACACGCTCTTTATCGTGTTTTCATATGCATTTCATCTCATTCCATATATCACGTTTTGGTTCATATTGATTATTGGGTGTATTGCTTGTATTTCAGGTAAATGTCGGCATTTCGGTGTCTTCTGGAGTAAACCTTGCATGTCGGGACCAAAGTGTGCTTACACGGCAAAGATTGGATGGCCAAAGATGAGGATTTGAAGTTTTGGAGCCTCAACCGATCGGGTGGACAGTTCCAACCGATCGGTTCGTGCACATGTATCAGACCCGAGCAAGTGCAGCAAAGGAGCAATCCCCAACCGATCGGTTCAGCGATCGGTTGGGTGCAACAGAACTCTCTGTTTTCGAGCGCAACTTCCACCCGATCGGTTGACTTGTCAACCAATCGGTTCACCTGTAGCCGAGGCTTCCCCAGATCACGACCCGACGACTCACCCGATCGGTTCAGCGATCGGGTGAAGTATTTCTGAAGCTGTCACCCGATCGGTAGACCTTCCAACCGATCGGGTGCCCCTTTTTCTGTGGTTTTAGTGGTTTTTAGACTTGACCCGTTAAGGTTTTATGGGGGTCTTTAAATATTGGATGTTGGACGACTGGTGGGAGGTTCTCTCTCCTATTTTTCAGCAGCTTTTCTGCCCCTTTCATGGGAGCTTTAGGTTAGTTTAGATTAGGGTTTCTACTTCAATAAGTCTTGTAATGGATTGATGGATTCAAATGCAAGATAAGTATCTTTTCTCTTATTTCCATTGTTTTGTGTTATTTTCATTTTGCTTGATGGTGAATGTTTGTTTGTGCCTTCTATTGCTTGCTGTCATGTTCTTCACCATTGAGTAGTGTTTGATGAACCCTAATATGGGTTAGAGTAGGATTGATGCTTGGGATATTTCATTCGACTTGATTGCATGGCAAGTGTTTGATGGAATGTGTTAATGGGGATGTCTAACAATCTGAGACCAATTCGTATGGCAACAAACTAGTTGTGTTGGGGGTTGGGCTCCGGATGCTTGTCCCGTCAAGATCCGCTTTGATGTATTGCTAGAAATCTCATTTGACCTATTTGGCCATTAGGGTTACGCGGGGCCGTTTTATTGTCATTGGCGGAAGAAAGACTGCCTCTGACCGTCGGGCCAAGGGGAAATAAACCGGGAGTTTGATCCCCTAGCCACAGCTCACACCCCTAGCGTTGATATCGAGTCCTCGCGCGTGGGAACGGCTTGGACGAAATGTTGGGAGTTATCATTGTGACCTTAGTGATCCTGGTTGCGGATGGTGTTGGACATGGGAATGCCCACCGTCCGAAACCAGGTAGACCTAGCGTATCATCCTGGGCATCGACTGGAATATCGGGCCCATGGGGCATTAGGTACCACTTTTTGGGGCAATGTCTCACCCTGGGTCGAGTCGAATGCCAAGTGTCATGAGTGCTCTAGCCCATGTTAGCAGGGATTCATTTCTTGTCTTTTTCATTTCTTTCCTTTATTCCTACACTACCCACTCATATCATCCGTGTAGCTCTCATACAACCTAGGTAAGGCTAGTAGCCTTCAAGCCATCCACCTCCCTGTGTTCGATATATCTGCACCCTACACTAACCGTGCACTTGTGGTAAAACGACACCGCGCCCTAACCATAAACGGGGCACCGATCAGTGCACCATCAACGGAGGCCGCGGTGTCACCCCCTCCCAGGCAGCTAGCCGAGCCTGACACTCCACAAACTCCAGGGCAGGCTGACGAGCTTCGACCTTGAAAGGATCACCGGGAGGTTAAGGAGCATGTGACGGCTCGCACCCTCCCCTCCATCAACTCCGGGGCAAGCCCGATGGCTTTGCACTCGATATTGTTCGTCGAGACTGACAAGGAACGAGTGACAGCTCGCACCCTCCCATCCCTCAACTTCGGGGTAGTGCGCCATCAACGGAGGCCGCAGGGTCGTCCCCCTCCTAGGTAGGTAGCCGAGCTGAACACTCCACAAACTCTGGGGCAGGCTGACAAGCTTCACCCTTGAAAGGATCGCCGGGGGGTTAAGGAGCGAGTGCCGGCTCGCACCCTCCCCTCCATCAACTCCGGGGCAAGCCCGACGGCTTCGCCCTCGATTGTGTTTGCCGGGACTGACAAGGAACGAGTGACGGCTCGCACCCTCCCGTCCCTCAACTCCGGGGCAGTGCGCCATCAACGGAGGCCGCAAATTCGCCCCCTCCTGGGCAGCTAGGCGAGCTGGACACTTCACAAACTCCGGGGCAGACTGATGAGTGCCTCTCTCAAAACAATGTGAGCTTTACTCCTAAGCGCAGGAGATCGTGCAAGTAGTATCTGGAGAGTCCAAAGTCGAATCCTAGGGACAAGTCGACCTGAGATAACACAAATTCAACTAATCAAATAAAATATACGGTTAAGAAAACAACCACCTTTGTGAAGGTGAAGAATAGTGTAAGGATTTGTAGCAAAGAAAGTGGTTCCTACAAGTATTACGGTATCACGAAAGTTTGGTATCCAATGAGACAAATATGCTACGGTTGTGAGTTCATTAGGAGTTTATAGTCGCTGAAATTTCACGTCTTTTAATATCACACAACGCTTCACCCGGTCAAGGTGTGAAGGCGTCGGAAGATAAATCGATGAAAACTAGTCAAAATAGCCTTAAACGTATTACTAGCAATGTTGATCTCATTAAACAATAATCGCAGCGATAAGTTCAGATTAGAGAACACAAATTAGCTAGCCTTATCAGGGCCTAGCCATAGGGCACATCAACAATATCGACAATAAGCAAATACCCATCAAATACATTGTAGAAATCAACATTACTAGCAATTTGGACATGATAATAGGGCTAAAGACATGAAATTTAGCAACTACATACTCCTAACTACATCACAACCATAGCACAAAGAGATTAGCCACGCATGGTGCAATAAAAATCAGATTTGATAGCAAAATACATCGTTTAAGTAGCAAAATACAAAGAAATACACCAAATACGGGGTATAAGTTCAAGAATTTATCACCAAATCTCCTCTTTAGAACTCAAAACTCTCTGATAATAGGAAGAACAGGCTCTGGAAATTTTCAGAATTTTCTCCTGGAGAAATACGCACAGTAGCCGCTCCAAAAGTCCCAAAATACGCCAGAATACCCCCCAAAACCCTAAAATACGCTTAAATATAACTCATTGCGGGTTTAATAGCTTATCGGGTCGAAACCCGCTTCCAAAACGCACTCAAACCCGCACCCGCCGACCGCTTCAAACCGTAGCCGCACGATCTGGGCGGGATTGCTTGTGGATGCGCCACGTGGCACTCCTTATCGGATCCCCGCCTTCGTCTCGCGCCCGCTCCGCTTTACGCTTTCGAATACGAGTCGGATCAACTCTCGACCGCTGGATCTTGATCGGACGGCCCTGGGAACGCCACGTCGCCCGCCTTCGTCTTCGCTTCGGGACGCCGTTGGATCGGCATCGGACGGTCCTGGGAACGCCACGTCGCCCGCTGAATCTCGCGATCGGCTGCCTTTTTCGGGCCGTTGGATCGAGATCCAACGGCCAAGATATTTCCACGTTGCCCGCTGGACTGAGAGCTTGTGCGCCGTTGGATTAGAGCGGAAACGGCCAGATCTTCGCCACGTGTGCGCCAAGATTCGTGCGGACGAATATTCTTTTTATTTCTTCATTTTAAATTGTATTCTGCATTCAAAAATACACGGTAATTAGCACAGATCTCAGAAAAATACAAATAAATAGTCGTTGGAATCGTGAGATCGAGACCTTACCATGAAAAATATAAAAAGGCAGAAATACACAATAGAATTCATGTTTTGTGCACAAATAAAGTAATTTCTCCAATAAATGATGATATTAAAAATATGAATGTATTAGAGAACATTTAAGCATCATATGGGCACAAAATAGAACTAATTAGGGAGTTAAATACGCAATATTCACTCCGAATCAATGAGCTTTGGCCTTGAAAGGTTCACCAGGGGGTTAAGGAGCGAGTGACAGCCCGCACCCTCTCCTCCATCAACTCCGGGGCAAGCCCGATGGCTTCTCCCTCGATAGTGTTCGCCGGGACCGACAAGGAACGAGTGACGGCTTGCACCCTCCTGTCCCTCAACTCCAGGGCATTGCGTCATCAACGGAGGCCGTGGGGTCACCCCCCACCTGACTAGCCAAACCAAACACTCCATAAACTATGGGGCAGGCTGACGAGCTTCGCCCTCAAAAGGATCGTCGGGGGGTTAAGGAGCAAGTGACGGCTCGCAACCTCCCCTCCATCAACTCCGGGGCAAGCTCTATGGCTTTGTCCTCGATAGTGTTTGCCGGGTGGGACAAGGAACGAGTGACGGCTTGCACCCTCCCCTCCCTCAACTCCGGGGTAGGCTAACAAGCTTCGCCCTCGAAAGGATCGTCGGGGGGTTAAGGAGCGAGCGACGGTTCGAACCCTCTCCTCCATCAACTCCGAGGCAAGCCCGATGGCTTCGCCCTCGATAGTGTTCACCGGGTGGGACAAGGAACGAGCGACGGCAAGCACCCTACCCTTCCTTAACTTCGGGGCATGCTGGAGAGCTTCGCCCTCGATAGGGTAGCCGCATTTTGCACCCTCCCCTCCCTCAGCTCCGGGGCAGTGCACCACCAACAGAGGCCACTGGTCTACCCCTCCATGGCAGCTAGCCTTCAAATCCGGACCGAACGTGGGACTACACAACATTCTCTTTATCCTCAACCATGCACTCGTGAGTAGCAGAATGTTGGGGGCATACCTATATAAAAGCACAGTCCACACAAACAGACAGAATGGACTAACAGCGACAGTAAGGAAAAATTTCAAATTTCATTTATAAACTAACTTTTTACAACTCAGGGTCCACCAAAAACAGAACAAGACTTCAGGCTCGGCCTCCGGGCCGGTCGTACAACTTTTCCCTAATCTACGGCACCTCGACTCATCTGCCACATCCTTGACCGCCACCCTGTGGGGTCCATACGTCTGCCATGTCGCCTTCCTGGTCGCCACCCTCCGGGGCCCGCGTGCCCACCCGGTCGCATCCCTTATTGCAGCCACCGGGAATCTCTGCCACTTCGGTCTCGAATGAGGTTGAAGCCTCCGCCTCATCATCAGACGCCGTCGACAGCCAAGCGAAGTTGATTTCCATATCGGGGTAGAGCTTCCCCAACCTCGCCATTACCTTCTCAAAGCTGGCCTCCAGACCGTCATCGAAGCCCTCTGCCCTCATGGCCGTCAGCACGGGGACGAGCCCGTCGTTCTGTTATTGAAGAATGGCATGGGTCCCGACTTTGCGCACGTCGATCTTCTCCAGTTCAGCATTTCACCGCTCCAGCTCGGTGATCTTCGCTATAGTCATCTTTATATCTGAGGCCAGCAGCTCCTCAGCGGCGACTCGATGGGTTTCTTCTTGGCGGGCCCTCTCTTGCAGCTCTCAACGGCCTTCTCTAACTTGGCGGTCTCGCCCTTCTAGGCCTGATAGTCCCCATAGACTTTCACCAGCCTCTCCATTGCCTTATTCAGCCTCGCCTCGATGCCCCTGAGGGTGACCACCTTCCTCCCACGCGCCGCCTCGAGCCGATTCACCTCCGAGGCGTGTCGTTGGAGGGACACCAAAGTGGCGACAGCCTACAAAGAAGATCAAATAATGAGCATGTGGAACAGAAAAATAAGTTCGGCATCTGGGGAAAATGGCGACATACATGCATATAATGCCAGATTGCCGTGGCGCAGAGGAGTTCAGCATCGACATCCTGCAGGGCCTCTCGGTCCCTCGGTAGCAGGGTATTCTCCGCTAGGTAGGCTGCTACGCTGGCCTCATATAAGACCGACTCCTGGGCCCCTAATAGGTAGCACGATGCGATGATTGCTTCCAGCGGAAGGGCGAGAACCGCCTCCTTCGTTGACTTGAAGGTGGTAAGGGCGACCTCACAGCTTGGATGGGCCGGCTTCCCCAGACCGTGAGTCAGGCATTCGAAGGGCCAGGTCGCCACCGTAGGACGGCTGGTGGTGGTTGATGCCGTCGGAGGCCTTGGTGGAGCGGTCGAGCTTGTGGAGACAGTGGCAGTGATGCTGGCCGACAGGTCATGATGCTCAGTGGTCACGAGCTTGACCGCGGGCTCCTCTGAGTTGAGGTCAACTATGCCACCAGCTGACACCTCGCTTGGGTAGGGGGAGGAGCTGCAGTTACACCCTCCTTCCTCGTCCTCTTGACCCGCTCTCTTTTTTTGGCCTGAGCAGTGGCAGACGCCTCCAGACTCCTCTTATGGCCATTGCCCTTGCTCGGCGAGGGCTTCGATGACGCCTCCCTTGCCTTCCTCATCACTTCCTCCATGGACATGCTCATGGCTGCTCCTGCAAAAAGAAGACAAATCAGGGTGAGCTTTTCAGATATTGTTTGCAACACACGGAGTACCTTCAAACCAGACGGGCTGGGCGATCATCTCGTCTGCGACCAGGTCTTTGAAGACCATATTCTCCCTTGGGATCCCCTCTAGGATCTCGACATTCTCCAGATCGCTCCCCTCCAGAGCAACTTCGGTGTTCACTGTGGGATTCAGCGTACCCCAGTTCGACCTCAGTGTCAGATCCGCCGGGGTCTAGACGAAGGCAAATTTCTTCTTCCAGTCCCTGATCTTGCCCGACAGCCCGAGGACGAGCATCCTTCCTGTCCTCGCGCTGACGTAGTATTAGTCCTCCGTCTTCTTCGCCATAAAGAAATACTGGAAGAGTGGCAGTGTTGGGCTTATTCTATCGGCAGAGCAGAGCATGAGGAAGCCGACCATCGTACTGATGGAGTTCGGTGTCAATTGGAAGAGGCGATCTCGAGGAAGTGGAGGATGAGAAGAAGATATAGGTGGAGCGGGAAGCGAAGACCCAGGGCGAAGGTCGGGAAGTACACGCCGACCTCATAGTCCCGTGGGGAGCAAACCCGCTCATGGGGCTCTGGGAGGCAGACTGTGTAGGGGGGCCAGATGTATTGGGCACTGATCTTTGGGATCTCGGAGGGCAGCAACAGGAATATTTGGGCCAAGATGTTGAGTATTGATTCCCCGAATTTGGTTTTGATGATGAACAAACATAAATATCGTGAACTAACTCTTTGTGAGCGCAGTTATGGAGATCATCGCCAAAATTCTATGAACATCAAAAGCGACGTCTCAAGACTTCTCAAAGCACGTGATCATATGCCTGAAGCTTCGTTGAAGCTCTAGGAGCATTATTGAAGTCAAGAGATTCGGAATGAAGCTTTTGAAGAAGGTTCGTCAGGTTTAATTTATAGTCTTCTAGCTTCTTTTCGTAGAATGTTAAGCCTTGAGTAGGTCTTACATGATAATCTTCATAACGTTCATATCTTAGAGCTAGGATTATCTTAGAAACCCATACAATCTTTTCCGAAGCTTCACGCTTCATTTCGCGGCCTCTGGTGCATCTTAGTTGGTTCAAGAAGAAGAACCAACCGTCTAAATTGTCATCTAGTTGGTCAGTAATCCTTCTTGAACCGATTAGATCTCCTTGCTCAATTCAGCCTCTTCACTGTTGACCAAGTAGTCGGTCCAAGAAGGTTCACCGACCGACTAGTTGTCAAACTAGTCGGTTAGGAATCCTTCTTAGACCGACTAGTTAAGACTTCATTTTCCAGCCTGAGCTACTGTTTACAGTTAGTCGGTCCACGAACAATCATCGACCGACTAGTTGTGAAACTAGTCGGTTGGAATTTGTTCTTAGACCAACTAGCTCTCTTTGAATTCAGCCTATTGTTTTTCAACTCTTAGTCGGTCAAAGAACACTCACCGACCGACTACTTGTCAAACTAGTCGGTTGAAAAGTCTTCTTAGACCGACTAGTTCTATATTCCCTGAACTATCTTTATTGGCTGTGAACTAGTTAGTCGGTCCAAGAAGAATCACCGACTGACTAGTTGAGAAACTAATCGGTCAGTGATCCTTCTTAGACCGATTAGACTGCTTCAGAAATAGATCCGTTGGAGCATTTAATGCACGATTTCTCTCTCTCTCTCTCTCTCTCTCTCTCTCTCTCTCTCTCTCTCTCTTCTCTATCCTATATAATCTTGAGATGCTTCTTCATAGCATTCAAGGCTGCTATTATTGAGTTTTAGAGATCAAAGAGAGAGCATTTAATTCTCATTCCAAGCTCACTCATTTCTCACAAGAATCTCTCCTCACTCTTATTCCTCAAGAGAGATTCTCATTGATTGTGAGCCATTCAAGCCAAGAGCTTGAATCAAGGTCACCAACTCCTTCCTAGCCTCCTATTACTGGTCATCTTCTTAGAGCTAGGGTTTGGTGCCTTCTTCTTCCCCAAAATCCTTCTTGCCCTAAAATCGTAAGTTTTACTCAAGGCATAGGATTTTGTTGGTAAGCATTTCATATTTCATTTACTTTGATATTGTTAGTTTTTCTCTCGGTTTGTGAGAGAAGTGTGTGATCCCCGTTTGTGGGAGTCACATTTCGTTTTGTGTATGATTTGATCTTGTAGAGGTTTTCTACAAGAATTTCATAGTGCAAAACTTGGGTTAGTGGTTTCTAACTCAAGTAGCCGGAGGGGATCCGGGTGTTTGGGACGTAGGATCACCGGGAACAAGTCGGGGAGACTTGGGTGGATCCGAACCCATTATATCGATTGTTTACGCTTGTCTTTTATTGTTATCAATTTTCATTTCCGCATTGTTGGTTGAGTTTGCACGATAATTAGGAATTATACTCTTGATTATTTTAAAGTACTATTCACCCCCCTCTAATACTTGTGCAGTAGCTATCAGGGCATAATATTTGGCATCAGAGCCAAGTTCATAGCTATGTCTACCAACGACAACAAGACCGTTCGTCCACCTTCAGATTATAGCACCTTCAGGAACCGTGAAGGAGCTTCTTCGGTGATGGAAGGACACTCCTCAACTAGGCCTCCTTTCTTCAACGGTACCAATTACGGGTACTGGAAATGCCGGATTGAAACTTTCCTCTGGAGCACTTCACTATGGAGAGCCACGATGACGGAGTATGTCGAGCCCGCCGAAGAAGATTTCGCGAAGTGGACTATCGCGGAGGTCACCGCGGAGGTAACCAATGCCAAGGCAATGAATGCCTTGCAATGCGCTTTGGAGCCTGAAGACTTCAACAAGATATGCACATGTAAGAGTGCATATCAAATCTGAAACTCACTCCTCATCTTGCATGAAGGAATGAGTAGGGTAAGAGACTCCAAACTCACTGTTGTAAACAAAGATTACAAATTATTTTATATGCAACAGGGTGAGAAGATGAAGGAGTACTATGCTCGCTTCGTTGACATCACCAACGAGTTGGAGGCTCTTGGAAAGACTTACACCCAAAAGGAGAAAGTCTCAAAGATAATTGACGGACTTCCTTCTTGTTGGGAAAAGCGTACCTTCGCCATCGAGGAAGGTAACGATATGAATAAATATACTGTCGTTCAACTAATGGGTACCTTGATGTCTTATGAGGTATGCAAGGACAGTAAAATTAAGATGCAAGACAAGATGAAGTCGTACTTGAAGCAAGACGAGCCAAATAAAAAGGCGATTGCGTTCAAGGCCGCTCCATCTATATCTACCGATGATGAAGAATCAGAAGACGAGTTGGACTTGGAATCCATTGCCCTCATGGCAAAGAAGTTCAACCGATTCTTTCGAAAAGGTAATTTCAAGAACAAATCAAAATTTAGTTCTACTAACGCCTCTGCTCCTTTGTGTTTTAAATGCAACAAGCCAGGACACATGAAAGCGGATTGTCCTCAAAACAAACAAAAGGAGAAGTGGAAGGCGCCAAAGTTCGACAAGTCTCGAAAGTACAAGAAAGGGTACAAGAAAGGACTTGTCGGGACATTCACTGACTCCGACGAGGACTCCTCAAGTGGAGAGTCAGATGATGAGCAAGTGGAGCAAGCACACATGTGCTTCTTGGCGAGAGAAGAACATGATCAAGAGACATCTTCCGATGATAGCGAGGATGAAGGCGATGAGGTAACTATGGATGACATTAGATTAGCTAACGAGCAAATTTGGTCTAAGTATTCTAAATTAGTAAATAGATATACTCAGACTAAAGATGAGTTAACTAGTCTCCAAACCTCACCTAAGCCTATCATCAACAACAACGACACCGTTGTTGAAGGTTTGAGAAATGAGATTGTAAATCTCAAATCTCAACTTGAGCATGTTCATATTGAGGAATCGGATGAACATGAGATAGCGGATTTGATTTCTCGAAACTCAACTTTGAGTATTGAGAATGAGAATCTCAAGTCTCGTGTTTGTGTACTCACAACTCAAGTGTCCACTTTGGATACTTCTATACTCTCTTTCACCGAGTAGTATGAGTCCACATTAGGCCGAATTAATAAGTTCAATAAAGGTAAGGACCATTTGGCTAATATCCTAAATGACTTACTTCCGGCCAATCATCGCATTGGCTTGGGGTATAAGATGGGAAATTCATCCAAATCGTCTACCACCTTTGTTAGGCCAACTTCCGATGCCTCAACGAGTAGGAACAAACATCCCATTGGTAGTTCTTCTACAAATGGTGCTTCCACTTCGTACACACCCTCATTTGAAAAGAAACTCACTTTGGGTGGACCTCCAAAGAAGGGTCATGCATATATGTACACCAATACCATGCCACGTAGGAACACACATCCTACTCCACCGGTTCACACATATGATGATTTTTATGCTCAACATCCACGAGCACGTGCACACCATGTGAGACACCCTCACGCACGTGTTCCTCCACATGCATATGTTCATCCACATCACTATCATATGAAAAATTATTATCATGCACCATATCATATGTCGCCACCACCATTTCATCATGTGCCATATGCTTACCCACGTCATGCATTTCCTAGGCCACCTCCTCATAGGCCACATGCATCATGTAGAAATCAACAACGTATGCATGCTCCCAATAGGAATAGGGCTCCCAAAATATTCACTATTTGGGGCCCGAAGAACACTAACATGCATGAAAAACAAGCATACATGAATTCCTATTTTATGAATGTCGTGCACAATGATGATTACATTGGAAAGTCTAAGTCCAATAGGACTTGGCTTCCAAAGGTCTAATCTTTTAGAACCCAATGACCTTGGGTACTATGGAATGATATTTCTATCTTTAGGTACTCAAGAAAAAGAAACGGAGCAACAAATCCAAATTTAGCTCCAAGGATGGGTGGATACTCGATAGCGGGTGTTCAAAACACATGACGGGTGAAGCTCAATTGCTCTCCAGAGTGGTGCCCATTATGAATGGGAACCGAGTCGTCTTTGGAGGCAACGAGAGCGGAACCATCATTGGTGTTGGTAAAGTTGGTAACCCATCTAAACCTCTAATAAGTGATGTTTACCTTGTTAAAGGATTAAATCACAATCTTATTCAATAAGCCAACTTTGTGACAAATGTTACAAAGTTAGCTTTGCGAAAGGAATGTGCCAAATTTTTAGTAAAGATAATGATAATTTGTTATTTTCTGGCACACGCCATAATGATATATATCCTAGATATCCCCAAGTCATATAAACAATGTCTAATTGCCAACACAAGTGAACAACATTTATGGCATCGACGTTTTGGTCATGTGAACTTTGGAACACTTTTCAAACTTTCCAAGTTAAATTCTATTAAAGGATTTCCTAAGCTTTCTTTCCAAAAGAAAAGCTTTTGTGACTCGTGTCAACAAGGCAAGCTTCCAAAATCGTCATTTAAGCCTAAGAAAAGCATTTCATCAAAGCGGCCTCTAGAGCTTTTACATCTAGATCTTTTTGGGCCAACTAGAGTTGCTTCATTAGGGAATGCTCGATATGGACTTGTCATCGTTGATGACTTTTCTAGATTTACTTGTGTATTTTCTTTAAGTAATAAAAATGATGCTTTTGAAAACTTCACAATATTTGTTAAGAAAGTACAAAATCTCATTGGAACCACCATTGTCACTATTCGTAGTGATCATGGAGGGGAATTTGAGAATGAGTCTTTCTTAAACTTTTGTGATGAAGTTGGTATTACTCACACCTTTTCCTTCCCTCGCGCACCTCCTCAAAATGGTGTTGTTGAGAGAAAGAATAGGATGTTAGTGGAATGTGCTCGCACTATGCTTGATGATAGCCAACTTGGCCATCAATTTTGGGTGGAAGCGGTACATACCGCGTGCTATATGTTTAATAGGATACTTTTGCGGCCCGGCACCAAACAAACTTGCTCTGAATTGTTGTTTGGTAGATTGCCTCAAGTTAAACATTTTCGAGTTTTCGGTGCAAAATGTTTTATTAAAAACACGTATGGAAGCTTGGACAAATTTGATCCAAGATCCGATGAGGGGATATTTGTTGGATATTCCTCCCGTAGCAAAGCCTACCAAATATACAACAAAAGAACCTCAACGATCGAGGAATCTCTTCATGTTTCATTCAATGAAAATTTTGTCCCAACTAGAATTACCAATGATGATGACTCTATGGATGTTTTATGTGATTCTATTGGTAATTCTAATTCTATTGATTCTATTGATACTAACCCTACTAATGAGTCTTTTGAGAATGTTCCTAGTAATCAGGGAGTTCCCAAACGGCTTCATACAGTTCGTGACCATCCTCATGAGCAAGTCATTGGCAACATACTTGATAGTGTCAAGACGAGATCTCAAGTCAACTACTTCGCTCATTGTGCCTTTGCCTTCTCGATAGAGCCAAAGAATATTAACGAAGCGTGCGAAGATAGTGCTTGGATCCTACCCATGGAGGAAGAACTCATTCAATTTGAGAGGAATGAGGTTTGGGACCTTGTTCCATTGCCTTCGAAGAACCACACCGTTATAGGAACGAAGTGGATTTTCAAGAACAAGACCGACGAGAACCAAAACGTCGTCCGGAACAAAGCTCGGTTAGTAGCTCAAGGCTACCGGCAAGAGGAAGGTATAGATTTCGAAGAATCTTTTGCTCCGGTAGCTTGATTAGAATCTATTAGGTTGTTGTTATCTTTTGCATGCCATAAAGATTTTAAACTTTTTCAAATGGATGTAAAAAGTACGTTTTTAAATGAAGATGTTGTTGAGAAAGTTTACGTTTCTCAACCTCCGGGTTTTATAAATGAAAAATTTCCAAATCACGTTTTCAAACTTAAGAAAGCACTTTACGGTTTGAGACAAGCTCCTAGAGCTTGGTATGACTGCCTAAAGAAATTTCTTTTGGATTTGGGTTTTAAAATGGGTGAAGTTGATTCTACACTATTTGTTAAGTATTCGAATCAAGATATTATTTTAGTTCAAATTTATGTTGATGATATCATTTTCGGTGCTACTAACTTCACTCTTTGCGAAGAGTTTTCTAATGTTATGAAGGACCAATTTAAGATGAGCCACATGGGTGAGCTCAAATATTTCTTAGGTCTCCAAATTCACCAAATGAACGATGGAGTCTTCATCCACCAAACCAAGTACACGGTGGAGCTGCTAAAGCGATTTGGAATGGAGAATGCCTCAGGCAAGAAGACTCCAATGAGCACTATTACACATCTTGATAAATATACGGGCGGTAAAGAGGTAGACATTCGTCTATAACGAGGTATGATAGGAAGTTGATTATATCTTATTGCTAGTATGCCCGATATTATGTTTGTCGTATGTGTATGTGCTCGTTATCAGTCTTAACCTAAGGAATCTCACTTAGTAGCGGTAAATCGCATTTTCCGTTATTTAAGTTACACACTCGACTACGGATTACTTTATCCAAAGTCTGGAACATATGAGTTAATCTCATATAGTGACGCAGATTATACTGGATGCAAATCCGACAGGAAAAGTACTAGTGGCACTTTCCATTTTATAGGAAATTATCTTGTCTCTTGGTTTTCCGAGAAGCAGAATTCCGTATCACTTTCAACCACCGAGGCAGAATATATTGTCGCCGGTGCTGCGTGTGCTCAGGTTCTTTGGATGAGACACACTCTTAAAGACTTCGGTATAAACTGTGATACATGCCCTATCATGGTGGACAACCAAAGTGCAATATGTCTCTCTAAGAATCCGGTACACCATTCCCGTTCTAAACACATAGATGTCCGTCACCATTTTCTTGATGATCATGTTGCTAGAAAGGACATCATTTTAGTGTACGTTGAAACCCAGGAGCAAATCGTCGATATTTTCACGAAACCACTCAAGGAAGACTCCTTTGTGCAGTTACGTCGAGAATAGGGGATTATGGGTGAATCCGAGATTTATGATTCATATGTTCAATAATCTTGCATGATAATAAATTTCTTTTATATATGCTCATGCTAGATTTGTGGGGATTTTCTGGATTTATGGTTGGATTTTCGGAATTTACGCTAGAAATATTCATGCACGTCATATTTATGATTTTCGATGTTTTATGGGGTAGATTAACGATGTGTGAGAGTATTTCGATGTTTCGTCCAAGTGCACTTAGGAGAGAACTCAAATTTCGAATTATCAAATTTTTGGACTCTTTTAGTCGGTCCCAGTTCATTGGGCCCAGATTATTCTTGACAAGATGGATTCCTTTGAGTGCATAAGGAAATCCACCAAGTCAGCCCACATCCCTTATCCTTGCCTTTTGACTCTCGTTTTCTGTCACTTCGGCATCCCTCTCCCTCCCGATGACCAGCATCCTTTGGGTCCTCCCCTGAATGCGACTGCCGTCAAGAAGTCTCTTGCGGCGCTTCGTCACGTTCAGAGGACTACCCCCTCTACTTCAGCTGCTGCTGCCCCTCCTCCTTCTACTCCTTCACTCGCTGAGTTTTCAGTTTCTCTGAGGCGTATGTAGTCTCGTGTTTCTCGTTCTGAGGAGATGCTAGCTCGCATCTGTACTCACTTGGGCATTGAGGTTCCTCCTTCAGTTTTTCACGAGGAGGAAATGGACGATGCTGATCTCGAGGAGCTTGTTGGATCTCCTGTTCGTGCCCCAGAGGGTACGTCTGCTGCTGCTACTTCCACTGGTGCTCCCGAGAGCACACCTGCTGCCACCATTCCTTCGGTGGATACTTCTTCTGCTGGTGCTCCCGAGACCACTCCTATTGCCACTCTCCCTTCGGTTGTCTCTCCTGTCATTCCCGAGACCACCACCCCTTCTACAGAGCCTGCTGTTGCTGCTGATCCTCCCTCCGCCTCCTGAGCTTGCGTTGGAGGACTCTCCCATGTGCTCATTGGATGATATATTTGTTGTGAGAGAGTGGGGTAGGATAGTTGGGTGGTGATGTATTTTTGGATGGATTTTTGTATATTTTATGATTTATTTTGATGTATACATGTTTTGTGATACTTTGATGTATGCCGTGAGATATGTTGTATGATGTGCTCCGATCTGAGGATCGTTTATATTTGTGTTGGCAGATGTATAATTTTGATATATCATGTTATATATATATATACATCGTGTTGCCATTTCCTTCATTGTGCACATTATATTTCTTTGTGTCTCTGATGTTGATTTCGTCGCTCAACGATTAATTTGATTAAATAGAATTCTTTCTATGAAAACATAGAATTGTTTTCCATGCACTAACTTCACTAAGAATGTTGATATTGGAGAGTATGTTCCATAACTCAATACGTGAAATTAATTTGAGTTTTGATGATTTCGTGTTTCGATTTTCGACTATGGTCTCGTTGGCACGCTTTGATTTTCTTCGTGATTTTACTTTGGTGTCATTTGGACCGTGGTCGTATTCTTCGACTCCCGTGCTTTTATTTTTTTAGCCATTGTTGTTGTCGTTGATCTCCTCCCGCTCTTTTTGCTAATGCCAAAGGGGGAGAGAATTAATAATGACGATGTGCTAAATGATAATTTAAAGCAATTTACCATGAATCTAATTCGATATGTTAGATTCAGGGGGAGTTAAGAAATAAAAATGGATTTCAAATCCGATATTTCAATAATTGGATTCACATTTTATTCTTTCCTCGTCTGCTTGATTTGTATGATTATTATTTAATTTGGAATTAACGTGTCATCAATGTAGGGGGAGTAAGTAAATTTCATTTGAATCATTATTATTGATTATTATTTATGTTGGATTGTCATCACCAAAAAGGGGAAGAATGTTGAGTATTGATTCCCCGGATTTGGTTTTGATGATGAACAAACATAAATATCGTGAACTAACTCTTTGTGAGCGCAGTTATGGAGATCGTCGCCAAAATTCTATGAACATCAAAAGCGACGTCTCAAGACTTCTCAAAGCACGTGATTGTGTGCCTGAAGCTTCGTTAAAGCTCTAGGAGCATTATTGAAGTCAAGAGATTCGGAATGAAGCATTTGAAGACGGTTCGTCAGGTTTAATTTATAGTCTTCTAGCTTCTTTTCGTAGAATGTTAAGCCTTGAGTAGGTCTTACATGATAATCTTCATAACGTTCATATCTTAGAGCTAGGATTATCTTAGAAGCCCATACAATCTTTCCCGAAGCTTCACGCTTCATTTCGCGGCTTCTGGTGCATCTTAGTTGGTTCAAGAAGAAGAACCAACCGACTAGATTGTCATCTAGTCAGTCAGTAATCCTTCTTAAACCGACTAGATCTCCTTGCTCAATTCAGCCTCTTCACTGTTGACCAAGTAGTCGGTCCTAGAAGGTTCACCGACCGACTAGTTGTCAAACTAGTCGGTTAGGAATCCTTCTTAGACCGACTAGTTAAGACTTCATTTTCCAGCCTGAGCTACTGTTTACAGTTAGTCGGTCCAAGAACAATCATCGACCGACTAGTTGTGAAACTAGTCGGTTGGAATTTGTTCTTAGACCAACTAGCTCTCTTTGAATTCAGCCTATTGTTTTTCAACTCTTAGTCGGTCAAAGAACACTCGCCGACCGACTAGTTGTCAAACTAGTCGGTTGGCAAGTCTTCTTAGACCGACTAGTTCTATATTCCCTGAACTATCTTTATTGGCTGTGAACTAGTTAGTCGGTCCAAGAAGAATCACCGACTGACTAGTTGAGAAACTAATCGGTCAGTGATCCTTCTTAGACCGATTAGACTGCTTCAAAAATAGATCCGTTGGAGCATTTAATGCACTATTTTTTTCTCTCTCTCTCTCTTCTCTATCCTATATAATCTTGAGATGCTTCTTCATTGCATTCAAGGCTGCCATTATTGAGTTTTAGAGATCAAAGAGAGAGCATTTAATTCTCATTCCAAGCTCACTCATTTCTCACAAGAATCTCTCCTCACTCTTATTCCTCAAGAGAGATTCTCATTGATTGTGAGCCATTCAAGCCAAGAGCTTGAATCAAGGTCACCAACTCCTTCCTAGCCTCATATTGCTGGTCATCTTCTTGGAGCTAAGGTTTGGTGCCTTCTTCTTCCTCAAAATCCTTCTTGCCCTAAAATCGTAAGTTTTACTCAAGGCATTGGATTTTGTTGGTAAGCATTTCATATTTCATTTACTTTGATATTGCTAGTTTTTCTCTCGGTTTGTGAGAGAAGTGTGTGATCCCGATTTGTGGGAGTCACATTTCATTTTGTGTATGATTTGATCTTGTAGAGGTTTTCTACAAGAATTTCATAGTGCAAAACTTGGGTTAGTGGTTTCTAACTCAAGTAGCCGGAGGGGATCCGGGTGTTTGGGATGTAGGATCACCGGGAACAAGTCGGGGAGACTTGGGTGGATCCGAACCCGTTATATCGATTGTTTGCGCCTGTCTTTTATTGTTGTCAATTTTCATTTCTGCATTGTTGGTTGAGTTTGTACGCAAGAAAGAGAGACAAAAGACTAAGCTAAGCGGGCGTGTCTGTCAATACTTGATTTTTATAACCCATAGCATAGGTTTTGGTTTTATATAAAGACTGTAATCTTTTTCTCAAAATCTGAGTCTGGGTGTAGCCCAAATCCGGGATGAGGCATTATGGCATTAAGATTTCCAAGGTTTAGCCAAGGTCGATAATTAGGAATTATACTCTTGATTATTTTAAAGTACTATTCACCCCCCCTCTAGTACTTGTGCAGTAGCTATCAGGGCATTACACAAGATTCCCGCGGGGACCACGGTCGGGGCTCCATTGCCGCTGGTGACCCTGGCGGCTTTGGCGGCCTTGGCGGTCAACTCAGGTGCTTTCCCTTTCTTGTAATCCCTCGTCATCACCGACGATGAAGACGCAGCTTGATCTACTGCCGTGTCTCCCTCCGGCCCCAACATAATCGGTATATCCAACACCACCGGCATCAACTCAGTGGCATCACCCCTGCCGACCTCCCTGAAGTTCTTTTCGATGTGGGCATCCGAAGAAGAAGAAGCTGCGGGAGAAGTAGATGCGAACATCGCTGGAATCGGGAGAGTACCTGAAGTAGAAGGTGGAGCGAAAGAAGCTCCGGTAAGCGACAGTGATTGGCGGTAGCTGCTCTCGATGATGCGAAGGGGGGAAGTCCAAAGTTTCGAAATTTTGGGCAAAAGTCTCTCCCGCTCCCTCTCTGGCTCTATTTATGAGAAGAGACATGCGATCACCACCGTCCAGCGTGGCCCACATGGCGAGATCTGGGCTGGTCTGGGCTGACGCCTCGAATTCTCCTCCAATCACCTCAGCCACGCTTCATCTGTTCAGTGGATGGGTGCCTCGAACTCTTCCCGTCACCAGATCGCCATTATGATTTCTAAGATTCGACGGACAGGATTCATTAAATGCAGCTGACCCATCCTCAACCAGTGGGAGTGTGACTCGTCATCCAAGCTGAAGCTGGGCTGGCCGCATCGAGCTTGAATGACGGGGGAAATTGTTAGGCTGTAGAGGCCGGCCCATATGCACGAAAGGGCCTAAGCAGACACCTCACCGACTCTCCTGATGGGACACTTACCGAGTTGATCGCCTTGATCTTATGAAGCTTGCCTCGCCTCACCTCAAGCTCGCCTTCTAAGACCACCAGGAAGCCTGCTGCAACGAGCTGACAACTCGCCATATCAAGGACCAGCTCACCTACCCACAACAAGAAACATCCTCTGAAGAAGCTGAGTTTGCTTTCTGACCTACAGCTCGCCCCTAAGGGTGACCAAGCACAAATATCTCTGACAGGGTGACGTGGGCTCACCTACTCTCTATTAAGGCCAGGGGTTAAGGGGAAGAACTGATGGCCACCATTAATGCGGTAAATATCCCTGCCACAACCCCAACACTCGAGTGCCGATAGGGATGATTCGACGGCTGACAAGACGGTGAGCATCAGCCTCTCAGCCCTATAAATACCCCCCTCATGCCTCCATTGAGGGGGTTGAATAATTGCTGGTCAGTAAATTCCCTAACTCGTTTCAATACACAAGGTCAGATATCTTCCATATATCTGTGCTTCCTCATCAGCCTGCCGCACTTCTTCGACCTGCCTCAAGGTCGCCAAGTGTGCCCGACGCCTACCTTTTTACGTCACCAACTGACTTAGGCATTAGAGAGGCTAAGGGTTGACAGCCAGCCCTGCCTTTTTGACATGCTATTCATCCTCACAGGGAGCTCACCTTAGCTACCGGGAGTAGGTGACCTTCGTGCAATCTCCAGGCGACCTAGGTATCTTCACCCTCGAAGCATGCTCCGAGTCGTCCTAGCCTCGCCTTCACCCAAAACCTATAAATCATTGTACCAGTGATTTCCACTACAAACAAATTTTATTGTGTGCAGGACTGACCTGCAACAGTAAGCATATAATATAATGCAAATAAATTCAATAGACTGAATGTAAGGTAGAACTTTAGTATAAATGAATGGAAGATGGAACTTCAATAAAAATAGATTGTACACATACTTTTGACCCATCACTTGACTTGACCCGTGGGATTCGGGTAGTCTATGATCACAAGTGTTACGGAATGACTTAATGCACCCGACAAATACCTCCACCACTTATGGAGGTTAGTGCTTGACCATCACCATATAGGGTCGGTGAGTAGGGCCTTGGATTGGCTCCCGTCGCGGGGCGCATGTTAGTCATATCTCATACTCTTGGACATGGACTTAGCACTAGAAAAAATTGGTCATTAAATATTGCTTTAACATCTTCTTCTTACAGGTTGATATTTGCTATCGAACGCTAAATTGCTACAGGTTGCAAAATTGCTATTAAATACTTAACTGTAACGTGTTTCAAAATTACTATCAATTGTTTAACTGATGTAACTCTTTCATATTAAACTGGTTAATTCCTTCTATGTACCCACACCAAGCTTAATTGTAAAGTCATGACTAAATTGATGGAAATAGAGATTTTAATTGGCATTCTTAACATTGGTTTCCCTCGGTGTCTAGGATCGTTTTCGTTCAAGTTTTGGGTCACACCGCTTACGGGGATAGTGAACTTGCCTGGCCAAACCTGACTGTCTGTGAATGCATGGACCAATGTTAGATTCTCAATCATCATCGATGTAAACATTAATTATGATTTTATCTTGATTTCAGCTTGGATTAATTACATACTTAACGTTTTGTTTTGGAGATTATCTTGCTGAGTAAACCCCGATGACAAACATTTCACTTTGATGTTTTACGAAATATATGTCAGGTATCGATAGTGAGTCCTCTGAAGACATTGCTACAGAAGTCGAGCCGGTGTTCGAAGAATACGTGGAGTACCTATATGCTGAAGACTAGATGATTACCTTCACGACTGCACCTTTATATATTTGAAATATGTAATTTGTGTACTTTGTTGATTTGGCCAAACTAGGCTTATGTTGTACTTTACTTTCAGACGCTTTGGTATTGTAATAATGTCATTTGAATTATTTCTTATAAGCTTGCAAGATCCTGCCTCTTTATTTAACAGACACGTTATTGTGTTTAAGCCAAGGAGGAAGAAAAAAAAGTACTCCTCCTTGTTTTAAGCACATCACGGGCCCGTTCGCGTCCTCGCTCCCGGTAGAATGGGAAGCGGGGCGTGAGAGGTTTCTGTGGTGGCCCATGCAGGTCTTGCTTATGCAAATACTTTAAGAAATAGTTTAGACGACATTGATATCAAAGTGTCTAACTAGAATAAATTTCTTACTGAACTTACCTTGTGGTTTGTTTTGCAGCATGGCAGGTCAACCCAATACCAGAAACGTCAACGGCATCACCGAGAATGACATTATGAGAATCATCAGAGAGATGTTGAAAACCAACATCACATCCTTGAGCGTGAACCTCAACCTGCTCCGCGAGGAGATGCAGGAGTTAAACAATTCATTGAGATGCGTCCTAAGACGTTCTCTAAAAAGGAAGGTCCGCTGGAAGCTAAAGAATGGGCGTGAAGAAGTGAAGACAATTTGAGCGCTGCCCCGCATCCCCCGGGTAGGATGGTAGAGGTAGCCAGGCTCCAATTAACAGACAACGCCCGAAACTGGTGGGATACCGAGGAAAAGCATATAATGTGGCCTATTGCATGAGCCACATTTTGCAAACGGTTCGACGCGAAGTATTTCCCTAAGACAGCTAAAAGGGAACTTCAACAATGTTTCGTCAACTTGAAGCAAGAATCAATGACTGTTGACAAATACGATGCTGAGTTCTCCATGCTAAGTCGATTCACCCCTCACATGGTTGAGAATCTAGAAGATCATGCCTTCCAGTTCCGCCAAGGTGTGAATTTCAATATCCAAGCTTCAATGACCTCTACCGATTTGACCAGCTATGAAAAGATACTAGAGGCTACCTGCAACCTTGCGGCTATTGACAAAACAGCTTAAACAGCCCAAGGAAAGCGTCTGATGGAACCACCGAGGAACAACCTTCGACCGATGCAGACTACTACTTTCAAGAGGCCTACTGCTCCTAACAACTACAAGCTTGCTGCTCCGGCCAATAACCAAATCGCTGCTCCTCCAAACAACAATCGAACCCCAGTGATGTGATTCCATTGTAACCGACCAGGGTATGTTAAGAAGGACTGTCGCCTACTATTGAACTAATGCTTAGCCTGCGGATCATTGGAACACTCTATCAAAGACTGCCCTCAGCACATCAACAAACATGTAACTCCGACTGAAGGAGCTCCTGGATCGACATCTCGTGGACCACCCTTACCTTCACAACAGAGGCTCTTTCAACAGGCCAGGACGAACTAGTCAAATCAGCCCAAGCATCAAGCATTCACCATGACTGCCGAAGAAGCTGAGGCTACTAAGCCAGTAATCACAGGTAACATCTAAGATCTTTCTCCCTTACTTTAACTAGACGCTCATCGCTTTACTATAGACTGCTAAGTATACCTTACCATACTCTAGGCATCGTCTTAGTAGCATTTACACCAGCCTTATCCCTCTTGATTCTAGAGCATCTCATTGCTTCTTATCACTAAAATTTGCTACAACACATTCCATTCCTGTTGACCCCCTTCCTAATCGATCGAACATCAACACCTGGAATGGCATAGTGAAGACTTCAGGTGGTTGTCGATCGTGCCCTCTGGTAATATGTGGTCGCGAGCTCTTCGATGACTTCATGATAATCGACATGCCAAACTTCGATGCAGTATTCAGAATGGATTGGTTAGGAACTTTTTACGCTACCATCGATTGTCGCAAAAAGAAGGTAGTGTTCGAAATTTCCGACCATCCAGTGTTCGAATTTACAAGCGGAAGCCGTTCGCTTGGACCCATTCAATTCCGGGCCAAGCCTATAGAGATGATAATGGCATCTATGCTAGCTAAACTTGAGAAGCCCAGAGTAGTTCGAGAATTTGACGACGTATTCTTTGAAGAAATTTCAGGATTACCTTCCGATCGAGCTCTCGAATTCACCATTGATCTGATGCCTAGCACTCAACCTATCTCCAAGGCTCCATATCATAATTGGAGGAACTTCGTACTCAATTGGACGACTTGTTACAGAGGGATGGAGACATCCCAGAGTATCTCCCTGGGGTACACCAGTCCTATTGGTCAAGAAGAAGGATGGCACGAGAACGATATGCATGGACTATCGAGAGCTAAACAAAGTCACCGTGAAGAACAATTATCCATTACCACGCATCGATGACATCTTCGACCAACTTGGTGGATCTCGAGGCTTCTCCAGATCTCTGAAGTGGATATCATCAAGTGAAGGTCAAGAAGGACGACATACCTAAGACCACTTTTTGAACCAAGTATGGACACTATGAATTCACGGTTATGCCCTTGGCGTAACCAATGCACCATCAGTATTCATGAACCTCATCTTCTATGAGTTCTTGGATAAATTTGTAGTGATTTTTATTGATGACATTCTGGTCTATTCGAGAAGCGCGGAGGATCATGCTGAACACCTGCAGATCTTATTGAAGACTCAACGCTATCATCGACTATATGCCAAGTTCAGCAAATGTGAATTTTGGCTTGACCATGTTGCCTTTCTTGGGCATGTGGTATATGGAGATGGTATTTCTATCGATCCATAGAAGGTCGCATCTATTAGAAATTGGCCAACCCCTCGGTCAGTTTCAGACATCCGAAGTTTTCTTGGATTGGCTGGCTACTACCACCGATTCATCCTGGACTTCTCCAAGATTGCTGAGCCCATGACTCGCCTGACGAGGAAGGACATCAAGTTCATTTAGTCTGAAACTTGTGAGTAAGCTTTCGAAGGATTGAAGACGAAGCTGACGACTGCACAAGTTCTAACCATACCAGACAGAACTGGAGGATTTGAAGTATATTGTGACACATCTGGCAAGGGTCTCAGATGTGTACTACATCAACATGGTCTTGTTGTGGCATAAGCTTCCGGACAATTAAAGACTCACCAGAAGAATTATCTAACTCATGATCTGGAGTTAGACACAGTTATTTTTGCTCTGAAGATTTGGAGACATTTTCTATTGGGCGAGAAAGTGAAGATCTTGAACGACCACAAAAGTTTGAAGTATATCTTCAAGCAAAAGGAACTGAACATGAGGCAACGTAAATGGTAGAAACTCATGGCTGATTATGACATCGACCTTCAATATCATCCTGGGAAGGTTAATGTTGTGCCTGACGCATTGAGTCGGCTACCAACTGTTATGATACTCACGACTCAAAAGAGACTACAACTAGAGCTGCGAGAGATGGAGATTGAAATCATCCTACCTGGGATTGAAGCTTCGTTGATGAATCTTCAAATTTAGTCTACGATCATCGATCTATCAAAGTTGCTCAAACTGGAGATGCAAAGTTGCAGAAGATCAAGGCACACGTGGAAGTAAGTCTTTGAACGGATTTTCTTATCCATGAAGACGGATCTTTGAGATATGGCAGCAGAATCTGCGTGCCTTTAGGTGATATCTGAGAAGAGTTGATAAATGAAGCACATAGTTCCACATATTCAATGTAAAGGATCTTTGTCTAAATTTTTGGTGGCATGGAATGAAGAGAAACATTGCTCGAAGTGTCACCAAATGCCCGGTATGTCAGCAAGTAAAGGCTGAACATCATCGCGTCGCAGGATTGCTTCAACAGCTGCATATTCCCAAGTGGAAGTGGCAGCACATCACCATGGATTTCTTCACTGGCTACCTCGGAGTACAAAGCAGAATGATGCCATTTGGGTGATCATAGTTCGATTAACCAAGTCGGCACACTTCATACCATTCCGAGTGGGATAATCAACTGAATTACTCGTGAAGACGTACATTGAAGTAATAATTATTCATACACCTTATAAATTCTTCAGAGTATATATCGTTATATGAACGATAACCGTGCAGGAAATCATGAGATTACATGGAGTCCCAGTAAGCATTGTCTCTGATCGAGCCACGAGATTCACTTCTCACTTCTGGAAGAGTCTGCAATCGAATCTTGGTACCAGTCTGAGCTTCAGCACTGCGTATCACCCGCAGATGGATGGACAATCAGAGCGCACCATTCAGATACTCAAAGATATGTTGAGAGCTTGTATGCTTGACTTAAAAGGCTCGTAGGAAGACCACTTGCACTTAGTGGAGTTTGCATACAACAACAGTTACCAAGCAAGTATCGGAATGGCCCCATTTGCAGCATTTTATGGAAGAAAATTTCCTTCTCCTTTGAGTTGGGATGATAGTGGCGATCGAGAACTTTTGGGTTCGGAGATGATTATAGAAGCAGTTAACGTAGTGCGTACTATCAGAGACAAACTTCGCATTGCACAAAACCGATACAAGCACTGGGCCGATGCGAAGCGTCGTCATCTAGAGTTTTAACCTGGAGATCATATATTTCTGAAGATATCTCCAAACCGGTGAGTGGTAAGATTTAGAAGAAGAGAAAAGATCAATCCGAGATTCATTGGACCTTTCGATATACTGGAGTGAGTTAGAGAAGTAGCATATCGCCTGGCTCTACCACGTTCACTGGAAGGAGTACATGACGTATTTCATTTCTCCCAGCTGCGTAGTTATGTATGTGATCCTACTCATGTGGTTGACCACTCAGAGAACACAGTGCGACCATATCTTTCATATGAGTAACAGCCAATGCGGATTCTGGATCAACGTCAGAAGACTCTCATGAATAGCGTAGTCGACCTTGTAAGAGTGATGTGACGACTTGACTCACCCAGTGAAGCCACCTGGGAATGAGAAGATGAGATGCGCGAGAGATATCCATATTTGTTCACTATATCTTAGTTTCATCGTATCTTAGTGATCGACCCGAAACTAACTCCGAAACGATGTCGTTTACCTCAACTGCACGGTATAGTGACAAGTGGGTATCGAACACGGGGAAGCAGTGCTATACTACATAGCTACTCCTAGGTTGAGTTAGACTTTCGGGTTTATTGGTGGATGTGGAGTATGGAGGGTCGTAATGGTGATGGATGCGAAGGTTGTGTCACTCAACGTCACAAACAAGGGATTCCACACAAAGAAAGAAAGAAATAAAATATAAAAGATTAGGGCGTTAGGACTACCACTAGGACCGTCGGATGTCGACGCTAGGCTAGGACTCTTACGTTGCATTGGTTTTATTGGGGATTGTAGCATCTAGGAAGTGAATTCATGCATCTAGGCATCATGAATCTAATATACCGTATTAATCCTGCTTTCGCGATAGGCGCATACGATAGATGCATTAAGGATCTACAATAATCTCACCACTCTCGTGGTTTGAATGCTCTCAACTCATACCAATCTCGTGGGTTAGAGCTTCGAGGTATTTTGGTGGCTCTCATTGACGTAATGGCCGTAGCCGTCAATTAGTGATATAGTTCGTCGGTGGATCCCATCAAGGCATGAGCCAGGCATGGCCAGAGCCTTGGTTGGATCCACTAACTCCCTAATTAAATCCGTAGGATACTCCTTACGCTAATCGATTCCACTGACCGTGGGCACGATCTCAGTACGAGTTCTCCTAGGGATTTTGTTAGACAACCAAAATACAACCCCTTTATATCCAACGCATCATAAAAATCCTATCTTTGCATCTAAATCCTAAAATCCTAGTGCTAATCCATTAGCCCTAGAAAAGATTATTCAAGCATAGTAAACATTATGAAAACAATACAGATCATTGTTAGCATCATAGAAAAACAATAAGAAGAACTAAAATAAAATTAAAGAGATAAAATACTTAGCTTGATACAAGAGAAGGGGCCTATGGCGTAGCCTAACTCCCAAAAGATCGTCTCTAAAACTTCTTAGAACTATCTAAAAACTCTCCAAAAGTCGTCTAAAAGTCTCCCCTCTAATGACGGCTACAATTCATATAAATAGTCCCCTCCAAACACTAGGAAGTAACTCAAAAAACCCTCTCCAATTCGGCCCAAATCTGTTTCTGGTCGCAACTTATTGGTGGACCCCGGCAGCACTCGGACCGAGTAGGAACAGCACTCGGTCAAGTGCAGATTTCAGCATTGCAGCACCATCTTGAAGAAATTCCCCAGAGCTCCTCCGACCTCTGATTGGTATGTTCATGGTGGCGTTGGAACCGTATTGAAGTCTACTATCTGGAAAAAAATATCAGAAAAATACTAAAAACTCCCAGGTGATAGTAGATTTGAAAAGAGTGCACGGCTGTCAGAAAATCTGGGCTTTCACCTTACATGACCGAGTAGCCTTCGTGCTCGGTCGAGTCGCTCCCCTACTCGGTCAAGTCGCCTACCTACT
This sequence comes from Scilla litardierei, assembly GCA_030789695.1. Classification (NCBI taxonomy): domain Eukaryota; kingdom Viridiplantae; phylum Streptophyta; class Magnoliopsida; order Asparagales; family Asparagaceae; genus Scilla; species Scilla litardierei. Next base: position 330,824,259 of record CM061142.1, read on the forward strand.
CATCAAGTTGTCAGTAGATTGAAACTCTCCTTCCAAAGTGTCGCTCTGCCTACTCGGCCCGAGTAGGCCTTGCTCGGTCGAGCCGTCCGCTGGCTCAGTCGAGTAGGTCCTGCTCGGTCGAGCAGGATGTTAGTGGGATGAAGCTCGAAAATAGGAACGACTCGGGCCGAGTCACCATTCTGCTCGGTCGAGTAGGATGTGCATTCTCTTTTCTGCTGGGCTCGTGTATCAGCTCGACCGAGCAGCTTGTGCTACTCGGTCGAGTCGCCTGGGAAAGTGAAGCTGATTGCTTCTTCGCTTCTTCTTTCTCTTTCTCTTGCACTAGTCTTCTTCTTTGGCACCTCAAGCATGTCATCATGAGTATTCTTGGTACTTTCATGTCGTCGATCGTCTTATTGGCTCCAAATTGGTCTAATATCGCTTCAAATCCCTGAAATTGACATAAACGCTCCGAAAGTCATATTGTTCCAAATAATAGCATAAAAGCGTATGAAATATGTAAATGAGCAATCATTTTGACGTGTAATCATATAGATAAAACGTGGAATATAATGACACATCAAAATCCTCCAAGCTTGCCTCTTACTCGTCCTCGAGGAAGACTAGTAAGAAGCAAACACGGGAGAGGGATACAATGGAGATGTGAGGCGGTGGCGTGTAATGGAGACACATGGTTCAATCTTAAATTCAGAAAATATAAGAACCCACGGTATGCAAGATCTCGTGAACACACAGCAATATGAAATTAGAACACATATACACACAAATACTTAAATCTTGCTCAAATTAAAATAACGTGGATTTCAATAAATGTAATGAACTTGATAAGTGATAAAGTGAGAGTAGAGTTATATCATATCATATGAATCATAGTTTATCATGCAATATACTAAGTTCACAGAAATGAAAGCAATGTCCACAACTCATTCTCTAAGCAGTATAATATGTCATGATCAAACGTTTTCAAGCATGCGTGGTATTTTGTTATGCTTAATGGAACAAATTTAGCAAATTCAATCAAGGTAAGGCATCACCACACTACGACCATTTCAAGACACCTAGAACCCATCAACTTTGCCATGTCTTTGTTCTATATAGAAATAGAGATAAGGATATGGGTTTTTTTACTTTAATATTGTTTTTGGCTATACAAATATTTCATATACATTTTTCTTTCTTTATATACACGAGATAACTCAATATATACAAAAAGCGGCCTATGCATCCCAGACCAGACAGTCTTAGGTCATTGGGTTACGAAGAACCCTTAGGGCCTTTCATTCAGGATATTTGTTTAATTTTTGCATTATTGGGATTTTTGCAAACTTATGTAAATGCGATGGAATGCAAAATATGATCAAAGATCATTTATTGGCTATTCACAAAAGAAAAAGAAAAATCATAGAATCTAGATATGGCTCGGTTTCAGGAATCCTAATCATCACTATTTTGGTTGTCGTGGGGTTATCCTATCTCTTTTGAATCACTAAACATCCATGAAGTAATAGAATTATCAATCAAATCACGCAGGAGTCAAATGATTTTCTGATTTGATTCATTCATTTTTAGCTTAACTATTTCTAGAATATGGTTGTGAAACTATGGATTCTACTATGAAAAAGCATATTAACAAAGATACACTAATCATGGAATCGAACTCTAGTCTAACAGATATCAGAGTTCATAAAAAAATAAATCCATGATATTTCATAGAAAATGAAGCGTATGAGACATAAATATAGAAGTGAACTTGGTTCATATGTAAATTTCGAAGTGTGTTTCACGATGAGGCAAAGTGCGTGCACTATGCAGTCCCCCAAGCTTAAACATCACATTGTCCTCAATGTGTGTATGATATAAATAGAGGACAACGACAAGATAGGGGGGCCACTCAACAAAATAGTTTCTCTCCCCCAAGCTTAAACATCACATAAAAATTGGAGAGAGAGCGAAATAAGCGCCAAATACAAGGGTGGGCATGGATGATAAATAGTGGGTTGGGTGCAAAAGATAATTGAGCCATCATATGGGGTGAATTTATTCAAGCAAATCTATACGGTCCTCTTGCTGTCGAGAGGATTCGTGTTTATTTAAAGTATAAAATACTACACTACTTGATTGATATCACCTATAGCAAAAGGCGGATCCAGTATCTTTTTCGGTGCAGGCAACTGCTCCAACTGCTCCTTCCGTGGCTCCGCCAGACGTGTGTGTCCACGGACTCCATTATATTCCAGCAATGCGGCTCCAAGCATCTATACAAGGACTCCACCTGTACCATGCAAGAGATAAGCCGCATCAATCTGATGTGGATAATTCTTCCCCAAAATAAATGTATTCCAAAGAAGGTCATCAACATAAGTATTTAAAATTAAGGATGGTTGACAACACTTCCCTGGAAATAAATCTATTCTCGCGTGAACCATTTATATTAACTCCTCGTTGTTTTCCTCTGGTTCCTCAGGTAACTCTGGCATAATAGTGTGGGTCTCGTCAGGCAGCTCCTCATCATCGTCAGACTTATCACATTGTACCTCCTGATCATATTCAATATCATTCATGGGTGCTAACTCCTCGCTCTCCTCCTTGTATACGTCCCATCGTACCTCTTGATCATATGTATGTGTATCTTGCAAAAGGCACAATGAGTCATCTAAATATGAATCGTAGTAAACATCATACACTGGAGGGGAATCAAATGTAAAGGGTGAGGGAGTAAAGAGATTCCCTGAAGGGGGGCCAAAAGCTCTGTGGGATAGTCTTCGGCGTCAGTGGAAGGGTGGTCCTCTGAGGGATGCTCAGGCTCTGTAGAAAGTGGAGGTGGCTGCGGTAGCTCAAAAGGAGGAGGGTAATGCTCGGGATCCTCAAGAATTGCTGTGTCCTCGTCCCAATGCACGACCTCATCGGTGAAAGTCTCTGGCTCCGCTTGTAATATGTAAAATAAATATAGTTCTGCCTCCTCGCGATGCAATGCTTCGGCCTCTTCTTCGGGTTCATATGGTATAGTAGGCAAAGTGAATTTCATCTTCTTCTTTTTACGCCTATGTCTTCGTTTTCGTCCTGGAACTCGAGGCACTGGATGGTGTGGCTTGGCCCTCTCAATGGTAGGTGCAGGTGGCTCTATGGGCTCCTGTATCTCGGCCACGGTATAAACGTGGGTCTTGTGCCCCTCAACTAGAGCGTAGACCACATCATCAATTGTGCATGTGGAAGAGATACGATGAGTAATAAAGTTTTGAAATCCAAGCTCAAAAGGATCACCTGCCATTATTGTTAATGGACCGGTGTAACGAACTGTGTCCACGATGCTTCTCAATAGGTCCATATATGTGTCCTCCTCTGGCAGCTCGGATGTCTCTATTTGTGGAGTGTTGATGGTGTAAAGGTGGATATGATCACCTTCAAGTGAAGCATACACTCCATCTATGATAGCACCTGCCATTATTGTTAATGGACCGGTATATCGAACTGTGTCCACGATGCCTCTCAATAGGTCCATATAAGTGTCCTCCTCTGGCAGCTCGGATGTCTCTATTTGTGGAGTGTTGATGATGTAAAGGTGGATATGATCACCTTCAAGTGAAGCATACACTCCATCTATGATAGTACTTACACCAGAGACATTACCCATAACAAAATCGATGAATACTTGGTCGGATGGTTTACCTACCATAACGATTAGCGAACCGGTAGATCGAGCATCATCTATCATTTGCTCCAAGGTTGATGCCAACTGCAGATCACTGAACTACCCCACTTGCATCCGCTCTATAAACTCAAGTGAGCGTCCCTTTAGCCTTCTAGTGAAGATATCAAATAGCTTGGAACCATCCCACTCATGGTCTGACTCCGTCTGGAACATTCCTAACATTCTTTTGAACTTGCACAAGGCTTCTCTGAAGGACTCGCCATCAGCCTGATAGAATGTAGCGAGATATGTATATGATCGTATAGGACTCGGTCGTATCTTTGGAAGCACCATCGCTGCATCAACTGTACCTGATCAAGTAAAGAAGACAACCTGGAAAAGACGTCAGTGGTATAAAGAGAGAGAGAGAGAAAGATAATAATAATAATAGCAGGTGGTGGGGAAAAATCTCTCTATCTATATCTCTCTCTCTCTGTTTTTTTGTTTTGTTTTTTTGTTTGTTTGGTTTTTTAACGCAGTCTAACCAACCTAATTGTGGTAAATAGATAATATGGCAGAACGCCTCCCTGGCAACGGTGCCATAAACTTGATGCGTCTGAAATGTAACCCTAGAACAACCTAGTTATGGCATAAATTACACGGGCATAAATCCCCGACAACGGTGCCATAAACTTGAGTGGCCCTGAACTAACTCCGAAATGATGTCGTCTAACCGCAACGCATGGTATAGTGGCGAACGGGTATCGAACACGGGGAGGCGATGCTATACTACCTATCTACTCCTAGGTTGAGTTAGACTTGCGGGTTTATTGGTGGATGTGGAGTATGGAGGGTTGTAATGGGGATGGATGCGAAAGTAGTGTCACTCAACGTCGTAAACAAGGGATTCCACACAAAGAAAGAAATAAATAAAATATAAAAGATTAGGGCTTTAGGACTCACCACTAGGACCGTCGGATGTCGACACTAGGCTAGGACTCTTACGTTGCATTAGTTTTACTGGGGATTGTAGCATTTAGGAAGTGAATTCATGCGTCTAGGCATCATGAATCTAACATACCGTATTAACCCTGCTTTCGCGATAGGCGCATATGATAAATGCATTAAGGATCTACAATAATCTCACCACTCTCGTGGTTCGAATGCTCTCAACTCATACCACTCTCGTGGGTTAGAGCTTCGAGGTATTTTGGTGGCTCTCATTGACGTAATGGCGGTAGCCGTCAATTAGTGATATAGTTCGTTCGTGGATCCCATCAAGGCACGAGCCGAGCAAGGTCACGAGCCTTGGTTGGATCCACTAACTCCCTAATTAAATCCGTATGATACTCCTTAAGCTAATTGATTCCACCAATCGTGGACACGATCTCAGTACGAGTTCTCCTAGGGATTTTGCTAGATCAACCAAAATACAACCCCTTTTATATCCAAGCATCATAAAAATCCTATCTTTGCATCTAAATCCTAAAATCCTAGTGCTAATCCATTAGCCCTAGAAAAGATTATCCAAGCATAGCAAACATTATGAAAACAATAGAGATCATTGCTAGCATCATAAAAAACAATAAGAAGAACTAAAATAAAATTAAAGAGATAAAATACTTAGCTTGATACAAGAGGAGGGGCCTATGGCGTAGCCTAACTCCCAAAAGATCATCTCCAAAACTTCTTAAAACTCTCTAAAAACTCTCCAAAAGTCGTCTAAAAGTCTCTCCTCTAATGACGGCTACAATTCATATAAATAGTCCCCTCCAAACCCTAGCAAAAAACCCAAAAAACCCTCTCCAATTCGGCCCAAATCTGTTTCTGGCCGTAATTTATTTGTGGACCCTGACAGCACTCAGACCGAGTAGGAACAGCACTCGGTCGAGTGCAGATTTCAGCACTGCAGTACCATCTTGCAGAAATTCCCCAGAGCTCATCCGACCTCCGATTACCACGTTCTTGGTGGTGTTGGAACCATATTGAAGTCTACTTTTGGAAAAAATATCATAAAAATACTGAAAAATCCTAGGTGATAGCATATTTGAAAAGAGTACACGGCTATCTGAAAATCTGGGCTTTTGCTTTACTCGACCGAGTAGCCTTCGTGCTCGGTCGAGTCACCCCTGCTCGATCGAGTCGCCCCCCTACTCAGTCGATTTGTCAATATATCGGGACTCTCCGTCCAAAGTGTCGCTCTGCCTACTCAGCCCTAGTAGGCCTTGCTCGGTCGAGTCGTCTGCTGGCTCGGTCGAGTAGGTCCTGCTCGGTTGAGCAGGATGTTGGTGGGACGAAGCTCGAAAATAGGAAAGAATCGGGCCGTATCGCCACTCTGCTCGATCGAGTAGGATGTGCATTCTCTTTTTTGTTGGGCTCGTGTATCAGCTCGACCGAGCAACTTGTGCTACTCGGTCGAGTCGCCTGGGAAAGTGAAGCTGATTGCTTCTTGGCTTCTCCTTTCTCTTTCTCTTCCACTAGTCTTCTTCTTTGGCACCTCAAGCATATCATCATGAGTATTCTTGATGCTCTCACGTCGACGATCGTCTTATTGGCTCCAAATTGCTCTAATATCGCTCCAAATCCCTGAAATGGACTTAAACGCTCCGAAAGTCATATTGTTCCAGATAATATCGTAAAAGCGTATGAAATATGTAAATGAGAAATCTTTTTGACGTGTAATCATATAGATAAAATGTGGAATATAATGACACATCACTTAGTTTTTTGTATTTTAGTATGAGAAATTCCGAGGACGGAATTTTTATAAGGTGGGTAGGATGTGACGACCCGTATTCATCAATACACGTATTTGTATACTTTAAAGATATTTTAAAATGGTTGGTTAGGAGTTTTATCTCAAAAATAGTTTCAAATCAATTATATAAAACATATTTTTCGTATCATCATACTTGTTATAACATGTATTCGTAAGTTTAAGTGTCGTCAAAAAGTTTAAATAGTTTATATAATATTTTCTACGTAACTATTACTGATATAGCAATATCAATTAATTTTCTATATAAACACTTTCAAAACGATCTCAACTCATACGATGTGATCCTATGGTCATTTAGTGCTCCCCGTATTTATGTAATTTTTTGGAGTCAAATCGATCTAGAACCCGCAAACCCGTGACCTAAACATTTTGGCCCGAAATTCGTATCTCTGTAGCTCAAAATTAGAAATGGACATCGTATTCGCGATCCTCGCGATGATACGAACTCGTGGCTATGTTTTCGTAATTTTTCGGAGTCATATGTGATGAATGGGTACTTTGGTCATAATGATAATAATATGTTATACTATTAATGACCTTTACTAATCACTTTTACCTCACCCTAATTACTATTCTAATTACCTTACCTACTCCCTAACTGTAGCCCATTTCTTAAACGTGGAAACCCACGTTTTTCCACTCCTAAAAAAATTCATCCCCCCCTAATTAATCCTTACCCACCTATTAATTACCACCATTGACTAAATAATTAATACTAACCCTTATATAAACCCGCCTAAACTCTCTCCCTCATACAATACCCAACGGCAGCTCTGAACCCATGCTCACTCTCGTCGACTTCCCTCTCACCCTCACACTCTCCCCCTCCGGAACCACCGCCAGAGCCCCCTCCTACGCTCACACTGCTGCCCTCCCTCCTCCCTCTTCTGCCCCACCCCCATGAACAAGCCCGAACACCGCCCACCTCCGACAAGTTGCCCAGCCCGTAAACGGCACCGAGCTCCCCTCCAAAACCCCCCGTACACACCCCAAGCAGCCCTACTCCACTCTCCGTTCGCTCCCTGACTCCATCGTTGAGCAGCACCGCTTCCGCCGTCGAGAAGCACCGCTGCAAAGCCGAAAGCAACTAGCTTCCCGACGCCGCTGCAAAGCCGAAAGCAGCAGCAACAGCTGCTGTTGTCGCTCCCTGCCTTCGCTCGCTGCTGTCGCCGCCTGCGCCATCGCCTGCCACCGCCAGCACCATGACGCCGCTCCCCTCGACCCCCGCCACCGTCGCTCTGCCCTAGCGCTGCTCCCCGCCGTCATTCGTCGTTGCCCCTCCGCGCGTGTTGAAGGTGAGAACGAAGACGTTTTAAATTTAATAGGAAAATACGTTTTTGAATACGTATAAGAATACACATACGTATAGGCTGATCGTAATAAATTGTTTATATATCGTATAGGCCTCAGAAAAATACACGGGAAGAGCCAGAACATCCTGGACCGCTCGTCGGGCCTGATAGGTGGTGGTATCACACCCTTCTCAAAGGAACCGTACGTGAGACTCTCGTGTCATACGGCTCCGTCTCGGAATCTGGACCTTCACCCTGGCCTTCGGAGTCGACACAGTGGCTCCAGTCGAGGTGGCCCTGCCAACCTTCTGGGTGGGGCATTTCAATGAAGCATCCAACAGCCGAGCACTGGCCCTTGAGCAAGACCTGGCTGAAGAGAGAAGAAACGACTCATTGGCGCTAATTTTATCGCCAAAAGGCAAGTACATCTCCCACATTGATTTTTCAAAGGCAAAACTCAATAAAGCTAATTTTGCTTTAAAATTCATATCATGAGATTTTCACGTACACTGACGTACAAAAAAAATATATGTTGGAAGAATTCCGACGTACTGTTTGCTCTAACTAAATCTATGAATATATATATCGTAAAAATCAATTCATGTTTCAAAATTAGTTTTTGGCCTTTTTAAAATGCCTATTAATATTTGAAAAATCTTAAAGAATACCTACTTGCATTAGAAAAATATTTTAAGCTTAATTAGATTGATTTACTCAGTTGGAATCATTTCTGTGCTAAATTCTTTATACTATCGCATGTTTTCACATTTCGTTTAATTGTTAATGTAAATCGTTAATTGTGAAATTTTGTGAAACTAATCATATGGACTATTGAGATACCATGGAACAATTGTAAGCATATAATATAATGCAAATAAACTGAATATACTAAATGGAAGATGGAACTTCAATATCAATGAATGGAAGATGGAACTTCAATAAAAATAGATAGTACACATACTTTTGACCCGACACTTGACTTGACCCTATGGGATTGTGGTAGTCAATGATCACAAGTGTTATGAAATGACTGGATGCACCAGACAAATACCTCCACCACTTATGGAGGTTAGTGCTTGACCGTCGCTATATAGGGTCGGTGAGTAGCGCCTCGGATTGGCTCCCGTCGCGGGGCGCGTGTTAGTCATATCTCGTACTCTTGGACATGAACTGAGCACTAGAACAGATTGGTCATTAAATATTGCTTTAACATATTCTTTTTACATGTTGATATTTGCTATCAAACGCTAAATTTCTACATGTTGCAAAATTTCTATTAAATGCTTAACTGCTACAGGTTGCAAAATTACTATCAATTGTTTAACTGTTGTAACTCTTTCATATTAAACTGGTTAATTGCTTCTATGTACTCACACCAAGCTTGATTGTAAATTCATTACTAAATTGATGGAAACATATACTTTAATTGGTATTCTTAACATTGGTTTCACCCGGTGTCTAGGATCGTTTGCGTCCAAGTTTTGGGTCACCCTGCTTGAGGGGATAGTGAACTTGCTTGGCCAAACCTGACTGTCTGTGAATGTATGGACCAATGTTAGAATCTCAATCATCATCGACGTAAACATTGATTATGGTTATATCTTGATTCCAGCTTGGATTAATTAAATACTTAATGTTTTGTTTTAGAGATTATCTTGTTGAGTAAACCCCAATGACAGACATTTCACTTTGTTGTTTTACGAAATGTCTGTCAGGTATCGATAGTGAGTCCTCTGAAGACATTACTACAGAAGTCGAGCCGGTGTTTGAAGAATACGTGGAGTACCTATATGCTGAAGACTAGACGATTACCTTGGCGACTGCACCTTTATATATTTGAAATAATATAATTTGTGTACTTTGTTGATTCGACCAGACTAGGCCTATGTTGTACTTTACTTTCAGATGCTTTGGTATTGTAATAATGTCATTTGAATTATTTCTTATAAGCATGCATGATCATGCCTCTTTATTTCACATACGCATTTTTGTGTTTAAGACAAGGAGTTAGAAAAGAAAAAAAGTACTCCTCCTTGTTTTAAGCACATCACGGGCCCGTTCGCATACTCGTACTTGGTAGAATGGGAAGTGGGGCTTGACAAATCACCATCCGATCGGAGTCTCCTCGCCTCGTCAGAGCTCGATCAGAGTCTCCTCACATCCTCCAAGCTCAATCGGAGCTCGGATGGCTTCCAAGGCGCATCGTCGAGCTCGGATGGCTACCAACGCTCGTCGTCGAGCTTGGATGGCTACCAACTCTCGTCATCGAGCTCGGATGGCTGCCATTGCTCGTTGTCATTTTCATCTCTGCTGGGTCGATCGAGTCTGAAGGAATGTCGGGTTGATAGCCTCGAGATGTTTTCCAGGTTGGTTCTTCGGTCGATCTCACTTCCACTGGGTTGTTCGAGTCCGAAGTTAATCACCAACTACTATTTAAACTGCCACCTTTGCCACCTCCAAGCGAAGCTCACAAACTCTACAAGCTCGTTAAGCTCGGTATCTCCGACATATGCCTCCAATCTCTGTCATCCGAGTTTGCATGATATCCTCCAAGATCCTGCAATCTAAACATGCAAACAATTATTTCCATGGTCTCCTGGAAGCTCGGCCTGCAAACTATATCATCCGAGCTCGACCTACCTTCTTCTTGACTGACAGTGTAGCAAAGTGCTTAATAGTTCTGGGAACTCCATCATGTTTGATGTAGAGCATCAGACAGTGATGTGAAGCTCAGTAGCGCGACATTCTTCCTTTTGCTGCCGCCCCTACGGCTGTTTATGACGTCACCAGCCCCCTGTAGTGGAGCCAATGATCGATCGCCACATCGACGGGGAGTAGCTGACCGAGCTGCTTCGCCTAAGACAACCTGACCAAACTTCAAAACTTGGTCATTTTGTCTGAGTTCCGAGTTTGATGCTTCGTCAACTCTATCCTTGTTCTTTCTACATTCATATCGACCCGGACCATAATGCAAGCTCAGCCTTACCTTAGTGATATGCTCATATTTTACACTTTATTTTTGCATATTTTCATGTCATATCAATTTCTCATATTTGCATATTTGAATCTTAAACGATGGTTTCTAGATGAATTTCACTATTTCTATGTTTTATTGGATTTTCAGGAAATATAGAGCAGTCGGGAGAAAATTAGGGCTATGAGCATATGCACGCATGCCAAAGCATCAGTGGCTATGATACTGATGAGCTTATGGTGCTAGAAGTAAGAAGAAGAGAGGAGAAGGAGAAAGAAATGAAGAAGGAGAAGAAACCAAGGTACCAAGTTCATTTATCAGCTCACTCGACCAAGTGGAGCAATCCACTCGATCGATTGAAGCTGATACCTTCCCAGTCCAAGGAGCCAAAGTATATCAAAGTCACTCGACCGAGTGAGCAAACTCGCTCGATCGAGTGAAACAGTCGGCCAAATCATTCCTCTGCCAGAGCATCTGACTCGGTCGAGTAGTACTTTCAATCGACTGAGTGAATTGGCCACTCGACCGAGTGAAGAGAAGAATAGAGTAATGATTTTGGAGCTGCTGCAAGAAATCCTGCTCGACCGAGTAGAAAATCTCCCTCGACCGAGTGAGATTGCGGCCATATTTTGGTAGTAAAGCTATAACTCGGGGTTTGGTTATTTGGGTTGATTTTTTCTTAGGTTTTTGGACTTGTATAAATATAAAACAAGGCAACCTTCGCAAAGGACGACGAAAAAGAGTGAAAAAGACATGAATTTTATTTCTTTTTTGCTTTTACTATTGATTTTAGAAGCCCTTGTTCTTAATTTTATCTTGTTATTTTGAAGACTTGGAGAACATCAGTTTGTCTAAACTCTTGATCTAATTGCTTTAATGAATATTTCTTGTTTAAATCTCTTTACAATGATGAATCTTGTTATTTCTATGAATCTTGATCGCTCCGGGACGTAACCTGTAACGGCCTGTTTCCATCGTACCTTCTTCGTGCACGCGCTTTTGATCGTGCACGTGTTTATTTTAGACTTTATTTGTTTTTGAACGTTTTTGTGTGATATGTCGTCGTGATCGTCTCTGAAAGTATTAGATTGTGGAATAACTTTGGAACGACATATCTCGAGTCGTTCTTCCGCGATACTAACTTATTTGACATGACGTCGCGACTTTCTGTTTTGACGCGAGACGTTTCGAATTTTAGTTTCGTCTCTCAACGTCGAAATTTAGATCCGTCTTCTCCACTCTCTTTCTTTAGTCGTCCCGAACACCCCAGAATTATTTTACAATTTTTTGGACTTAATTTGACCCATTTTCCATTTTTTTGAAAGCTTTAAGTAATTTTAAAACCTATTTTATAAGAGTTTTAATTACAATAAAATTTCTATATTATAATAACGTATTAAAGAATTTTCTGGCAAAGTTTCAGAATTTTTGGCCGCACCCATCTTGTGTGAGGGAGAGGAGAGCAATTTTAAATTATATTAATTATTTTAATTATTTTAATTACGATTTTCTTAACCCAAAACCCTAACCCTAACTCTTTTATATTTAAATAAACCCTAGGCTAGGTTATTTTCGCAGCCACACAAACCCTAGCCGTCAAAAACCCCTCCCGACGTTCGTCGCAATGTTGCGACGATCGCAACGTGCACGACCGGAGCTCTCCCCCACAATTCCCAGCGCACGACCGGAGCAAGCCCCCGCATCGCCGCTTGCAGCGCCCGCTGCATCGCCTCCCCCGCTGTCGCCCGCTCCGACCGATAGCACCGCTCGGTCAGACCGAGCGCCCGCTCCGCATAGCCGCTTGGCCCGCTCCGCTGCACCCCGCTAGCGCTTGACCGAAGCCGCTCCCCGCTCCGACCGAGAGGCCGCCCCGCACCCGCTCTCCGCACCGCCTCGTTGCAAGTTGCAACGTTGCAACTTGGCCCGCCCGCTGCGACCGATGGGATCTGTCGGTCAGACCGACGGTTCTCCTCGCACCCCCGCTGCAACCGACCCCGCTGCGCTGCATCACCGTCCGACCGAGAGCTCCCCTCGGTCTGACCGAGGGAACTCTCTGCACCGACGGTGTCCGACCGACCAAACTTCGTCGCAAGTTGGTTTCTCCCACACCAACTTCTGTGGTGGGCCCCCAAGTGCTCCTGAGGTGTTGTGGGCCCCCTTGGACCCCTAGCACTGCTGTGGGCCCCACTTGGACGTGCCACTTCGCGGATTTGCCATCTACGACGTTGCGACACGTCGTAGGCCTTCGTCGCAAGTTCGAACTTTTGGAGAGACGTGCGAGGACCAGATCTGAAGCTGAGGAGTTCTCCGATCAGACCCGACATCCAATCTACAGCAAACTCCGGTTCAGGTTGGTTCCCCGAAACTCGTAGAAACCCCCACAATAGCTGACTGAAACCTAAACTAAAAACCGTCAACTTGAACTAAATTTACTTTCCAGCTCCTGTAAAATGTTGTTTGAACATAGAAAATCGACGAACGGACTAATTTGACTGTGCACATAGGATAGATCGTCGATTAGGCTGAAACATCAAAAAGTGACTTTTGACGAATAGGATAGTCCCGAAAACCTAGAAACGAACCCTAATAGGATTTGATGAATTTGAGACCTGACATCATCGCCGTGGCGATATTTCAGACGGACTTCTACGGACGAGACGCTTGGACGAGACGCTTGGACGAGACGCTTCGAGAGGACGACACACTCGCCATTTCAGGCAAGTGCACCCACTTGCGTTTTTGACCGTGCCTTGGTCTTAGATTGCTAGAACTGTTAGACTGTGACTGTATAGAACCGGACGTGAAATGATAGCGTCCGGGACGCCCCTGACGACTCAGACTTGACGACGAAGTCTGAGCCTGACAACAACAACTTTGATGCGGTAGGGCTATCATGTGTGTGCGTGCGTATGGACACCCTAGAATAACTCTCCCGTACACTGGTCGTGTCTTGTCACTGTTATCCACACTGGACGTGTCTTGTCACTGTGCTACAAAAAGCCTTCGGGCGTTTCAGATGCTCTCCTTGCGGGAGTGATCTCCGTGCTACAAAAAGCCTTCGGGCGTTTCAGATGCTCTCCTTGCGGGAGTGATCTCCGTGCTACAAAAAGCCTTCGGGCGTTTCAGATGCTTCCCGAGCGGAAGTGATCTCCGTGATACAAAAAAGCCTACGGGCGTTTCAGATGCTTCCCGAGCGGAAGTGATCTCCGTGATACAAAAAGCCTACGGGCGTTTCAGGTGCTTTCCTTGCGAAAGTGATCTCCGTGCTTCCTGTCCTGAGTTCTGGGGTTTTGGGGTAGGGTTGAGCGTGCGCACGGTGAGAGGGTCTGATCCCCCTCGAACCGTAAGGTGTGAACCCTTCGTGTCGTGTCGTGTCGTGCCGTGTCGTGTCGTGTCCTACTTGTCTTGTCCATCTTCGTCTTGTCCTGACACCTTTAGGCTAGTCCCGTAGTCGGTAGCACACGCTACGACTACTGCCTGCTACGTTTTTTTACTTTCCTGCTACGTTACTTCTCTTGTACTTGTTGTAACCCCAGCATGCTAATCAACCAGTAAACTGTTGTGTAAAAGAACCACAGCATGCTAATCAACCAGTAAACCGTTGTTTAAAGTTCGGTGCACTTGCAGTAAAATCTAACCCTTCTTGTAGACTTTACCTGATGTACAGTTCCTTTTTCTTGGGTGCTGTACGTCAGGTATTCAGCCAGAGTTCGTGGACGAGGCAGACTCACTGGAGTACGAGGAGCCGAGGACGTCGACCCAGAGCACGTGCCTGACAAGGACCAGACCTTGAGGTCTTTCTAGTCGTCACTTTCAGAGGTTACCGCTTTTAGTTGTCTTTTTGGTAGTTGTTGCCATGCTTAGGCTTCTTTTTAGACTTTGTACTTGCTGGATATCATATCTCTAATTTAATGAATGCAATTTCCTTTCTGTACTTTTGTTGTTTCGAACTATAAAAATGCAAGAACCTGAAAATCTTTTAAAATGGTACCTCTACAGACGCTTATTGGGTCCGAGCTTCTCAGCTCTGGCCTAAGCGGGCCTCGTCACGTTTCGCTTCCGTCCCTTTTGGGAAGCGGGGCGTGACAGGTTTTAGTGGTGGCCCATGCAGGTCTTGCAAAAGTTCGGAACAATAAAAGTACCGCATTCATTTGATATCCACGTACAAGTCTGAATTAGTTTCCCAGTCTTAGATAGTAGGAAGACTTAGGTAGACGTCCCAGGTTGATAGTCGGATGCCTTGGTTAAGATTTAGTCGTCCTCGTCCTAGACTATTTTAGCATCCCCATTTGATCCTGATCGTATTAGATATTTAGAGTCCTTCTTTTAGTTAGTCGCTCGCCCAGCTCCATCGACTTCGGGCCTAGCAGAACGTAACCTCGATTCTCTTAGGAACTTTCTCTTTAGATCCTGATTATATTCTAGCTCATTAGGAAGTTTTGGAGCTGAGTTATCCTAAATCTTTAGACGACCCGATGATTAGAACCCTTGTCCTCTAGCATCCCTCTGATCCTTGCAAATTTTTGTGCTATCGACCATAGGGTCCCATCGTAGCTCTTCACGATTCATATCTTACGTGTAATCTTCATGCGATCATTTTTCCTTTCTCTCGATTCTCGTGATCGTTTCCTGACGATCATCATCAATCCTTCGAATCCCTTCCCTGACCAATTCTACCTCCTCTAAAATTATTTCCGACTTTCCTTATTAAGTTTTCGCTCCAGATTGATTTCTTTGAAAACCCCTATATTATATATTTAAAATTTGCTGCTTTGGATCGAGTTAAAACTTTTAATTGACTTGGAGTTTTCTTGGACGTAAAAATTTTAAGTCAATATCTCGCACTCGTTTTAAATCATTATTCCTCAAATTCAGTTTTTATTTGTCTTGTTTCAAAAATATATATATTACTTTTATAAACTACACAATATATTTCTACTATATTGTATTTATTTTCAAAATTTCCCCTTTCCTAAAACCTGCTTCCTTTAAAAGCATTTTCGAAATTCATTATTAAATTCTCCGCCCAATTTGACTTCTTTGAAAACTTTTTATTTAAAATTTCTTACTTTCGGTTGAGTTAAAATTCTTTTGCAAATTTTGAAACCTTTCGGTCGTAAAAGCTTTAAGTTACGACCTCGTACTTATTTTCGAATCAGTATCCATCGAATTTTAGTTTTAAAACTTTGTAATCATTTCGGGAATTCAATATATCATTTTTCTACCTACGAAATTTATTTTAACCATTTACGTACGTACTTTAGAATATTTTTCTAAAACAAAGGGGGATTTTAAATTTCTTGCATATAAACATCTCTATGTTCATCGTGCTCATACTTCAAGAATCTTTGTTTAAATTCATTTTCATTTACAAAACAATCGCTACCTCATCCCACTTTTATTTCCTTTATTTCTTGTTTTCGAAACCCATTATTAAATTCTTCGCTCGGTTTAACTTCCTTGAAAACCCTTTATTATATATATTTAAAATTTATTGCTTTTCGATTAAAAGTTCCTTCTTAGATTTTGAAATCTCCTTGATCGTCAATTTTCAAGTTACTATCTGGAAATTATTTCAAATCGGTATCTTTCATATTTTCATTTTTAAAATCGTGTTAACATTTTGATAATTCAATTTATATTTTTCTGGGCTACCAGATCTATTTCTAAATCACTTACAGTTCATACTTTTAAAATATTTTCTGGACTAGGTGGAACTTCAATTATTTTTATCATTATTATCATATCTGTTCTATGTTCCTCGTAACCACATTTCGAAATCTTTGTGTAAACTTATTTCATTTGCAAAACAATCGTTTTGCACCCAACCAACTACCTCCTTATCTTGCCTTATTTGACCTCGTTCCTTCCGATCTTATTTCGTTCCGGTCTTGATTTAGTTTTCCTTCCTTCTTTTATCTAGACATCAGATCTTGTAGATATCCATGTGATCTCCGGTTTAGGAGTAGGCCCTTTGGTAGGTGATGTCGTCATGGTGCATGAGTTCAGGTAGAGTGCGTAGACCCATATGAATGCGTGTTCTTTAGGATCCCGATAATTGCCTTTTTGTGTCTTGAATGTGTACTCAGTGTTAACCATGGTATGCGGGAAGTTGTCTGAATGACGGTATTCATACTTATAAGAATGGCGTCATCGCAGGCAGATCCTTAGATTTAGTTTTAGTCTTAATGAATGGTTTATCTTGGTTGTATGTGACTGTATCAAAATTTTGTCTTCTTTAGACCAAATCTTTAAAGTTTTCAAACTAGCTCACAAGATCACAAATCACTTAACCTCCCTCATCCATTACCGCAACACCACACGTTTTTTTTCCAAATGTTTTAAAATATTTCTTTGGCCTTAAAGTCTCTCTTTCTCTTCTCTTCTTTCTTCCTTAAACAAAAATTTTCATGTTTATGATTGTTATATTAATTGGGCCTAGCTATTATCGTTGTAGGATTTGGTTTGCGGGTAGGCTCAGTGAGTGAGATGAGTTTTATTATGGCAATGATTAATTGATTTTGGGAACACAAGGATGATGGATTAGAATATTTTTTTTGGATGAAAAGAATGAACTGTCTCAGACTTAATTATAAAACCGAAGTGTGGTGGACTCAATGGAGAATTCTGGTTGAATGAAATTATATAAGAGGAGATGATAACTTATCAGACTTGAGGCTTAGACGGGTAGTAGATAGGAGTAACTGCGGAGAATAGTATGAGTTAGGGTGATCATGAGATTGAGTAGAGCTTATATTAGCATTGAGACGGATTGATGAATTGACGTGAGAAGACTTTGAGAATAACACGACGTGTGGAGATAAATGGATGATTAGGCAGTCGGACTTAATGTTGGTTGGGATTAGTTATAGTGAGTAGGATGAGGGGTAATTCTGACAGATCAATTATTTGGTGGATGAATTTATGGGGAAATATGACGAGAATGTATTGAAGACACGACGATTGCTGATTGGTGAAGGTATTACAGGATAGACAAATGTTTTTGTCTTGGATTGGTGGATGACTAGAATCTCATTTTTGGAGATTTATTAACGATGGGAAAAGATTTAGAAATTTAAAAGATATTATTGAGAAGATGATTATCATTATCTTTTTTGAGAACTTGGAGTTGGAAATTGGAACGGTAATGATGGATCTATAATATTAGGAGGTGAGTTTAGTCGTGGCTTTGCCCAGTGGAAAGATGGATTATGAGGAATTATTGAGAAACGTTGTTCGAAGTTACAAGATTAGAAATCTTTATGAGCAGATATGATAGTTGCGGGTATAAGGTTATATGGGTAATATTATTACTAGTGTGAGTGATTCCGAGGGCGGAATCATTTCTAAGGTGGGTAGAATGTAACGGCCTGTTTCCATCGTACCTTCTTCGTGCACGTGCTTTTGATCGTGCACGTGTTTATTTTAGACTTTATTTGTTTTTGAACGTTTTTGTGTGATATGTCGTCGTGATCGTCTCTGAAAGTATTAGATTGTGGAATAACTTTGGAACGACATATCTCGAGTCGTTCTTCCGCGATACTAACTTATTTGACGTGACGTCGCGACTTTCTGTTTTGACGCGAGACGTTTCGAATTTTAGTTTCGTCTCTCAACGTCGAAATTTAGATCCGTCTTCTCCACTCTCTTTCTTTAGTCGTCCCGAACACCCCAGAATTATTTTACAATTTTTTGGACTTAATTTGACCCATTTTCCATTTTTTTGAAAGCTTTAAGTAATTTTAAAACCTATTTTATAAGAGTTTTAATTACAATAAAATTTCTATATTATAATAACGTATTAAAGAATTTTCTGGCAAAGTTTCAGAATTTTTGGCCGCACCCATCTTGCGTGAGGGAGAGGAGAGCAATTTTAAATTATATTAATTATATTAATTATTTTAATTACGATTTTCTTAACCCAAAACCCTAACCCTAACTCTTTTATATTTAAATAAACCCTAGGCTAGGTTATTTTCGCAGCCACACAAACCCTAGCCGTCAAAAACCCCTCCCGACGTTCGTCGCAATGTTGCGACGATCGCAACGTGCACGACCGGAGCTCTCCCCCGCAATTCCCAGCGCACGACCGGAGCAAGCCCCCGCATCACCGCTTGCAGCGCCCGCTGCATCGCCTCCCCCGCTGTCGCCCGCTCCGACCGATAGCACCGCTCGGTCAGACCGAGCGCCCGCTCCGCACAGCCGCTTGGCCCGCTCCGCTGCACCCCGCTAGCGCTTGACCGAAGCCGCTCCCCGCTCCGACCGAGAGGCCGCCCCGCACCCGCTCTCCGCACCGCCTCGTTGCAAGTTGCAACGTTGCAACTTGGCCCGACCGCTGCGACCGATGGGATCTGTCGGTCAGACCGACGGTTCTCCTCGCACCCCCACTGCAACCGACCCCGCTGCGCTGCATTAGCGTCCGACCGAGAGCTCCCCTCGGTCTGACCGAGGGAACTCTCCGCACCGACAGTGTCCGACCGACCAAACTTCGTCGCAAGTTGGTTTCTCCCACACCAACTTCTGTGGTGGGCCCCCCAAGTGCTCCTGAGGTGTTGTGGGCCCCCTTGGACCCCTAGCACTGCTGTGGGCCCCAATTGGACGTGCCACTTCGCGGATTTGCCGTCTACGACGTTGCGACACGTCGTAGGCCTTCGTCGCAAGTTCGAACTTTTGGAGAGACGTGCGAGGACCAGATCTGAAGCTGAGGAGTTCTCCGATCAGACCCGACATCCAATCTACAGCAAACTCCGGTTCAGGTTGGTTCCCCGAAACTCGTAGAAACCCCCACAATAGCTGACTGAAACCTAAACTAAAAACCGTCAACTTGAACTAAATTTACTTTCCAGCTCCTGTAAAATGTTGTTTGAACATAGAAAATCGACGAACGGACTAATTTGACTGTGCACATAGGATAGATCGTCGATTAGGCTGAAACATCAAAAAGTGACTTTTGATGAATAGGATAGTCCCGAAAACCTAGAAACGAACCCTAATAGGATTTGATGAATTTAAGACCTGACATCATCGCCGTGGCGATATTTCAGACGGACTTCTACGGACGAGACGCTTGGACGAGACGCTTCGAGAGGACGACACACTCGCCATTTTAGGCAAGTGCACCCACTTGCGTTTTTGACCGTGCCTTGGTCTTAGATTGCTAGAACTGTTAGACTGTGACTGTATAGAACCGGACGTGAAATGATAGCGTCCGGGACGCCCCTGACGACTCAGACTTGACGACGAAGTCTGAGCCTGACAACAACAACTTTGATGCGGTAGGGCTATCATGTGTGTGCGTGCGTGTGGACACCCTAGAATAACTCTCCCGTACACTGGTCGTGTCTTGTCACTGTTATCCACACTGGACGTGTCTTGTCACTGTGCTACAAAAAGCCTTCGGGCATTTTAGATGCTCTCCTTACGGGAGTGATCTCCGTGCTACAAAAAGCCTTCGGGCGTTTCAGATGCTCTCCTTGCGGGAGTGATCTCCGTGCTACAAAAAGCCTTCGGGCGTTTCAGATGCTTCCCGAGCGGAAGTGATCTCCGTGATACAAAAAAGCCTACGGGCGTTTCAGATGCTTCCCGAGCGGAAGTGATCTCCGTGATACAAAAAGCCTACGGGCGTTTCAGGTGCTTTCCTTGCGAAAGTGATCTCCGTGCTTCCTGTCCTGAGTTCTGGGGTTTTGGGGTAGGGTTGAGCGTGCGCATGGTGAGAGGGTCTGATCCCCCTCGAACCGTAAGGCATGAACCCTTCGTGTCGTGTCGTGTCGTGCCGTGTCGTGTCGTGTCCTACTTGTCTTGTCCGTCTTTGTCTTGTCCTGACACCTTTAGGCTAGTCCCGTAGTCGGTAGCACACGCTACGACTACTGCCTGCTACGTTTTTTTACTTTCCTGCTACGTTACTTCTCTTGTACTTGTTGTAACCCCAGCATGCTAATCAACCAGTAAACTGTTGTGTAAAAGAACCTCAGCATGCTAATCAACCAGTAAACCGTTGTTTAAAGTTCGGTGCACTTGCAGTAAAGTCTAACCCTTCTTGTAGACTTTACCTGACGTACAGTTCCTTTTTCTTGGGTGCTGTACGTCAGGTATTCAGCCAGAGTTCGTGGACGAGGCAGACTCACTGGAGTACGAGGAGCCGAGGACGTCGACCCAGAGCACGTGCCTGACAAGGACCAGACCTTGAGGTCTTTCTAGTCGTCACTTTCAGAGGTTACCGCTTTTAGTTGTCTTTTTGGTAGTTGTTGCCATGCTTAGGCTTCTTTTTAGACTTTGTACTTGTTGGATATCATATCTCAAATTTAATGAATGCAATTTCCTTTCTGTACTTTTGTTGTTTCGAACTATAAAAATGCAAGAACCTGAAAATCTTTTAAAATGGTACCTCTACAGACGCTTATTGGGTCCGAGCTTCTCAGCTCTGGCCTAAGCGGGCCTCGTCACGTTTCGCTTCCGTCCATTTTGGGAAGCGGGGCGTGACATAACCCTAAAGAACGGTTGTAGTTTTACCGCAAGTGCACGGTGTAGCAGCGAGCGGGATATCGAACACAGGGAGGACGAATGACCGTGCTTGTTCCAATCACCCTGGCTATTCAAGAAGAAAGATTTGCCTTTGGCGATCCTGTCACAATCGTCAGACAAAGTGCGGAAATATCGAATCAAATAAAGAACGTCTAGGGAATGGGGAATCCCCGCTACTCACCGTATCTCATAAATATGGTTCGTCGGTTTCAAAATTGCTAGATTGAGATTTTGGATGGACTAGTTGCAACTGAATGTAGAACCAAGCTCACGCTCTCGCGCTGTTGCCGGTCTATAGCTATCCTAGGTTTGGGTCCAATCTCTTGCAAACCCTAGCCTAGGAAAACAAGCATTAGGGTCAACATCATCGTCCAATCGCGCACCGAGCCCAATCTCTTGCAAACTCAGCTCGCGATCTAGATTGGGATAGTTCCTACCCGTCCAATCTCTTGCAAACGGGTATTGGCACGGAATTGCAACCGGAAACCCTAGTATCGGTCCAATCTCTTGCAAACCGATACTACGGAAATTCGATTCCAACCCAATTCGGATTTCTAGGGTTTCCTATCGAATCGGGATCCAATCTCTTGCAAATCCCGATCGGTATGAACTCCTAGCTAACCGTAGTAAATTGATCCCAATCTAATCCCTAGATATCGATTCTAGCAAAATTTCTACTAATTCATCACAAATATGAAGTTGGGCTTGTAGGATTCATCCCCACGCCCCAAGACGTGGCGACTACTCACAATTCATAGCAAGATCACAAAAATAATCAATGAAATAAGCAATAGAATTCATCACAATATTGAGATATGCAATAAAAATAGAAGTTTTGGGAAAGAGAAAGACAAACCAATGGAGTTCTTCAATTAATCCAACAAAAATCAAACTTTGCCTCCTCTCCAATCTCAAGAATAAAACTAAAAAGCTAATCTAAAAAGCTGCAAAAAAATCTAAGGAGAAGCTCTCCAAAACTAGGGTAAAAACAGGGGTTAAATACCCCCCAAAATCGTCCAAAAACTGTGACCAAAATACCCATGCGCAGCCTGTTTTCCGCAATTTTCGCTACAGGCAGCGCGTCGCACTCGGCCGAGTGACAAAAGTCGCTCGGCGGAGTGAGAAACCCTGTAATTTTCCAGTAAGTCGGGGCCTTCAAGGGGTCTCTACTTCGGGGGCGGTCGGCCGAGTGAGTTGTCGTCACTCGGCCGATGGCTTCATTGTACTCGGGCGGACGGGATTCTCCACTCGGCCGAGTGGGTCTTCTGAAGCTCAGGCAGCCGAAAAACAGAAACTTGGAGATTTTTGAAGGGCTTCGTCTGGGCGCCACTCGGGCGGACGTGGTCTCTTCACTCGGCCGATGTGGTCTCCGTCGCTCGGCCGAGTGCACATAGGAATCGTGTCTGATCTGGTCGGTCGAGCGGTGTCTCGCTGGTCGGCCGAGTGGGTCCTCCACTCGGCCGAGTGGGACACTAAACATGCCCAATCTGCTTATTTTGGCCTCCTCGTCGCTCCTGGGACGTCCGTTCTTCTTCCGCTCCTCTCCAACAGTAAAATACCCCTCGGGGAGGTCGTCGGTGACCCTCTGGAGTAAGCGCATCTCGATATCACTCCAAATCGCGCCAAATCACCTGAAATGCGACAAAAACAACAAATCGTGAAAAGCATCGCAATATCGTCGATATATCGTGAAAAACGTGATTTGGGCGATCTAAATGGCATGTAAAAATGCGGGAAAAAAGGTGTAAAATAAGGAGTGATCAAATCTCATTGCCATGATCATGTTTATTAGTGAGTAGTCCCTTTGCTCTAGGTTAAAAGGATGAACCCAATAGATTTAGGGTTTGATATGTGAAATTAATTGAAACCCTTATTGCTAAACTTGTTTTAGGGTTAAATTATGGTTGATTGACTACAAATAGCTAGGGATTTCTACTTAGGCCGTGAGAGCTCAAGAGAGGATCTTGATCTATATGAAGCCCTAAATATTTGATTTAGATCTATAATTTAGATATCCTAGATTTAGTGCACGAGATTGACCAAAGCTAGCATTTTTATAATAATTCTATAATTATATTCATCCGTACGACGGTAAGATGAATACAACCCATTATAATCTCGAACTCATGTCACACGACAGTGGAATTGAGTATGAACTGAATTATATTGTCGATCTTAATGCTAATAATTCAACTCGGCTTACACAAGAGTAATGCTCTAGCTTGAGTTATTTTAGACTTGTGTAGCGCAAGAGCGTGCACTGGCTCATAACATAGTTGCGACAATTTCACCATAAACTAAGAGGTAGTAATTAGAAGTTCATATTCACATTGGAACTCGAAAATCTATTACGGGGATTCTCTAGTCCTAGACATCTTTATTAAGTGAATTACAACCGACACCATTACACATTCGTGACACACTTCTTACACCATTATTCACTATCTCTGTTACATCTGGACAACTGAGATAATACCAACTGTCCCCCTTGATTCAATACCCTCTCACCACTTAACTGTGTGCTTGTGGTAAAACTACATTGTTTTCTGGGTACACACAGGACAACTTCAAGTTTTTGGCACCGTTGCTGAGGAGGTGATGGTTTATTTTGGTTACTAACTCTACTTTTAAGACTGTTTTATTTGATTTAAAAGGTTATTTTGGAAGTCACAATGTGCTGGATACTCTAATCCGTCGCATGATGATACTTTCACGTCCTTACTGGGAGATTTAGTGGATGAAGTTTGGTCCAATGGTCCATTTGCTATAAATGTTAGGGACCAACTTGAACAATAATTTGCCAACATCGTTATTGACCAAGTCTCCCCCGAAGGCATAATTAAGGGTGGAATTAGAGTGTATGCTGAGGGAGATAAGCTACACTTTCACATTGATGAAGTCCCTCAATTTTTGATGAACGATGGCATGGAAGCGTGTGCAGAGCTAAACTGTGATTATGAGGAGGACGTGCCTATTGATGAGACCTCTACCACCATCTTTGCAGATCCTGAGGAATTTCTGCCTCCGCAATTATCTCTGCAAGCTCTCCCATGCCCATCTGTATTTGAAGAGCAACGTTGGGATGCCGATATTCAGGGAAGTCCAGCTAACGATTCCTCTTGTGACACCTATTTATACAGTGACCACTCTTTTGGTGACATGATTGATTAAGAGAAATGTGCTAGTCCTGTTGATCAAGGAGTAGAGTCTCCATGTGCATACTTTGATGCTCTATCATCACCAATTACTGATAATGAATCTGCTTACGAAAGTCTGTCTTCTGATGAGGAAATGAATGAAGATGATATTAAGAACGCTTTGCTTTCACAGGAAGGTGAAACAGGGGGTACATCACCCTCGGGGGTAGAACTGAAACAATAGCTTTCTAATTTGAAGTATGCATTTTAGGCAGTAATTTGACTTATCTGGTGATTTTAAATGCTAATCTCAATTCTAATCAACTTGAAAGCCTCTAAAATGTTCTAAGAAGTCATATGGATGTTCTTGGTTATATCATATCTGATCTAAAAGGAAATAGTCCTGGGTTGTGCAATCATAGGATCCATATAGAAAACATTGAAGCCACCTCCATAGAGCCTTAAAGGCGATTGAATCCCAACATGAATGATGTGGTTAAAAAAGAGATCCTGAAACTGCTTGAAGCAAATATTATCTACCTCATTTCTGACAGAATGTGGGTCAGCCCGGTTCATGTGGTCCCGAAGAAAGGCGTGATGATAGTCATAAAAATGATAAGGATCAGTTGATATCTACTAGGATTGTGACTGGTTGGCGCATGTGTATTGATTACAAAAAATTAAACAAAGCCACCAGAAAATATCATTACCCATTTCCCTTTATTGATCAGATGCTTGAGCACCTTGCCAAGCATAATTACTTCTGTTATTTGGATGGGTATTCGGGATTCTTTCAGATCCCTCTCCATAATAATGATCAGGAGAAAACTACTTTCACGTGTCCCTATAACACGTTCACATATCGAAGGATGCCATTTGGACTTTGCAATGCACCTGCCACCTTTCAAAGGTGCATGACATCTATCTTCTTCGATTATATCGAATAAATCTTGGAGGTTTTCACGGATGACTTTTCTGTCCATTAACCGAATTTGAATCTTCCTTGGCCAATCAAACCAAAGTTTTAAAAAGATGACAACAAAACAATCTGACTCTGAAAGGAGAAAAGTGACATTTTATGGTCACCGAAGGTATAGTTCTTGGGCACCTAGTTTCATCTAGAGGAATTGAGGTAGACAATGCCAAAAATGAAGTTATTGAAAAATTACCTCCTCCCATCAATGTAAAGGGCATTAGAGGATTCCTTGGTCATGCGAGGTTTTACCGCCGCTTCATCAAGGATTTTTTTCAAATTGCATGTCCCCTTACTGCTTTGCTTGCTAAGGATGCACCTTTTGTTTTTTTTCTGACGATTTCTTGCAGGCTTTTAACACGCTAAAGGAGGCATTTATTTCTGCTCCCATTATACATCTGCTAGATTGGTTTCTTCCTTTTGGGTTGATGTACGACGCTAGTGACCATGCGATTAGGGAAGTATTGGGTCAGAGAAAGGACAAGAAGCTGCATGTGGTATATTATGCAAGCAAGACCTTGGATGAAGCTCAAAGGAATTACACCACTACTGATAAAGAGCTTTTAGCTGTGGTCTACTCGATCGAGAAGTTTCGTTCTTATCTTCTTGGATCAAAGATGATAGTGCATACGGACCACGCCGCATTAAAATACATCCTGAACAAAAAGGAAGCCAAGCCGATGCTCATCACGTAGATTCACCTTCTGCAAGAATTCGATTTGGAGACCGGGGATAAAAAGGAGCAGATAATATTGAGGCAGACCATTTATCAAGACTAATTCGTGAAGGGAAAGATGGAAATATGCCGATTGATGACACATTTGCTGATGAGAAACTTTTTCCTTTGGGACATGTGGAAGTGACATAGTTTACAGACTTCATGAATTATTTAGCTTGTGGTATCGAGCCCCTTGGATTAGCTACGCAACAAAGAAGAAGGTTTACGCATGAGGTCCGGAGCTATTTTTGGGAAGACCCATACCTCTTCAGCCGTGCAAGGATGGGATTATTTGGAGATGCGTCCCAAAAGAAGAAGCTACATCGATTATTTCACATTGCCATGATATGCCATGTAGAGGACACGCGGCTGCTTCCAAGAGTACATCAAAGATATTAAATTGCAGATTTTACTAGCCAACCATGTTCAGGGACACACATGATTTCGTCAAGAAATGTGACAGATGCCAGCGGACAAGAAACATATCTAGACGGAATGAGATGCCAATGAAGCCAATCTTGGAGATCGAGCTCTTTAACTGCTGGGGTGTTGACTTCATGGGACCGTTCCCATCCAGCAAGGGGAATAAATACATTCTAGTGGCCGTCGATTATATTTCGAAGTGGATAGAAGCTATTGCCACCCCAACTAATGATGCCAGAGTAGTTGCCAAGTTCTTCCAATGGAACATTTTCCACCATTTTGGAGTTCCTATGACATTGATCAGTGACGGGGGGAGCCATTTTATTGAGAAGAAGTTTAAGGCCATGTGAAAGAAGTATGGGGTACATCACAGAGTTGGACTGGCTTATCATCCTCAAACAAGTGGGAAAGTAGAAGTTTCCAACAAGGAAATCAAGCAAATTCCGGAAAAGACAGCTGATAAGTCGAGAAAAGATTGGTCAATGAAGCTAAATGATGCTCTGTGGGCATACCGCACAGCTTTCAGGACTCCCATTAGTACTACCCCATACAGACTGGTTTATAGGAAGGTGTGTCACTTGCCGATAGAGTTGGAGCACAGTGCTTACTGGGCTATCAAGCCACTCAATTATAATTACAAGAGCACGGGAGTACGACGACTCCTCGATATCAATAAGCTTGATGAGATTCAAAGAGATGCCTATGCGAGCTCTCGAATATATAATTTTCCATGATGCCCACATTACGGTGAAACACTTTGATGTGGGAGATAAGGTTCCTACTCTTTAACTTTAGGCTCTGACTCTTTTCGGGAAAGTTGAGATCTCGTTGGTCAGGGCCATTCACCATACGTCATGTACATCCCGGAGGAGATATTGAAATAGAAGGCAATGATGGAGTACCATTCAAAGTTAACGGTTAAAGGCTGAATCATTACTCCACGGGAGATCCTACCGGTGAAATTAAGAGCATCTACTTCGGAGGTGCTTGGCCTGAAAGTTTGGCAAATACAATAACACGGTTGACTATTGAAGAGAATGAATATGTCGATCTACTTGAAGAGGTGATAGAAGAAGATACGCCATATGCAATCAAGACCATGATTATAGAGAATTCTGATGGGGAGCCGATTTCTGAAAAAAGTACTCATATTGAAGACACCCCGGACCCTCTCACTGATGAAGAGAAGAACGATGCTGTCGGTGATATCTCCACACCTGAGCTTTTCATTTTGTGGGCCATGACATGGGAGAGAGCATTCGAGGCTGGCATGGACATTTTAGTTCCTACCATATCCATCGATGTCGCTAGTTGGTTTTTCGACCGCATTCTTAACTCGATCGCCTCCACCAAGGCGATATGTGGTGGTGGTCTGATCACCCTTCTTGCCCCTATTTTCGATATCCAGCTGCCCACTGGGTTGACCCTTGCTACGGGACCTACATCACTTATCGACCATGTCTTGTCCCGTATGCATATGATTGGATTACATGGCCATCGCCATTGGGTTTGGCTCTATGGTCCCTTCCACACTGATTATATCGCTCTTCCAAACCGTGTTCGGACTCACATGGGACCAGCATGTGCTGAGTGGAGGTTCCATATGGATCTCCTCATTCCACTTGTTTACGTGCTAGAGCCTGATGATGAGCAGCAGCAGCATCCCGTCGAGCCACCCCAACTGAGATTCTCATAGTTCAGCCTATCTCCGAGCCTTGCTTGTACCCAGCACATCTGTATCAATGTCTGTTCGTGCTGAGGGTTCCACATATACCTCCATCCCTGAGAGTGTCATGCTTGAGAGTTCCACGTCTGTGTTTGGTGCCATCCATATTATCTCTGAGAGTGCTGAGTTGTCCACCCCTTCGAGCACTGAGTTACATATTTCTTCGACCGTTAAGAATCCTACATCTCTTGTTATCCCGACCACTCTACCCATCGATGTTCCTATCTCCACTGCCGCCGTATTTGCCAAGAGTGTCGTGGTGTTTGTCACCACATCTGTTGCCACAACCTCTGTACCCTCCTCTAATTTTACCGAATTTCCTGTTATCTCATCTATTGCAACCACATCTGAGAGCATACATGTGTCTCAGCATCACCTGGAGGCTGAGTATCCTACTTGATCCCTGCTCCATCCACACACCCTATCTTAGTTCCACACATTTTTGGAGGCCGAGGGAGTCCTGCCTGTGCACGTCCCTCTTCTTCCACTACTGACGATAGTTCTTTGCGCTTGCACACGGTAGAGTCTACAATAGCTAGGATTAGAGTATATTTTCGATCCCTCACCAAGACTGTTGCTGCCATGCAGCGTCACACTGATGTCATTCCTGGTATTTAGCAGACGTTCAACCAGATACTGGGCCTTTTACAGTAGCAGCGGTAGCAGCCTGCACCACCCCCACCCCTACCGCAGGGAGGTAATGGTTTTGGGCCTGTGTAGGCGTCCGATTCTGATGCCTGATGTATTTTTGCTCTTGCCTCTCCCCATATTTTTGTATGACCGGCTGTCTTCACCTTTTCAGGGTACTATATATTCCAGTTTGGGGGAGAGTATCATTTGACCATTTTTGCATACATATCATTATTTTGCATGCATGTCTTGCATTTAATTATTGGTTATCGTATAGATGCATTAGAATTTTATTTTTATTACCTTTTCTTTTGTTTTGCATCACTGTATCATCCCATCCACCCATATGTTATATGTCTATGCGCCACACATTGCACAATGAGGACAATGTGATGTTTAGCTTAGGGGGTGAGTGTACTCAAGTACTTTCAGTTTTACCTTTATTTCATTTTTCTTTATTTTTCTCTTATCTCCACATCTTTTCCACATTTTATTTTCTTTTTTTACCAAGCATCATATTTTCTATACCTTTGGCGTGCTTGAATGTGTATATAGTTAGTTTTTGATTTATCCTTATTTCTTTTACTTTCTTTGCTAGAAATGAATTCGCTATGATGAATTAAGCTTGAAAATCGCTTTACCTATGCACAGATCCTTTCGCCACATTGTTGTCTTTATTTCTAATGTCATTTACGATATATTTGTGTGCACTTGAGAAAAAGAATTTCCAATGTGATATTTAGTGTTTATGAATGAATTTTAACGTTTACCAATCTAGGAAGTACTTCATTGTATGCTATTTATAAAAAACACACTAAGACTCACCATTGCTGCATTATATCTGGAGTACTGCTTTCATATCTATATCACTTCTTATTTGCATGAATTGTGTATGAAATCTTTGGGTTGAATGAAATGAATGTCATTTGATATAAGTAGGTTAGTCTGCTTTTAGAAATTAAACTGAGTAGAAGACATTACCCCGCCGAAGTAGTTGTGCACATACAAAGAGTGAACCGAGTGATATTATTTATTCTTTCTCTACATATCTTGAAAATATTTCTATACATACAATCATTGGAAGTTCTCCCATAGAGTGACTCCTATTTTAGCATCTTTTCCAATTCACCAAAAAGGTCAAAAAGATCCAAAATCCCAATAAACCAAAAAAATCTACAAAGCAATCAGCCTTGTGTTTATATGGATTATAAAAAAGAGAGAAAGAAAAAGAAAAAGAAAAAGAAAAAATACAAAAGAAAATAAAGAAAGAAAAGAAATATGTATATGAATAAAGATATGTGTATATACACAAGTTCATCTCTTGTAAATACCTTTCATTTACTTTTCTTTCACTTTTTTGGAGCTACAATATTTGCGAAAAGCCAATTTCTTGATATTTGATGACATTACACCCATAGATAAGCTTGGGGGAAGAAAACAATGATGAGTGAGAGAGTGATTACTTATATTTGAATGACTATCGAACCTAGGTGATCTCTAATACTTAAGGAGATGACTTTGAGTATGACGACGCCCATGAGTTGAAAAATGGACATGATATTCATAAAACCATAGCTTTCTATTCTTATTGTTTGAAGTGTGTGATATCTCTTATACTCCAAGTAGAAGCATTTAATTGAAAAGTGTGTTGGCTATGAGTATGTATACCATTTTCTATTCCTTAGACGATGTTTAACGTTAAAACAATTTCGTATTTTCAAAAAATTCACATTGTTCTCAGTTTTAGTATCAAGTGTGCAAAATATGAAATGATATTGAAATAAAAACGATAGTGTGTTTATATTCTTTGTTGGTGCACTTTGGTGAGTGAATTTAAGTTCTGAGTGGATGATCTAGCAATTCTCTTTCTTCGCTTTCTTTTCTACTTTTAGCTTTCTTTATTTTTATTCACAGAGTTCGCTTTTTACTTATCTTCCTGAAGGACGAGTACGAGCTAAGCTTGGGGGATTTTGATATGCTCATATTTTACACTTTATTCTTGCATATTTTCATATCATATCGATTGCACATACTGCATATTTCGAGCTTAAACGATGATTTCTCGATGAATTTCACTATTTCTATGTTTTATTTGATTTTTAGGAACTATGGAGCAATCGGGAGCAAATTTGAGCTATGAGCATATGTACGTATGCCAGAGCGCCAGTGGCCATGATACTGGGAAGCTTATGGTGCTAGAAGAGGAGAAGAACCAAGAGGAAGAGAGGAGAGAGCGTAAGTGAAGAAGAAGGAGAAGAAAGAGCTGAAGAAGCAGCTCACTCGGTCGCGTGGATCGCTCCACTCGACCGAGTGAGGCTGACACCAACCCAGCCTAACAAGCTAAGCATGCCAAAGTCACTCGGCCGAGTGAGACGTTACTCGTCCGAGTGAATCGACCACTCTATCAAGTGACCAAAAGTAACAGAACGCTGAAATTTGTCAACAGAACGCTGAATTTGTCATTCTCTACAGGAGTCTCTACTCGACCGAGTAGAGACTCTCACTAGACCAAGTGAGCCGGCAGCTAGATTCTGAAAGTTACGTTTTAATTTGGGGTTTGGATATTTTGGTCAGCTTTTTCATAGGTTTTTGGATTGGTATAAATAGAGAATATAAGAGCCGTTGCTATAGAGAGGCAAGACAGCTAGAGACAAAGAAAAAAACGCAAATTTTATTTTCTTTTGCTATTGATTGGAGAAGCTAGTTCTTAATTCTCTTATTGATTTGAAGCTTTCGAGAACATTAGTTTGTCTAAACTTTTGATTTATTTAGTTTGATGATTATTTCTTGTTTGATTCTCTTTGCTATGATGAATACTATTGCTTCTATGAATCTTATCACTTTGATCATGCTTATTAGTGAGTAGTCTCTTTGCTCAAGGGCAAAGGGATGAACCCTATAGATCTAGGGTTTGATATGTGAAATTTATTGAAACCCTTGTTGCTAAACTTGTTTTAGGGTTAGATTATAGTCGATTTACTACAAATAGCTACGGATTTGTACTTAGATCTTGAAAGCTCGAGAGAGGATCTTGATCTATAGGAAGCCCTTTAGACCTATAATGTAGATATCCTAGATTTGGTGCACGAGAGTGACCAAAGCTAGAATCTTTATTATATTTCTATGATTATAATCGTCTGTACGATGGTAAGATGAATATAAACCACCATAACTAGATTCGAACTCACGTCGCACGACAGTAGAGTTGAGCAAGAATTGAATTATATTGTCGACCTTAATGCTAATAATTCAACTAGGCTTGCGAGAGAGCGAGGCTCTAGCTTGAGTTATTTTAGACTTGTGTAGCGCGAGAGCGTGCACCGGTTCACAACATTATTGCGACAATTTCACTCTAAACCAAGAGTTAGTAATTAGGAGTTCATATTCACATTGATACTCAAAAATCTATAGTGGGGATTCCCTAGTCCTAGAAATCTTTATAAATTGAATTACAACCGACATCTTTACACATCCATGACACACACATTCCTACACCATTATTCACAATCTCTGCTGCATCTGGACAACCAAGGTATTACCAACTGCCTCCCTGTGATTCGATACCCACTTACCACTTAACCATGTGCTTGTGGTAAAACTAAATTGTTTTCTAAGTACATCCAGACACGATCACAAGTTTTTATTACTTAGTAAAGACAAAAATTCAAAAATTTTGTGTTAATGTTGAAGCCCTTTGTGACCAAGTTCAAACGGTAGATGAAAAGACTTCGGTTAGTGTGGTTCTTCTTCTTGTGCACTCTGTGTCTATGATACCCGTGCCTGTGATCGCTAAATTGGATATATCGACACATTACCGTGTGATGTCATTAGTCGTTACATTATTTTTCTCGATTGAAAACTCGTCCACGACTTCATTGGCTAAGGGTACAACATCGTCGCCATCTTTGATGAGTGATTTTTATATACGTATTTTATGCTCATTTCGTGTACACTTGACATCATTTTTACCACCGTTCTATTCCATTTTTCCAGTTTTTGTTTCCTTTTTACTTTTTGGGTCCATTATGTGCATTTCAGGTACAAGGGAGCGAATACATGATCCTATAGCGGGAAAAAGGCTAAAAGTGCCAAAAAGAGTCAACGAAGTGAAAGGAGAAAACAAGGCTAAAAAGTGGAATCAAAAGAAGAAGGAATTGAAGAAAAGAAGCTCCATGCGACCACATGAGACACCCCACATGGCCGGGTGGAATGGAACAAAGAAGGGCCATGTCAAGCAGCTGAGGCATTTGACGCGACCACTTGAGCCTAAACGATGTTGCCAAGTCGAACAAAGCAAAAATGAGGAAGATTGAAGCTAAGGAAAGCCTAAACGACGTGATTTTTGAACCCAAATGACACTGTTGTTTGGACCCAAATGACACTGTTGTTTGGACCCAAACGACATGGTCGTTTAAAGTCTGGGACCTTACTATATTTTGAGCCAAAATAAGATCTTGACGTGTTCATTTGAACCTAAACGACACGGTTGTATTGATTCCAATGCAACCATGTAGAACGACTTAACCCAAAGCAAAGAGAAAATACACCACATGATCGCATGGCTACCCCACACGACCGCGTGGAAAAGATGTCACATGTAGTGCACAACCCTTGCAAAGACTGAAGATCTACTCACAAATCTGTGGTTATCTTCACTTATCCTTATTTTTTCTTCGAAGAGTGTCTCATCCCGATTCCAATGCATATTTATTTGTATTTTTCTGAGATCGTAGCGATTTTATACAATTTTTGGAAGACGAGATTGTGATGTAGAATTTCTGATGCGACCGCGTGGATTTCCTTAAACGGTCTTTTCGGGTCGGGTTTTTCGTGACCCGTTAGGGTTTCTAAATGGATATTTAAGGGTTTTGTGTGCGTTTTGAGAGGGGGCCGATCCTTGGAGGCATTTTCTTCCTCTTTTTCATACTTTATCTTAGTTTTTTTTTGGAATATGGTAGGTTAGATTAGGTTTTTGGTTTGGTTTCTCTTCGTGGATTCGCATGTAACATGGATATCTTGTATTACACCGATTGAGAGCTACGTATTTTTTGCTATTTCTTGTTTTGTAATTGTTCTTTGATCTCTCTATTTATTCTATGTGTTTCTCTATGATTCCATATATCTGTAGTGAGTATATTCTTGATCTATGGCAACGGTGGATCCCTATTTGTGGATTTGAGCATGTTTTGATGAGAATTGATTGGTTGGTGTTTCATTGGTGATTTGGGGTTTTCAGGATGTTAATTATCAATGTATATTGACCTCCTCCATTGTGGATAATTAGATTGGCCGTCCGCAAGAGTCGGGACTAATTTAGGGTTGTCAATCCCCACAGTGATCCATACTATCGATGCGGCTGACGAGAGTCAGTCATCGATTAGAGCACTCCTAACATAAATCCTAATCCTAATCCATGAGAGTGGCATGGAGGAAGATCGAGGACATTCGTCAGACGTAATGCACCTAACATATATCGACGCATCGACGAAAGTCGACATCGAAATAGGTTAGATAGTTCTATCATAGCATTACGAGAGTGGGGGGTAAGGATAATACAAGGGAATATCTTATCATTGCATCACGAGAGTGGAGGTATGAGAATGCGCTTAGGTTAGACGACCTCTCCCGAATCCCATGAGTTCAACAACCGATCAATCCAAGTCAATCCGTGTCTAATTCACAATTGGGTGACACCTAGCCCTAGATTTCTTTTTATTCTATTTGTTTCTCCTTATTCTATACATAGTCTATATATCCTTACGTAGATAACCACAGCCTAAGAGTGAATTACTACTGTATCACCTAATCTTCATGTGGATGAATAGCGATACGAAGACAGCCGTGCACTTGCGATTTACAAATGTATAAAAATCCTAACAATCTTCATTGCCCTCTTGAGAATTTGTTTGATCCAGTGCATATGCCCTCGGTGGATTTCTAAGAACTACCCAAACATCGACTACCAGTATGTCTTTCTCATAAAAACATTGTTTGCTTGCGAGGCAAACATGTACTCTCATGTTTAAAGATTTCCTTCTTCAGATTAACGACAGTGAAGCCTAAGTCATCCTTCTTCTTTACCTACTTATACCAACGCACCTTAATCATAACTTGGCTCACTTCCTTCCAATAACAATAAAAATTCTCAACTATGTCTTTAACATGGATATAATAGAATATTTGCCATTCTTTTGTTTATTGATCTTAGACACTTGCATATGACAATTGCAAAAAAGAGGAGAAGATTCCACTATTTTGCATGCATAGGTCATTTTTGACTTTAATGGAATTAAATCTGTAACCATTGATAGAATAACCTCTATAACGATGTATTGTGCCGTCTGGCTCTCTAGCGTAGTTTTTAATCACATTGGATAGATATGCACCATGATCAATTTGCTCTACAACCTTTAAGATAAATAAGAAATGCATTCATATATGCACTTTCTCGATATTTAATTTTCGATATGTATGTATCGAACTTCAATAATCGGTGCACATACCTTCAGTTTCAACCATACATGAAATTCTTTAGATTGTGCATCCACAACCTTTTTGTTAAAATTTTTGGCATCCAATCTGTTTTGGACTTCTAACCTATGAAGAATAAGGGACAACTAAAGAAAGCTATTATAAATTAGGATTTAATCCACTTACACAAGCGAATAAATCAACTTTATAATATGCGATAGAAATCAAATATCTGTAGATTATTTAGAACATATGCATGTGCGTGGTCAAGCTCAATTTTGCTAAACCTTGTGTCACCTCGACAATCATTATAGAAAACTCCATCAAACACTCTTGCCTGCCGATTTACCCTCTTGTCTACACCCTGTAAATAATGAGATATAAACATAAAGGTCTCGTTTGATGTATAATTTTTGGATATTCACCCTTCTGGATGTGCACAATTATGCACAAGTTACTTCACAGAACCCAACGCACATTCGGGTCAAAAATCATAAAAAATCAAAATTATGATTAATTTTGGTTCGAGGAAAAAAAATTATATGCCATAAGCATGCACCTTTCAATGGGGTACATCCACTGATATTTATCGGCCCTGCAATGTGAGCCTCCTGTGCCAGGTGCACAGTAAGATGAACCATGATGGTAAATAATGATGGTGAGAATTTTTTTCCATATTACATAATGAAATGATAACCCTGTTGAGTATTGGACTTCTCCCTACTTGGTGTTAATGATGAGCAAACATTAATACTTGTGACTAAACCCCTATTTATAGTTAATCCATTGCCTGAGCATATCATGAAGATTAAATAGCAATGGATGACACTTGAAGATCAATGAAAGCAAGAGAAGTGGATTGGATGATAAAAGATGGTGATTGAAGCTCCTAGAAGACTTCAAGCTCATACTTTGGATAGAACAGAGAGTTCTACAAATGTAATCTTCTTTTTCTCTTCTAGTATGTAGCTTAGAAGAAGAACTATATTGGAGCATATACAAATCTTCATTTCAGTCGTAGGAAATCATTAGATCAATTTTACTTAGACTCCAATTCATTATTCTCAAGAATGTGATTGTTATGCTTTCAACAGTCGACTGCTGAACGATTTACAGTCACCTGTCTAGAAACAGTCGACTATGTTTTGTTCTACAGTCGCCTATTATGCACATACTTAATCAGTTGATTTGTGGGCTTTCTAAGCTTTAACTCTTTCAGGCGACTGCAGTACATTTTACAGGCGCCTCTCCAAGAGACAGTCGACTGTGATTTCTTAATCAGTCACCTGTCTATCTTCATTCTAAGATCATTCTGAGTTTCATCTGGCCAATCGACTGATGTTGTATTTACAGTCACCTGTCTAAGGAACAGTCGATTGTAAATGCTTCAACAGTCGCATGTCCATGATTCTTCTGCATGACCTGCTCTCTGGAATATATCTTATTCTAGTTCCAGTCGACTGATGTTGTATTTATAGTCGACGGTCCAATGGCAAAATCGCCTGTCAATGCGTCAACAGTCGTGTCTCTTTCAGCTTCTCTGCAGACTCAACTCTCTGGAAAATGTCAGGGTTTGTGACAGTCGCTTGTAGAAAGAATTACAGTCGCTTGTTGGATTTACAGTCGACCGTCTTTTCTTCATCAGTCGCATGTCATGTCTTCTCAGACTTTTCTGAGGTTTTCTAAACTTACCCAGATTGTGGCCAGTCGCCTGTAGAAGGAATTAAATTCGCCTGTTTGATTTACAGTCGACTGTCTTCTCTTCATCAGTCGACTATCCACGTGGTAAGTTATCGGTTGAATTCTCACATACCCTCTGACACAGTGCAGCAGTTGATTGTATTTTGTTCAACAGTTGATTGTCGCGTGTGCAAATTCTATCCGTTGGGTTTTTCTCCACGGATTTCAAAGGGGCTTTTAGGAATTCTGTTTGGGGGTTTTGTGAAAACTATAAAGCCAGCCTACACTATTCCATTGAGAGGTTAGCAACTCACTCAAACATTCAAGCTTTCAATCTTCATAGATCTAAGCTATCATAATCCCAAAGCCCTAAAACTCTTATCTTCCAATCTCTTGCTCTACAACCTAGAACCAAAGAGGAATCTTCTAGGCATTTGGTGCAGTCAAGAGAATGGGCTTTCCTCTCTTCCAAGAGAGATATCAACACATCAACACACTCTCATTCAAGTTCTACCTCAATGTATATGTAATTGTAAGTGTTGTATTTCATATTTCATAACTTTCGTTATTTGATTTACTCTCGAATTGTGAGAGTGGTTTACTTGCTCCCAAGTTGTGGGAGTCAAGGACATCAAGTGTACTTCGATTTCACTTCTAGGGTTGCTACAAGTGGGCTTTAAGGAAATCTCAAGTTAGGGTTCTAACTTGAGTATACAGTGTTATCTGGGTGGAAGGGACGTAGGATTACCAGGAACAAGTCTGGAAGTGACTTGGGTAATCCGAACCCTTGAAACATCATTGTTTTTTGCATTGTTTCATTTTTAGGGTTTATTTTAATTCCGCACTTATTGTTGGTTAAGAAGTTAATTTGGTGTAATTATCATTTTAAATTGCATAAACACTATTCAACCCCCCTTCTAGTGTTTTCCTCATAGCCAGGGACCTCATAATTGGTATCAGAGCACTGGTTTTTAGCTATGGCATCCAACAACAACAACGTTCCTCCATCGACTTCGTACAACAATCATGACCATGATGGAGCATCCATCGTCTTTGAAGGACAATCAACGGTTCGTCCTCCGCGTTTCAATGACACGAATTTCGGTTATTGGAAATGCCGGAAGGTGACGTTTCTGAGGAGTGCTTTTCTTTGGACAACCCTCCACAAGGAATATGTCGAACCCTCCGAAAAGGATTATTACAAATGGACGCCTTCCGAGAAGTCCGCCGAAGTCAATAATGCCAAGGCAATGAACTCTCTTCATTGTGCGTTGGACCCGGATGAGTTCAACAAGATATGCACATGTAAGAGTGCATATCAAATTTAGGACCATCTAGTCGTTACCCACGAGGGAACGAATAAGGTAAAACTATCTAAATTATATATTGCTGTGCAAAATTTCGATATGTTTCACATGCAGGATAATGAGAGCATATCAACGATGTATGGATGTTTTTCCGACATCGCCAATGAACTCGAAGCACTTGGGCAAGTCTACACCCAACCAGGGAAGGTGAGACAAATCATAATGGGAATGACATCCAAATGGGAACAAAGAGCGATCGCCATTGAGGAGGTCAAGACATGAAGAATTACACAGTCGTAACTCTCATCGGCACTCTCATGTCTTACGAAGTAAGGCAGGAGAACCGATTGAAGATTCAAGATATGATGAACCCTGTGGAGTCCAAGAAGAAAGCATTAGCATTCAAAGCTAATTATTCATCATCCGATAGTGAATAATCAGAAAATGAGATGGACTTGGAGGAGATGGCTCAAATGGCGAAGAAGTTCCAACTCTTCTTTCGCAAAGGTAAATTTCCCTCCAAGAATAAATTTTATTCTACTAACAACACTTCATCTCTTTTTTTAAGTGTAACAAGCCAGGGCACATCAAGAATGATTGCACAATGCTCCGAAACAAAGAGAAGTGGAAAGCTCCAAAGTACCACAAGTCCGACAAGTACAAGAAGGATAAGAAGAAAGGACTCGTCGATACGTTCGATGATTCAAGTGGAGACTCATCAAGCGAATCCGATGATGAGAAAGGTGAAAGTGCACACATGTGTTTCATGGCCCGGGAAGATCCACTCTTCGATGAGAGTGATTCCGACATCGATGAACCCGAGGTAACAATGGATGAATTACGTATTGCTAATGAAGAACAATTTTCTAAATATCAATCTTTAATGCTTAGATATACTATTTCAAAGAAATTGAATCTCTAAGGATAATACTGATTTAGCTTCACAAAACACACAATTCGGTTTAGAGAAAGATTCTCTTAAAACCCAAGTGCACGAGCTCGAAGCACGGGTGTCCACCTTGGATACCAATATTTCTTCTCTTAAGGAGAAATATAAGCTCATGTCCTCCCGTATTATGAGATTTAATAAGGGGAAAGTACAATTTGATGATTTTCTAGCAAACCAATTTCCGGCCACACATCGTGTTGGTCTTGGTTATGTGGAAGCGAACGCATCGAATTCTCGCACCTCCTATAATGGTGTTATTATAGACTTTGTGAGGCCATCCTCCTGTGCATTCAAAAGTGGTGTCAAAAACACTATTGGTAGCAAACCTACCAAGAAAGACACCACCTCACAATCTCTTCCTTTTGGCACGAAACTCACTAAGGGTGGAAACCAAAAGAGAGGTCATGATTACATGTACACCAACCTTTATCCACGTAGGAAATCTCCTACTTAACAAGTGGACACTCATGACACTTTCTATACTCCACGCCTACGGACACGTGCAAACCCATACATGAGAAATACTCATGTACGTGCCTCTACGCGCTCATATGCTCATATGCATCATTCTTCCATGTATGCACATCCACATCATGTTATTCATGCCACATATGCTTCACATAACATGCATGTGCATACGTATGCATACAACCCACATATGTGCAATGCTTATCCACCTCCATCTTCTTATGCAGAATGCATGTTCCTAGGAAGCACACACCACATATAAATCAATCAATTGTGCTTGTAACTAGGAAAAGGACTCCCAAAACATAAACAACTTGGGGTCCTAAGAATACTAGCTTAGATGATAGGAATGCTTATGTTGATTCCTATTTTCATGATGTTATAAATAGTGGTAATTATGTTGGGAAGCGGAAGTCCACTTGGACTTGGCATCCAAATGGCTAATCCCATTGGACCCAACAAAAATTGGGTACCATGAGCTTATGGTATACTATGTAGGTACCCAAGAAAAAGAAAGAGAGTAATAGACGTCATATTGGCTCTAAAAGGAAAGGATGGATACTCGACAGTGGTTGTACCAAGCATATAACGGGTGATCCCTCATTGCTCTCCGAAGTGATTAATATCAAGGATGGTGCAACTGTCACTTTTGGAGGTAATCAAAAGGGAACCATCATTGGAGTAGGTAAAGTCGGTAATCCTTCCAAACCACTTATTACTAATGTTTATTTAGTTAGTGGTTTATGTCATAACATTATCTCCATTAGTCAACTTTGTGACAAAGGTTACAAGGTTAACTTTGGAGAAGGTATGCGTGAAATAGTTGATTTTGATTCACATGTTTTATTTACAGGTATTAGGCGTAAAATTATTTATTTTTTGAGCTTGCCTAAAACCGTAGAACAATTTCTTTTAGTAAGAAAAACTTTTGTGATTCATGCCAACGAATTAGTAAATCATTTTTTAAACTTAAAGAAGGCATAACTTCTAAGAGGCCCATAGAATTACTTCATCTAGATTAATTTGGGCTAACTAGAACCGCCTCTTTAGGTAATGCTCACTATGGATTAGTTGTCGTTGACGACTTCTCTGGATTTACTTGGGTTTCATTTTTAACCAATAAGAATGAAGCCTTTGAGGAGTTTACCATATTTGCTAAGAAGAGTCAAAATTTCTTAGGATCCACCATTATCACTATTCGTAGTGATCATGGAGGAGAATTTGAGAATGAGTCTTTTACAAATTTTTGTGATGACACCGGGATAACTCACAAATTTTCTTTTCCTCATGCACCACCACAAAATGGTGTTGTAGAGAGAAAAAAACAGGACTCTTATTGAGTGTGCCCGTACCATGCTCCATGATAGTCATCTTGGACTACAATTTTGGTCAGAGGCGATGCACACTGCATGTTATGTGCTCAATAGGATCCTAGTGAGACCCTGAACAAACAAAACTTGTTTTGAGTTATTTTATGAAAAGAAGCCACAATATAAATATTTTCGTGTTTTTGGTTCAAAATTTTTTATCAAGAACACCTTTGGTAACTTAGATAAATTTGAGCCAAGATCCAATGAAGGAATTTTTGTTGGGTATTCCACACGTAGCAAAGCCTACAGGGTATACAACAAAACCTCTTCAATGAACGAGGAATCACTACACTTATCATTTTATGAAGATTTTGATTTTCCTAATGTGGTTGATGATAGTGTAGATGTTTTGTGTGATTCCCTTAGTAATGTTAAAATCAATGAGTCTATTATTGAGACTAATAATACTAATGAAATTGTTGAAGATGTTCCAAGTGATGCATGTATTCCCAAAGCATACCCTACCATTCGTAATCACCCTTATGACCAAATTATTGGAGATATTGGTGTGGGTGTGCGAACGAGGTCAATAATTGATGAATTCTGTCATTGTGCATTTGTCTCTACCATTGAGCCAAAGAACATCCAAGAAGCACGTGAAGATAGCTTTTCGGTAGTGACAATGAAAGAAGAACTCTTGAAATTTGAGAGAAATGAAGTTTGGGAGCTCGTTCCTCTTCCAAGTGGTCACCAAGTGATTGGGACCAGGTGGATCTTCAAGAACAAGACCGATGAGAACGAGGTCATCACAAGGAACAAAGCAAGGTTAGTAGCTCAAG
This sequence comes from Scilla litardierei, assembly GCA_030789695.1. Lineage (NCBI taxonomy): Eukaryota > Viridiplantae > Streptophyta > Magnoliopsida > Asparagales > Asparagaceae > Scilla > Scilla litardierei. The sequence continues at coordinate 330,866,084 of CM061142.1, forward strand.
GCTATCGGCGAGAAGAAGGTATTGATTTCGAAGAATCTTTTACCCCTGTAGCTAGATTAGAAGCTATTAGATTGCTTTTATCTTTTGCATCCCATAAGAATTTCAAATTATTTCAAATATATGTTAAACGTGCATTTTTAAATAGAATTGTTAATGAAGAAGTTTATGTTTCTCAACCACCCGGTTTTATACATGAACAATTTTCAAACCATGTTTTCAAACTTAAGAAAGCTTTATATGGGTTGAGACAAGCTCCTAGAGCTTGGTATGATCGACTCAAAACCTTTCTTTTGTATTTAGGTTTTAAAATGGGTGAGGTTGATTCAACTATTTTTATTAAGGATTATGAAAAAGACATCCTTTTAATTCAAGTTTATGTAGACGATATTATATTTGGTTCTACTAACTTTACTTTAATCTTTGCCAAGAATTTTCTAAGTCTATGAAGGACGAATTCGAAATGAGCCACATGGGTGAGCTCAACTACTTCCTTGGACTTCAAATTCGGCAAATGAAGGATGAGACCTTAATACATCAAACTAAGTACACCGGGGAGCTTCTCAAGCGATTCGGGATGGAATCGTCATCAAGCAATAGGACCCCCATGAGTACGACAACCCATCTACACAAGGATGAAAACGGAAAAGATGTAGACGTTCGTCTATATCGAGGTATCGTTGGTAGCTTACTCTACTTAACTACTAGTAGGCCCGATATTATGTTTTTGTATGCATGTGTGCTAAGTATCAAGCTAGACCTAAAGAGTCACACTTGATTGTGGTTAAACGAATTTTTCGTTATCGCAATCAATCACTACATTATGGGTTCATTTACCCTAAGTCTAGCACATATGAGTTAATCTCATATAGTGATGCCGATTTTACCGGATGCAAATCCGATAGAAAGAGTACTAGTGGCACTTGACATTTCCTAGGAAATTCCCTAGTTTCTTGGTTTTCCAAGAAACAGAACTTAGTATCACTGTCCACGACTGAAGCAGAATATATTGTCGCGGGTCTTGCATGTGCACAAGTTCTTTGGATGAGACACACTATTAAAGATTATGGTGTCAATTGTGATACTTGCACTAACATGATTGATAACCAAAGTTCTATTTGTCTTTCCAAGAATCCGGTACACCACTCCCGTACCAAACATATAGATGTGAGACACCATTTCATTAATGATCATGTAGCTAAGAATGATATCATCTTAGAGTACATTGAAACCCAAAAACAAATCGCCGATATCTTCACTAAACCTCTTAAAGAAGATTCATTTGTGAGGTTGCGTGGAGAATTAGGGATTACGGGTGAATCTAAATTGTAGGAGTTCATTCTTTCATGGTATATCATACTTGAACTCTTATCATTTTTTCTTCTCTTTGTTTGATAAATTATATGTTTCACATGTATTTGTTTTAAGAGATGTATTTGAGATTTTGATGATTTCGATAGTTTGGATTGATTTACGAGCTTTGTACGTTAATCGATAATATTTTGATATTGATTTCTTGTTTAGATTTATGTTAGAGTATATGTCCTAAGGTGAGATGTCTCTATCCTCTGGATTTTAACCTCACTGTGCATTTCTGGACCAGGAAAGACGACTGTCATTCCTTCGACAATCGACTACCCAACTCTATTTTCTCATACATCAGACTATATTTTCGCACAGGCAACTGATGAATATTTTACAGTCGACTGTCTGTGAGATAGGCGACTGTAATTTGGTCATCATGCGCATGTCCAAATCTTCAGAAGTCTCTGTTTTATCATCATATTTTTTGATTCTCTGTCAGTCGACTAATGTATACGTTACAGTCGACTGTCTCTCCGACAGGCGACTGTGAATTACCTAACAGTCAACTGTCTGTAAACCCGAGCTTATTTCTAACGTATCGACCAGTCGACTGACAACTGTTCATCAGTCGACTGGCCACTGCTATGGCGGTTCGATAACTTGATCCGAGCCGTCGATTTTTCGATTCAATGGCCCAGATTCTTTGGACCCCATTTATATTTTCGAAAGCCGTCGATTTGATCAAACTGTTTCTCTCTTCTCTTCCGATGCCTCTTCCCTCATATTCCTCTTTCGAAATCTTTTGTAGTTGTCGATTCCCTCTCCGATTCGAAGCTTCACTCTTTGATCACTCCTCCGATCCTTCGATTACTTGGTCGATTGTCGCCTCTCCGTCGTTTCTCTTCAGATTAGGTATCGTTTCTCATGTCGATTCTATTCATGCGGTTCTGTCGTTTCATTTGATTGTGCAATGGCTCCCAATAACAAAGGGAAGGCTGTTGCTCCTAGACGCCTTAAGATCCTTAAGCTGACCATTGTCAAAACCAAGAGACCCCACACAACACGCACCAAGCACGCTGAGCCTCCTCCCTCTGACACTTCGGGTGGCTATTCCCCTTCCTCTTCCTCCTCCGAAGCTGAGCCTCTCGTGAAGCATCAGTGTAAGCCCATTGGTGTTCACATTAATGAGCCTGTCGCTAAGGCCAAACCTACTCGGGTGGCTGCTGACACCCAGCCCGAGTCTAGTTTCGATACTCCCCAAGGCCAAAATGCTACCGGGCCTATTGCTGATCCTCTAGTTCCAATTTGTCGAGAAGATTCTTGTCTGGCAAAGTTCCATTCCATGCTAGGGATCAGGCTCCTTCGTGAGCGTTTTATTTTATATCAGGCCTTTACTGCTGAGAGACTCTCAGAGATTCTCTCGTCTACCCACTTGGGTAATCTCTTTCGATACTATCATATCGACTCCCCATGTGCCTATCCTTTCCTGGTCAAATTATTTTATGCCAACCGCATTTGCGGTGAATATGTTGACACATGAGAGATTGACACTGTGGTACAGGGGACTCGTATCCGTCTTGACCCTACTCTCTTAGGGACCATTCTTAGGATCCCCTCCTCTGGCTCCCTTCATGCTGACATCTCTATTTCTGACGTTGGTGATCTTGACCAGAATGTCCTTTAGGACATGTTCCGTATGATCCCCCCTATCTCCTTCAGGGCCTCCATGTTCACGGCTAGAGGTTGGACTGTTCACCTTGTGGTGAAGTCCAACATCTTGCCAAACTATGGCTCTTCAGGTCAGCCCTCTCAGGAGATCCTCCGTTGCATGTATGCTATCTTCTCGGGTATGGAAGTGAACTGGGCAGGTGTCCTCCTTGATCGGATGGACAAGATCGAGTTTACTACTGCCTCCGCTCACATCCCTTATAGAGGTCTCCTTACCCTTGTTTTCTGTCATTTTGGTATTGATTTGACTCCCTACGAGTCTTTGCCTCTTGGCCCCTTCTAGATGCTTCTGCGAAGTCGAAGTCCACTTCGGCTCTGCAGTCAGCATCCAAGAAGAGGCAATCTACCTCTGCTCCTTCGTCATCCACCATTCCTCTAGCTGATCAGCCTTCCACCTCAACTGCACCCTCTCGTGATCTTTTGGACGAGAAGGTTTCTGGTTTGTATGAGTTGTTCTTTCTGATGTTCCAGCATCAGGCAATTCCTTTCCCTGATCATCTCAGATCATTTGTTCCTCCTCAGCCTACTCAGCCTCCTCCACCTTTCGTCACTGAGATTGTGGATCATCCTATTGTTACTTCTCAAGAGCCCATTGCTTCTCTGGCTCGTCAAGATGTCTCATCTGTTGCTGCTGCTCCTCCTCCTCCTTCCGAGGATTCTACAGTTGATCCAGAGACTTAAGAGTTCCAGATTGTTTTGGCCTCCTCCTCTGCTGCTGATAGGGACACTCACCCTTAGACCTACATTTTTTAGGGTTGAGAGTTTTTGGAGTGTCTGTATGTATTTTCATTCACTTTTGAGTGATGTATGGATGATGTTTGTATGATGATCATTTTTTGTTGATGTACATGGAGTTATCGATGTATTTTGTACTCCAGTATCTTTTGGCTTATATATATATATGGGTAAAGTGTTCCTAGGGTGACTCCTTAGATGAAATCTAAGGAGTCACCCCCATTTTCCCATATATCCCACAATATTTTTGGATTTTATTTTTCATGGGGTTGTTATACACATCATGGATGATCAACATACCAAAAATCAAGTCATTCCAAAAGTTTTAGAGCCTCTATCTACCCTTTGCAACTTCAATGGTCTGAAAACGTGCTTAAAACCCATGAAGTTACGAGGGGTAGATGGGGGCTCTAAAAGTTTTGGAATTACTTGATTTTTGGTATGTTGATCATCCATGAGATGAACAACAAGCCCAAGAAAAAAATTTGAAAAAAATGTGGGATATATGGGAAAATGGGGGCGACTCCTTAGATTTCATCTAAGGTGTCACCCTAGGAACACTTTACCATATATATATATACTAGTCATTACCCGTGCCCATAGGGCACGTATTTTTTAATGGCTGAGTTTTTTCCCCACATATTTCAAGTTTCCCCAAATTTCAAGTTTTCCCACAAAATTTTAAGTTCCCCCAAATTTAAGTTTTTTCCCAAAATTTAAGTCCCCCAAAATTGTCATTGTCACCTAGAACAAACTTGCTACGTAGGACAAAGCTTTGTCCTAGTAGGATAAGATTCAAAATCTTCAAAGGACTGGGAAAAAATGGTCAGAAGGGGGGAGAATAAAAAGTGTGGGTGGGTGTGTGGGGAGGGTCCAGGGGCAAAAATGCAAAACCCAGTGTTGTATGTGCAAATTTCCACCTCCTCTTTTATCCCTCAAAATCTCAACTCTTATATTTTCTCTTATCCAATTTTCCTCTTTTATATAATAGATATCTCTTGATAACATCCCTCTTTTATAATATAGATATCTCTTATCCAATTTCTCTTGTCCAATATCTCTTGTCCAATTTCTCTTGATATCATCCCCCTTTTATAATATAGATATATATATATATATATATAATAGCTCCATTGTCTCTCCAATATATATATATATTTGAAAAAGTTGAATGGCCATAAATATCGGATCTGGCGACTTGCGTGCGGCGGCGCATCCCAACGTCGCTGGTGGAAATTTCTCAGGTCAAGTCGCCGGAGCTTCCAATCAAGTTTCAGGGGAATTAGGGGCAGCTGCAGACAAGCTGCACTCTCACGATGAAGATGTTAATGGGGGCTGGAAACGTGTGACCTATGATCGAAAAAAACACCTACGCATCGAAGTCCAATCACAACCCCCCACATCGCCCAAGCGGAGCCTATCGGGGTGGTGGCTTCCGGGGTGCTGGGGGTCTGAAGATGCAATTTGAGCGATCACGGCCTGCAAGTCATGGGCGGATTCCTGTTGATTCCAAACTTGTAAGATATGAGGACAAGGTGTTTGACAGAATATCTCCAAGACCCCAATCAAATATTCTTATCAGCCCGTCAGTCGAGAAGCGCTCATGGGTTGACTTTTGTTCATCCAGGCGTAAATACGCAGACCCTCTTGTTATGTCCAAAGTACCAATCTTGCATAATTCAGATGGCGTGGCCAAAGTCAAGGTTGCCGCTAACATGATCGAAGTTAGGGCAGCACGTTGGGAGAACACACTTGTGGGATATGTTCTGGGGGATGTCCCCTACTTTGGGCAAATCAAAGCTTGGACAGAGCGGCTTTGGAGGATTAAAGGGGGACTCCGAATATTTTCGCGTGAGAATGGCTATTTCTACTTTAGATTTGAGAATGTGGATGACAGAGATAATATTCTGCATGGGGGTCCATGGCTTTTTGATGGAAGACTAGTGGTCCTGCAAAAGTGGTCTCCTACCATCCAGCTAGGTCGTGATATTCTAACTGCTGTCCCTGTTTGGGTACAATTCCACAACCTGCCTCTATCGATGTGGACTTTGGAAATCTTGAATATAATTGCCAGTGGTGTTGGGAATCCAATTTGTTTAGACAAGTCTACATCGAATCTTGATAGGATCTCCTATGCTCGTTGTTTAGTCGAAGTAGATGCTAACTTCCCGCTTCAAAGGAAGGTGTTGGTTGAGGTTGAAGGGCAATCAACTATCACAATTGATGTCAAGTATGAGGGGGAACCCCCTAGATGTGAGGACTGTTCATGTTTTGGCCACCTTGTCACTCAATGCCCACGTAAGCAGGTATGTGAGCCCCCTTCGATCCAAGAGATGAATCAGCCTGTGATGCAAAAGGTACCATGCCATCCAACTAGCACAACTCTGCCCTCCAGGACTGAAGCGGATGCAGGTACTACTCCAATTTCCATTTCACCTTGCAGTGGGGATGCAATTAAGTCTTCTGGACAGGACCTAGGGGACACTGGATGTCCCACTAATAACAGTGAGGCTGTTTCCTCTATTCGGCCAATAATTCCACCTACAGGCCTTAATTCTAATGGCATGGAGATAGGAGAATAAAGTAAGTCTGCTGCTGGGTTGAGAGCTGTCATTAATCTGGACACTGTGGGTGAGGGCATACCTCCTGATCCAATTGTAAATGAACCCCAATCTACTGCTACCCCAGATGCTCCAGTTGGTAGTATTTCACCGACTTGTATCCGGATTCCTAACGCCACTCTGCTACAACCTGCTGAAGACTTGGAGGGCCCATCTAGTCCAACGTATCCTAATCCGGATTGGGACAAGGAACATGCAATCCTGCAAGCACAATCAACTCAGTCCAAGGACAAATCATCACGTATCTCCCCCTCTGCTATTAGACGAAGTACCAGGCTATCCGGCCAGCCACCATCTAATTCTTTTTAATGTCTATCCTTCTCTGAAATTCTCGAGGCCTCAATAATGTTTTGCGAAGAGCTGATCTGAAGCTTCGTTTGTGTAAGTTCAAACCCTCGATAGTTTGTCTTTTTGAAACTAAGGTGGAATCCTGTAATGCGGCGAGGTTAACAAAGTGCTTTGATAAATATTGGGACAGTGTTGACAATAGGAGTTCTCATAATGGTGGCAGTATAGTTATCTACTACAATAAGCTAGTTTGGAGCTGTTCCCCTCTTTCAGTTTCACCTCAACATATTACTTCCATCTTCGCTAACTCAGCTGGTCTAGTCATGGGACTTACTATGGTCTATGGCCTCAATCTCCCGAATGCTAGAATACCTCTGCGGAAAGACCTTATTGCAGATTCTATGATTCTCAAAAATACTCCTTGGCTTGTTGGAGGCGATTTCAACTGCGTCCGCAGTAATAATGAGAAACATGGAGGGCGACTTGTAGATTCGGCATCTATGGATGCCTTCAATTGTTGCATTGGGAGGTGTCAACTCATGGAGCTCAAAAGCACCGGGAATAGAATGAGTTGGAATAATCGCCGCATTGGTTCAGCTCGTATTTCCGCACAGTTGGATCGTGTACTATGCAATAATGACTGGATTAATCTTCTCCCTAAGTCTTTTGTTCAATCCACACCAGCTGGTACCAGTGATCATTCTGCTTTGCTCGTTTATCTTCTTGACAAGGTAATTACCTACCCCAAGCCTTTTAAATTTTATAATTCATGGACTACTATACCTGGGTTCCGTGATCTTGTTCGGGACAATTGGGAAAGCCAGCCTTGGGGATCTTCTTTGCAAAGCCTTGTTAATAAACTCAAGGAATTGAAGCATGCGATTAAAGTCTGGGCTAAAATGAATAAGGAGGTGATGAACTCCAATATTTTGCGGAAAGAGCTGGATTTTATTCAATCGGCCATGACACCTACTTCTGATCCTAGCATCCATGAACGCGAGAAGCTCTTATCATTCAAGCTTGCCAATTCTTTGGATATTGAAGAAGAGGATCTGCGCCAAAAAAGTCGTCAAAACTGGCTAACTTTGGGGGATAGGAACACCAAGTTTTTCTATGCTGCTATGAAGAGTAGGCAATCCCGTAATAATCCCAGCCATCTTATTAATATGTAGGGTGGAAGGATTACTAATACTGATGCTATTAGAAAATATGCTCCCATTTTCTATAGCAACCTCTATAACCAAGTTGACTACTGGAATGTCTTTCCGAATCTTCCACCCAAAGGTAAACTAACTGTGGAGGCTGCCAAGTGGTTGGATAGGCCAGTTTCTGCTTCTGAGATTAAGTCTGCTGCTTTTCAGATTGGGAAAGACAAAGCACCGGGACCTGATGGGTACAATGCTTATTTCTACCAGCACTTCTGGGATGTTGTGGGTAATGACGTTGTTTCTGGTATTTTATCTTTTTTCAATACTGGTCGTATGCCCTCCCATGTTAACCACACATTCCTAACACTCGTCCCAAAAAACTCTAATGCTACTGGTCTAGGGGACTACAGACCCATAGCATGTTGTAATGTCAGCTATAAAATTATCAGTAAAGTATTATGCAACAGGCTTAGGCATGTCATCAGTGATCTAATTTCTCCTAATCAAGCAGCCTTTTTGAAGTCAATACTCCTATCTGATTGCGCCCTTATTGCCCACGAGCAGATACGGGATTTCAGTAACCCAATGGGGTCCAGAGCATGTATCAAATTGGATCTCTGTAAAGCATTTGACAGTGTCAACAGGGAGTTCATTTTTTTCCTACTACATCAGATGGGTTTCTGTGGTCAGTTTATTAATTGGATTTTAGAATGCATCACAACTCCAATGTTTTCTATATTAATTGAGGGTTCCCCAGAAGGCTACTTCTCTTCTAATAGAGGGCTGAGACAGGGTGATCCTCTCTCCCCCTATCTCTTTGTTCTTGTTATGGAAGCCTTCTCCCTCCTGATGGCTAGAGCTGAGTCTACTGGCTCAATCCAGCCGATGCGCAGAGTAGGGGCTATATCTCATTTACTATTTGCAGATGACCTATTGGTATTCTGCCGTGGCAATCCCCGGTCCATAAATGGCTTAAGGGACCTTATCTCTAACTTCAATCTACTCTCTGGGCTCAGTATCAATTGGGATAAGAGCTCTGCACTTTTCAGTAAAGGGGTTCGTAATCCAGGTGGCCTTGCTAATACTCTGGGCTTAAAAATGGTAAAATCTTTCACAACTTATTTGGGTTTACCTCTTTCTTCAACTTATCCAAAAGCTACTGTATATGGGCGCCTCATTGATAAATGTAAAAAGAGACTGCTTAGTTGGAGTTCATCACTTCTCTCTATACCAGGCAAAATTGAATTGGTCCGATCGGTAATATATGGACTTGTGGCTTTCTGGATGCAAGCATTTTGTCTCCCTCATTAGGTTATTCGTACTATCTCTTCTGCTTGTAGGAAGTTCATATGGGGAAATCTAAAAATATGGGCCTGGAAGGATTTATGTGTCCCTAAGAAAGAGGGTGGAGTGGGTTTGAGACTTCTGAAAGATCTGAATGTGGCCTCTGGGGTTAGGCTCACTTGGAGGCTTCTAACAACAGAGGGTGTTTGGGCGAATTATATTAGGAGTCACTATAAGCCTTCAATTAGTGGTTTCTATACTACAAAAGCACTACTCACCCACTCTGGCTCTTGGAAGTTCATGCTCAGGTATCGTAACATCTCTCAAAGGCTTATTAAACGCACTGTACGTGATGGTACTTCTACTTCTTTTTGGTTTGACAATTGGCACCCTAAGGGACCCTTACACTATATTCACCCCCCTCCATCTGGGACCGAAATGAAAAAGGTCAGTGACTATTGGTCACATGCTAGTTGGTGCAATGACCCAGATATTCGGCCTCTACTCCCTTACCTTCAGCCCATCACCTTATGCCTGGGACCGGATGTGTGGACTTGGAATGCTACCGGCCCCTTCACCTACAGGTCGGCCTGGGAGGGAACCTGTACACCTGGCACCCCTTTCTCTTTTTTTGATGTTGTGTGGTACCCTAAGCATGTTCCTAAGATGTCCCTGAGTCTATTGAGAGCTATCCAAGATAAATTGCCTACAAGGGAACGGCTCTACAAGTGGGGTATTACTTCAGATCAAAATTGCATTCTCTGTGATTCTCATGTGCCTGAAAATATCAATCACCTATATTTCGAATGCAAATACTCCAGATACATCATTACCAAAGGTCTTCTAAAGCTGGGTTACACGGGAGTTATCCCACAGTCCCTTGCAGGAGTTTGTGAACTTATCCAAAAGTCCTATATCAAATCTGATCCGGTTGGACTGCTCGCTAAAGCGGCTCGTGCGTCCATGGTATGGCACATTTGGAAGCAGCGAAACAAGAGGGTCTTTGAGGGAACCTCCTTGAGGGGAACTGCATTATTTGATGACATATCAGCTGATGTCCTTATCTCTCTTCGTGGCATGGATTTGGATGGAGTTTCTGATATCAACCCATTTTCAAATTGGGGTTTCATAGATGCTGGCTGAATTGTATGACTTTAGTACTTACTAACAGAAGTTAGTAGGATGTAGTGGGTGACGGCGCTTGTGCCCTCTCCCCCCTCTTCCAACCGACCTCTGTAGTGTACTAATGCGAACTTCATGTAATTATTTTGATTTATATATATAGATAGCTTTTACTCGCCTATATATATATATATATATATATATATATATATATATATATATATATATATATATATATATATATATATATATATATATATATATATATATATATATATATATGACGTTGCTTTTACTTCATATATGGCTTCACACTTTGTCTCATTGTTAATGTTAATTGTGTAAAAAATTTGTGATATTGTCTCATTGTAGGCTATCTCATTTATATGATGTGATTTGAAACGATTTTATCATTTGGCAAGTAATGTTGATATTGGATTCTCATTCCTTTATTCAACACAGCTTACTTATGTTTTATGAGTTTTTGGTTTGTATACCAATAAGATGCCCTTTTATGATTAGTTTTTCTCCGAAAATTTGTTGGCATCACTTTTGATATAGATCCTATAATTTGACTCTCATGATTATTTTAGTACTTATTTAGCACTATTGTTTTTGTTATTATACTCACACCTTTTGGATAATGCCATAGGGGGAGAGAAATAAACATATCATAAGTATGTGCTACGTAAATTCTAATTCTAAACTTGAATCTAAGATTGAAGTTGCCTTAGATTCAGGGGGAGTAAGATATAATGAACGTGGATTATAAAATCCTAGATTTCATGATTTCAAGAAAATCATTCCATTCATGCATATCTTATTTATTTGCTTCAATTGATATATAGATGCCCTAATATTTATTGACTAACTTGATTGGCATCTAGTAGGGGGGTAAGTTTACTTTAAGCACAATTATTTTTTGTTTATGTTTGTTTGTCATCATCAAAAAGGGTGAGAATGTTGAGTATTGGACTTCTCCCTACTTGGTGTTAATGATGAGCAAACATAAATACTTGTGACTAATCCCCTATTTGCAGTTAATCCATTGCCTAAGCATATCATGAAAATCAAATAGCAATTGATGACACTCAAAGATCAATGAAAGCAAGAGAAGTGGATTGGATGATGATAGATGGTGATTGAAGCTCCTAGAAGACTTCAAGCTCATACTTTGGATAGAAGAGAGAGTTCTACAAATGTAATCTTCTTTTTCTCTTCTAGTATGTAGCTTAGAAGAAGAACTATGTTGGAGTACACACACATCTTTATTTCTGTCTTAGGAAATCATTAGATCAATTTTCCTTAGACTCCAATTCAATATTCTCAAGAATGTGCATGTTGTGATTTCAACAGCCGACTGCTGAATGATTTACAGTTGCCTGTCTAGAAACAGTCGACTGTGTTTTGTTCTACAGTCGCCTGTTATGCACATACTTAATCAGTTGATTTTTGGGCTTTCTAAACTTTAACTCTTTCATGCGACTGTTGTACATGTTACAGGCGCCTGTCCAAGAGACAGTCGACTGTGATTTGTTAATCAGTCGCCCGTCTATCTTCAGCCCAAGATCATTCTCAGTTTCATCTAGCCAGTCGACTTATGTTGTATTTACAGTCGCCTGTCTAAGGAACAGTCGACTATAAATGCTTCAACAGTCGCATGTCTATGATTCTTCTGTAGGACTTGCTCTCTGGAATATTTCTTATTCTAGTGCCAGTAGACTGATGTTGTATTTACAGTCGACTGTCCAATGGCATAATCGACTATCAATGCATCAATAGTCGTTTGCCGTTCAGCTTCTCAGCAGACTCAACTCTCTGGAAAATGTCAGGGTTTGTGATAGTCGCATGTAGAAGGAATTACAGTCACCTGTTGGATTTACAGTCGATTGTCTTCTCTTCATCAGTCACATGTCTTGTCTTCCTAGAATTTTCTGAGATTTTCTCAACTTACCTAGATTGCAGCCAGTCGCTTGTAAAAGGAATTACAGTCGCATGTTGGATTTACAGTCGACTGTCTTCTCTTCATCAGTCGACTGTCCACGTGGTTAGTTACCAGTTGAATTCTCACCTACCCTCTGACACAGTGCAGCAATCGACTGTGTTTTGTTCAACAGTCGACTTTCGCATGTGCAATTTTTATCCGTTGGGGTTTTATCCACGGATTTCAAAGGGGCTTTTGGGAATTCTGTTTGGGGGTTTTGAGAAAACTATAAAGCCAGCCTCTACTGTTCCATTGAGAGGTTAGCAACTCACTCAAACATTCAAGCTTTAAATCTTCATAGTTCTAAGCTCTCATAATCCCAAAAGCCCTAGAACTCTTATCTTTCAATCTCTTGCTCTCCAACCTAGAACCAAAGAGAAATCTTCTAGGCATTTGGTGCAGTTAAGAGAAATGGCTTTCCTCTCTTCCAAGAGAGACATCAACACATCAATAGACTCTCCTTCAATTTCTACTTCAAGGTATAGGTGATTGTAAGTGTTGTATTTCATATTTCATAACTTTCGTTATTTGAGTTACTCTCGGGTTGTGAGTGTGGTTTGCTTTCTTCGAAGTTGTGGGAGTCAAGGACATCGAGTGTACTTCGATTTCACTTGTAGAGTTGCAACAAGTGGGTTTTAAGGAAACCTCAAGTTAGGGTTCTAACTTGAGTATCCGGAGGTATTCGGGTGGAAGGGATGTATGATTACCGGGAACAAGTCAGGAAGTGACTTGGGTAATCCGAACCCTTGAAACAACATTCTATTTGCATTGTTTCATTTTTTGGGTTTATTTTCATTCTGCACTTATTGTTGGTTAGGAATTTAATTTGGCGTAATTATCATATTAAATTGCATAAACACTATTCAACCCCCGCTTCTAGTGTTTTCCTCATATCCAGGGACCTCACAAACCCGTGCCTCTAAATATTCAAACTCACCAACGCCTATCACCTTCGAGCAAACCAGCCTGAAGAACCCATAGAATTGTATCAAAAATTTTGTCATCTTCTTATCGACATGACACAATGCAACTAGAAGCAGCTAATGTATCAAGATATGATAATCATGTGTCTTCAATTCGAATACCTTCAGCTGATCTAAGTGCACACATCTTGATATATTTGAAGCATATCCATCTGGTGTCTTCAAGGACTTGAGAAACACACAAAGAGTATGAATTTCATCTCTCGAAAGGGTCACCCGAGAAGCTGGCATGTTGTACTTGTAATTTTCCTTCTGTTCAGAAGGTATCTTAAATTCTTTGAAGTCAAGCCTCGGCTTTAATTCGTCTTTCGACTTGTTGGTGTCTTACATCAAGGTATACAACCAATTTTCATAAATTTTATTTTCGATGTGCATGACATCCAGTTTATGATGTATTTTCAAAGTCCTCCAATATGACAATTGGTAGATAATCCTGAACTTTGTCCAACCACTTGGTAGTATTCTATCATCTGCTATGTTAGAATCTATGCGAGACATTTGAGCCATTCTTGATTTGGATTTTCCATTGCCCTAGACCCTGACCTTTCCTTTTCCCTTTGCAATCTGCCTTCTGACACCAAGAGTGTTCTCTTTGCTATATATGTTCTTTACAAACTTCACTCGCTGCAAAGGATGAACTGCTTCAAATATGTCCTCTCTGGTTAGTTGTTCGGGTGCTTCTTTGCGTTCGGTTTTACCATCGAATAACTGTCCTTGCCTCCTATAACTAGGACATGCATGCAACCATTTTTTGTTCTACCAAAAGCAAACCTTATGGCTATTTTTCAAGAATGTGCCTTCAAAACTTTTCGTGCAAATTGGGCATGATGTCCTACCATTCGTGGACCAATTAGATAGATTAGCATACGCCAGGAAGTTGTTTATTGTCTATAAAACAATAGCACGCATGCGAAATTTTTGCTTTGTAAAGGCGTTGAAAGTGCCGACACCTTGTTTCCATAAAAGCTTCATATCATCAATTAATGGCCATAGGAAAACATCAATATCATTTCCAGGGGAGTATTTCCCTGGTATCAATAGTGACAGTATCATGTATAGTTGCTTCATGCACATATGAGGTGATAGGTCATACAGGGTCAACGACACTGGCCAAGTGGACCAACTAGTGATCATCACTCCAAATGGATTAATCGCATTGCTTGCAAGACCAAGCCTAAGATTCCTCGACTCTTTTGCAAAGTTAGGATAAATTCGATCGATAGGCTTCCATGCTTCCCCATCAGTAGGATGCCTCAATTTTCCATTATCTATGTGATCAGTTGTGTGCCATCGAATTTTTTCTGCCAATTCAACAGACATGAAAAACCTCTATAGCCTTGGAATAATTGGGAAATAACGGAGAACCTTCGCCAGAGTCTTCTTCTTATTTTGGACTGTATGATCATCCATGTTTGAACCTGTTATTTGTTCTAGTTTCCACCATGGTACATGACACGTTGGACATTCATTTGGGTCTTTGTTGTCTTTGTAATATATGTTGTAATCATTAGGGCATGAGTCAATTTTTCTTGCAATCGAGCCATACCATATTAATGATTTTGCTCACTTCATAATGAGTCGCTGGAATGCTGTCCTTACCACCAGGAATTATCCTTCTCAATAAATCCAACAACATCTCAAAATGTGTAATCACCATTCCGCTAAGTGTTTGGATATGCAAAAGTCTAATCATGAATGCTAACCTCGTGAACTCAGTGCATCCTTTGTATAAATCTGATTCATTATCCTCTACTAATTTCATCAAGTGATCACTGTCAATGGAGTGAAGATCATCATCTGAACGGTTTTTGCTCGGAGCACCACTATCTTCCAGCATGGTATCTATGTCATCTGCCCGTTGATCTTCATGCACAATACACACTTCTGCCTGAAGCATCTCCTCGATTTCGGCACCTTCACCATGGTAATTCCAAAATTTATAGTTGGGGTCAAACCCTTGAGAAATCAAATGGACACGAACAATAGACTTAAGAAGGATCTCATTGTTCTGGCACCTCTTGCAAGGGCAACAGATGTTGCCACTTGACAAGCATAGATGGTAGTCATTAAAATACGTTAAAACATATTTATCCCCTCTACATATCATTGGTTTCAAGTCATAGTTGGATCCAATAGTTTCAAAATTGACTAGTTAAGAACCACTCGCATCTGTAATTGACGATGAAATATACATGTTTACTTACTATCAAACATTTACGTACTATGAGTTTGTGTGTACTTTCTTTTCATTACCGGATGTAAAGAGGAAGGCTTCTATCCCATTAGATATGCAATGCATCGCGTAATCTTGTATCTTATTTTATGTGTTTGTGTGCTCTTTCATTTAGTGAGAATTTCGTCTACACATACCCACTGTTCTCTGAGTGCAATGTAGCAGGAAGAAAATATATTTGCAACTTCTTTCTGTATTTGTACTCGCAGAACAATAGGTAGGTGCTGCCAAAATTCTCATGAAATGAAATAACACACATGTTGGATACAACGTGTAGTTGGATACAACGATCGATGACTTCGTGTTTGATGATAACAAACGTATATGAACATTCTGATGTGTATGCTAAGTGTTTTCAGTAGTGGCAAGCTCGTAAATACCCAAAAGAAGACTTGGACAAAGTGATGGAGAAATTCCAATTTCATTTGCAAAGTGGACTTTGTTAAAGTGATGGAGAAATTTGCAAAGTGGACTTAGTCAAAGATGGAGAGATAAGGAGAGATCTCATTCATATCAATTGGTAATTACTACAAATCTCATGCAAATAAATTTGTGATTAAATGAGATCATATTCAAAACCAATTCAAACTCCAAATCCCTTTGAGATTGAAAGATATCTTCCATACGATTATTTCAAATCCTATTCAAAGTTGAATTCAATCTCCAATCTCCTACAATTATGGGATTCCCTTTGAGCCAACTTTTCTCCACGACATCCTATATAAACCCCCATCTCCAAGAGGGTATCAAGCGGCCAAAAATTCCAAGCTACAAACCCTTTGCCGCAAGCTTGTTGCTCCTCATGCAAAATTAATCCAATGCCACAAGCAATCTCCTCTTTATAAGTTGCAAGCTTCAAAGCCAAAGTCCAAGCTCCTCTTCATCAGAAGGAAAAACTCTAATAGCCGCAAGTGTTTATCAAATCCTCATAGCCGAAATATTTGACCTCTCCTTGGAATCATCAAGCATCAAAACCTCAAGTCTTCACAAAATCAAGAGGAGCCGAAATCTTTGACTTCCATACCTAAGCCATGCTGCTAGTTTTTTGGAGCAAAAGATCACATGCCGCAATTTCATCTCTTAGGCAAAGCAATAGCCGCAAACTTTGACTACAAGAGCTCCATGCCGCAATCTTCTTCAAACGTGCAAGCTTCAAGCCTTCGGAAAACCAAGAGGAGCCGAAATCATTGACTTCAAATCCACAAGAATCTCCCAGTCATCAAGTCCCAAGACCAAGCAACAAGTTCCAAGGGGGCATCTTCAAATCATCCTTAAGGCTGCAAGTTTCTCTTAGCCACAACTCGGTGATTTCCGCAACTTAGTGCATGCCGCACCATTGGTGCTTACCACAACTTTGAGTTGCTGACTGGAGGGACTTTAGACTGAGATAGTCGACTACATCTTGTCAGATCAGATCTGACCAGTGCTAAATGACAAGGACGACAACACAGACACTTTTCTAAACTCTTTGTTATTTAATATTCGTGTATTGGTGTGCTGATCTTTGTAGGTTACTTATACATTCGTTTTTTGGGTCTTGATTAGTTGGTGCTAGACAAGAGGGTCATGACTAGTCGGTGCTAGTCAAGCGAGAGCGTTTAATAGATTAATAGTGTTTAGCACTTTGGTGAGTGCGGTACAGAACCTGGTGAGCATAGAGTAGGTGCTCGTAGCTCTTTACGGTTGTACCCTTGTAACATATTAATGCTAGTAATTGCATTGGGGATGGAGTAGGTCGTTGGGACGACCGAACCAGGTTAAATTGCTCGTGCACTCTGTGATTGCTTTTTATTTACTCTGTGTATGATTGATTGCACTGAATATTGCATATGATATCATGAGAATTTTTATTAGCATATTCACCCACCAGGCTTAGATCCATATCCAACAAGTGGTATCAAAACATGTTAGAGGATCTAATCTAGAAACCATGAATATATCTGATTCAACTTTTACTAAAGGCCAGTCTACAGTTCGACCCCCTAAATTTAATGGCACTGATTTTGCTTACTGGAAAACTAGAATGAGAATCTATTTAGTGTATGTTGACTATGATATGTGGAAAATGGTTGAAAAGGACTATAAACCACCCACTATTAAAATTTAAGACACTGAAGTTCTAACACCTGAAGATAAATGGGATGATGCTGATAGAAAACGTTTTTCTCTGAATGGAAGAGCTATGAATGCACTTATTTGCTCTTTGAATAAAGCTGAGTTTAATCGTATCTCTCAATGTCAAACTGCACAGGAAATTTGGCACACGCGGGAGGTGACTCATGAGGGAACATCACAGATGAAGGAATCCAGACTTGCCTTGCTTAGCACAGAATATGAAAGCTTCCGCATGCTTTCCATAGAGTCCATCAAGGAGATGTTTGTAAGGTTTACAGACATCGTCTACAAGTCCAGCTCTCTAGGAAAGACATACTCAAGTCTGGAGCAGATAAGGAAGATCTTGCGGGCGCTGCCAAGCTCGTTCCGTCCTAAAGTCACAGCTATCCAGGAAACTTAGGATCTCTCAAAGCTGAGAGTGGAAGACTTGATAGGTAACTTAATGTCACATGAGCTTGACATGCAAAGTATAGAATCAAGAAAAAAACTAGAGACCAAGACTCCCAAACCACTAGCTCTTCAAGCTAAGGAAGATGACGACGATGATCTTGATGAGGAGCAAGCACTGATGGTCAGAGGTTTCAGAAGATACATCAAGACCAACCAAGGAAGAGCTGAAATGGCACAAAGGTTTAATCATTCTAATAAATTTAATCCTACTAGAAATACTTCTGAACAGAATACTACTGATAAAATTCAATGTTTTAAATGCAGGAAGCAGGGACACTTTATGAGGAATTTCCCACAAGAAAAAAATAACTTTGTAGAAAAGAAAGGAAAATCTCTAGCGATAATGTGGGATGAGGACAACGAATATGAAACTCAGAAGAAGACTGCACACTCCTCCCTCTGCTTGATGCGAAAGCATGACGAGGTAAAACGTTGCACCAAAGAAGAACTTCTAAATATTTGCAAAGAAATGAAAGATGAAATTGTTGATTTAGAATCTACTGTAGAGTGCTTAAGAAATTCTAACTTTGAAATGCAACTAGAAAATTGTGACATGTCTCTAGAATTTGATAAAATGAAAGATAAAATTGTTGCATATAAATGTATTATTGATTTGATGAAAAAGAAAAAATCTAGCATGCATGATAAAATTGAATGCCTTAATTATCCTACTTTATTAAAAGAAAATAAAGAGCTTAATGAAAAGATGTGTATGCTAAAAATGAGCTTAAAGGAAAAAAGATTGAGTCTGTAAAGAAAGCTGAAAATATGAAAAAGAATGAAGAGGATAATAAGAAGGCTTTCATTAGTAAATGCACTTTGCTTGTGTACGAAATATTTGAAATCTAAAGTCACGAACCTAGAATTGACCATAAAGAAATTTGGTGTGGGTAAACAATCTTTAGATATAATTCTTAGAAACCAAATATATGGCAATAATAGGCGAGGACTTCGATATGACTTGAAACATGTTGAAAAGTCAAACTATAAAAAAGTTCACAATGAGATAACAAAAGTTAGAAATATTCATGCAAAGTTTACATGTGCTTGTGTTGGTCATACTTCTCATTATTATATATATATGAACAAAAACAAAAAGTTTAAACAAATTTGGGTTCCTAAGAGTTTGATGACTAACATGAGTGGACCTTGTTAGATTCCAAGGTCACACATAACATCTTCCATGTAGGTAAGATGGAGGGGTGAGAAATTATGGATTGGACTTCACATTTCATTAAAAAGTTTCTTAGCCAAACGACATCGCGAAGGTATGGTTTCTTCCTTGAGCTTAATGTTTACCTTCATAGTTTTTTATGTGTGCTTGATTTGTTTTGTTTGTGTGCTAGCATTTGCTTGTTAGGAGGCTTTAGTTCTTTATAAAATCAAAAAAAAAGAAAAATAGAAAAAGCTATAAAATGTGTGCTCAATGTGTATCTTTCTTTTGAATCATTAAATTGGTATTAATGAATGAGATTCATATCCATGTAAAAATTGATGTATTATTGGTATAGCTACATATGCATGTTTGATTTTATAAATAACCATGACATTTTCAATGATTTGAATAATTTGATTTGTACACCTACATTGTCACTTCCACAACTATTAAATATTATTGTACATTTGGAGACATCTTTTATGAAATATCGGAAAGTGAATGTACGAGGATAAATTAACTGAAAATCTACAGGATATGATGTGTCTTGCCTTGGATAAAAAATAGAGCTAAAAAGAATTGAATTGATATATATATATATATATATATATATATATATATATATATATATATATATATATAACATTTGACAACTGTTTTGAATCTTAGGGCTTACTAGGACAAGCTGACTAGGACAAACATGTTGATAGAAGGATGGTTGAGATTTAATCTTGGTAAATCAACGGATGAGAGTTTGTGAAAATTTTGGGAGGGAAAAACATTTCTAAGGAAATGAAAGCTTCTGGAGAAATGAAAGTTTTGGGGGAATGAAAGTTTCTGGGGAATAGCATAGTGCGCGCAATTAATGCATTTGGGAAAAAAAATTAAACTTGCACTTAATGATGCAGATCGAATGCTGCTGCAAATCGAATGATCTCTCCCTCAACGCGGGGCCCACCATCTCTTCAACGCATGGTGCAACAAGATGAGAATAATTTCCCACGTCGAAAGCGCCCGCACCAAATTTGTTATTCTACGTCGAATTTATTGTTCTGTGCCAAAGGTGTCCACGCCGAATTTGTTGTTCTACATCGAATTTGTTGTTCTGCGCCGAAGGCGCTCGCACCGAATTGCTAAATTTTTAACTCTAATTTGTTGTTCCTCGCCGAAGGTGCCCGCGCCAAATTTGTTATTTTGCGTCGAATTTGTTGTTCTGTGTCGAATGTGTCCACTCCGAATTTGTTGTTCCATGTCGAAGACACTCACGCCACTAAATATTTTTACGCTAATTGTTGTTCCGTGCAATTTTGGCTATAGAAATAATTTTTTGGGGAACAAAGATTTCGCGGATGAAAAATCTTAAATGAACCATGCCCGCTGGCACGGGTTATGACTAGTATGTATATATATACATATAAATGAAAATGAATATATATATATATATATATATATATATAATAGAAAATCATGATGGGCGAAAATCCTCTGGCGGCGGCGGCTGAAGGATATCTGGTGACGGGGGCGGATGCACCTTAGGTCGAGATCCTTGGCACTGGCGGGTCATCAACAAAGGAAAAGGCACCGGTGGACCTCCTCTTCAAGATGCAGCGGCCTCATTTAGGGATACAGAGGGTTGGACTAAGGTCGAATACGGAAGAAAGAAGATGACTAATCGATCTCAAGTTGATCATTTCAGAGAGATTAGAAGGGGTGTATGGTGGAATCAGAATTCTAATCGAGGGGTTGAAAGATTATCCCGAGTGGCACAGGTGTAAACCCCACATGGTCCTCAGCCTACAACAAATCCTACCAATACCCACAAGGTGTTTGAAAAAATTCCAGTGAGACCACAGACTGTAATTCAAATAAACCCTTACGCTGGAAAGAGACTTTGGTAGATATATGCTCCACTAGACGTAAGTACGCTTATCCTCTAATGATGTCACAAGTTCCCCCGGTTGTTGGAGATTATGTCTTACTCAAAGAAAAAGTTTCGGCTACACCAATGTGGAGCGTCGCGCTGGAGCAATACTCTCATTGGTTACGTACTTGGTGATGTCCCATACATTGGGCAAATTAAATCCTCGAGTGAACGTCTATGGAAAGTGAACGGTGGCCTTCAAATTTTTAGTAGAGAAAATGGGTTTTTCTACTTTTTCTTTGAAAATGGTATTGATTGCCAGAATATTCTTCATGGTGGT
Source organism: Scilla litardierei (assembly GCA_030789695.1). Taxonomy (NCBI): domain Eukaryota; kingdom Viridiplantae; phylum Streptophyta; class Magnoliopsida; order Asparagales; family Asparagaceae; genus Scilla; species Scilla litardierei. The sequence goes on from CM061142.1 coordinate 330,887,434, forward strand.
CCGTGGCTGTTCGACGGTCGACTGGTTGTTCTCCAAAGATGGAGCCCAATTGTGAAGCATGATAGGGACGTCCACACGACGGTATTGGTATGGATCCAATTATATAATATGCCTCTCTCTATGTGGACACTCGATATACTTAACATTATTGCAAGTGTTGTTGGCATCCCCATATGCCTTGATAGAGCCACGGCCAACCTCGACAGGATCCAATATGCCCGTTGCCTCGGGGAAGTTGAAGCTAAAAATCCCTTGTCGAAGACAGTTTTGGTGGAGTTAGACGATGGATGCCAGTTTTCGGTAGAAGTAAAATATGAACGGGATCCTCCTAGGTGTTGTGCTTACTCGTGTTTTGGTCATAACGATTCTCAATGCCCATCAATGAAAGCCGATGTTGAGCCCCCTTCAATCCAAGTGAAGGCAGAGTCTGGAGCTGATACGGGTGACCATCAAACTGAACCATTTGGGGATAAGAATGCTGGCTTGGTCCATTGGCCATTCCAGGGTGAGCCCTCGAAATCTGGAGGCGGAATTATTGAAGATGTGGTAGACTTGGATAAGGATTCCGATCAAATTTCAACAGGAAGTACCAAAGGGGAGTGTTCCAAGTCTTTAGGCATAATAGCATTAGATTCAAGGGGGCAGAGATAAGAGGAAGCTCTGGGCATGAATTGGAATCAATAAGGAGTGCAGATACTCCTAGCACAAGCGAGGGTTCGAGTGTTATCTTTCCTCCCAAAACAGAAAATATAGAACCCAATATAACTGCGGCTCCTTGTTCAAGCAAGTTTGCTCATGAAGCATTGCGGACCCAAAGTGGCACTGGTCCAACCCCCAGGCCTTCCCCTTCATTACTCCAAGAAGCTAATCTAGTGGAGAAGCCAACCCAGTTTACCTTCCCTAATTCAGCTTGCGATGAGGAGCAGGCTGCTCTGAAGGTGCCAACGACTATAGCAGGGATAAAGATGCTCAGAAGAAGCATGATTCACCATCTGCAATTCGGCATAGTTCGAGACTTGCTGGGGGCCATGGTGTCCCACCCACAACACCCTAAATGCATGTGTTCATATGGAACACAAGTGGGCTTAACTCCTCGGCAATAAGAGGCGATCTTAAGCAAAGGATCAGTAAGCTTCGTCCTTCCATAGTTTGTCTGCTAGAGACTAAAGTTGAGATTCAAAAACGCTTCTAGAATCTCTAAATGCTTCCAGAATTCTTGGGATATTGTAACCCCCGTAAAACACACTACGATGTAATGCCAAGCTTCTGCGTACGTGCGTTTGAAATTCGTGTAGAATGGCATCCTTGTAAATTTTCAACTTTTGCTAAAACCCAATTTTTCTTCCTCAAATCTTTTCCTCCTCCTTTATTTTATTTTAAGGTTCAAGTTCCCCATGGACCTTCATGGGTTTCCATTTCATTTCCCCTTCTTATTAGTTTTCCTTTCTTTTTCATTTTCTTCATTTTCCTTTTCTTTTTCTTTTTCTTCATTTTCATTTTCATTTTCATTTTCATTTTCATTTTCACTCCCTTGTATTTTTTTCTTTATTTTTCCTATTGGGCTTTTTCTCATGGGCCTTGGGCCAAATCAAATAGCAACAAAAAAAGAGAGAACAAAACAAAATAAAGAAAAAGAAAAGAGAAAAGATTAAAAAAGGGGGGTTTCAAAGTCAAAATTTTCTCTAAACTTCCACCCATGTATAAACTCTTATCCATTCATTTTTATTTTATTTTTCTTTCTTTCTTTTAATCCCTTCAATCTCTTTCTCTCTGGCCGAACTCTCTAGCACTTAATATTTAAAAAAACAAAACAAATAAAGAAAGAAAGAAAGAAGAGGAGAAGAAAGAAGAAGAGGAGGAGGAGAAAGAAGATGAGTAAGAAGAGAAGAAAGAAGAAGAGGAGGAGGAGAAAGAAGATGAGTAAGAAGAAGAGGAAGAGAAGAAAGAAGAAGAGTAAGAAGAAATGGATAGCTAAAACGGAGGAGATCAACATTGAGGTAGGATTCCCTACTCAACATAGTGAATATTAAGTTAGGGGATGTTGTAATTGTAGTAGGAGATCATATCCACGTAGGAGCTAATTATTTTCATGCATGATGTGTTGCTGGAAATTAGGACAGATCTATGTGCTCATTGTTTTGATTATTTATCTTAAACTATAACTGAGAAAGGTCTGAAAATTTATGGCATGAATATAAGACTATTATCTACAACTTTCATGTTGAAGCATTTGTTAGATTCAAACTGTAATTTGGGGTAAAAATTCAATCTTTCATGCATGTCAGATTTTACCCTCTTAGGACACCTTTCAGAAAAGTACTCCTATTCCCCTGCTCAGGTAATGAAATTTTGTGTTCTTGGTCTCGTTGAAAAGTTAACAACATGTTATACAACTTTCACCTAGTCCTTAATTTTTTGATTCTAACTGCAACTTGTCTAAAAACTGTGATGTTTAGAGAGCATAGATTCTGCCTGAAAACAGATTTGACCTGTTTCACCTAATAAATCACCATAATTCACACAGTTTGTATTTATGCTTGAAATTTGATCAGTGAAATCCCAGCATCTATATCTACAACTTTCACTCGGATGAAAAGTTCATATTCGGTACAAATTTGTGGTGTTATTTGCCCATTAGTGTGACTGCAGGTGCATTTCCAGCAACCTAAAATGTTTTGGGTGATGTTGCACCATGTGTAAATGTGCATTTTACCTCTCTTATGCATATGTATTATTATTATTGCCAAAATGTATTGGTCATTATGCCATGTACTTGTGGAATCACTAATTTTGTTGTGTAATTGAGGCAAAATTACAATTGAAATGTCCTGGGGTAACTTATTCCACTCTAATGTGGGTAAGTATACTAGGAAGCGGTGGGGGAGACCTGAATAGTACGTATGTATCAGGGCTAGACTTATGAGGAGTTGAGGTGATATGTGATGTCCACATGGTAATTTACCGTGAGAGGATTTCTGTTGATCTTATCTCGTTCGCACTCCCGTGAGAGGGAGTGGGCAGAGTTTGAGAGGCGCCGTTAAAATTCATCAGTGCTTGTGTACCACTGGCGGGGTAGTTTGAGAGACACCCACCTGAGGTGAGGTCCAGTCCCTGATACACATCGTGGTGTCCAGGTTTCCAAATTAATTAAATGATGAAAATGTTGCTTGCTTTACTTCTTTTATATTACTGCAGTCGTACTGTTGCTTAGTAGTTCTATTAGACCATCACAATAATAATACTAAAAAATAATAATAATAATAATAAAATATAAAATTGTTCCTTTCTAGTTGGGTTTCCTACTGGGCACACTGTGACATGTCGAAGTTGTTTTTCAGGACCATAACATGCAGGAGCTGAGCCGGAGCCGATGGAGCTTCCCCATGTAGCAAACTCTCGCCCTTCAGACACCTAGGATTAAGTTAGGGAGTGTGAGTTATCCCCTTTTGGGCGTACTTTGTTTGAAGACTTTCTTATGTCCATATGTTATATAGTGGTGTCCTCTGCGTTGTACTTGGCAAATGCTTTAGTTGTACTTGGTATTTGCTCAGATGTTGTGTAGGTTTTTCAGTTGTATTTCGTACCTGTATATGACTTTGTGTCAGATAGTCCTTTTGACTATTGTGATTGGAGCACTTGTAGTTTTCTTTCCTTTCTATTTGTGTGGTCTCAGCATGTGCAGTGGCCTGCTTGTAATGAATTAAATTTTATGCTTGGTACAATACCGTGGCATGTTAAACACTCATCTTCCATTTGCCCTAGAAATATTGAAAACCAGGGTATTTGGGAGAATGGGGCATGACAGTTTTTGTGGTGGCCCATGCAGGACAAGTTCATTACGACATGTGTAAGGATAGCATATACAATGCTTCGATACGTCAATATATGGTACTAACCTGAGTTCTCTTGTGCTCTCTTCGCAGAATGGATGGCAACAATAGGACATCAAGGACCGGGACCGATGGATCCGTGGGATCTGGGAACAGGACTTCTGCATCCTCTGAGGCCGCCCTATTGGCGAAGGTCTTGATAGGGATCCTAGACCATCTAAGCTAGCAGGATGAGAAGCTGGCTAGTGTCTCGACTCAGAAAAAGCGGGGATACAAGTAGTTCAAGGAGATGCATTCGAAGTCTTTCTCCGGGAAGGAGAGTTCCCTGGAGGTGGACGAGTGGTTGAGGCTTATGGAGGATGACCTGAACATGGGCGATTTCCTACGAGAGGGCTGGGTGGAAGCAGCTAGGAGGTGCTTGACCTACCAGGCCCGTGATTGGTGGAAGGCTCAGGAGCGACACTTGGACGGTACTACTATTATCTGGTAGATGTTCAGGGAGCGCTTTGAGGCCAAGTTCCTCCCGGAGACAGCTAAGGACGAGTTGAGGCAGAAATTTGAGCGCTTGACTCAGGGTCGACGGAGCGTGGCCGAGTATGATGCAGAATTCTCTTTGCTTAGCAAGTACGCTCCGGAGTTAGTGTCGATGGATGCAAACTGGGCTCGATGTTTCTGTATGGGCCTAGACCCAGAGTACAGAGGAGCGATGTCCACCATGGATTTGTCGACCCATGAGGCCGTACTGAAAGCGGCCAGGTTACACGAGGTATATTTGTGGAGTGTAGGGAGGATGCATGCTGGAGATAGAAGTTTATTGGGACAGTATAGGACTCTCTCCCGGCAGTGCAAACTGTATAGTTTAAGCGGCCAGGAGCCCCACCACCGACACTGGGACATGTGTCCTGCCAGCATTGTGGCAAGACAGGACACGAGGGGAAAGTTGTCGATTCTTGACAACCAGACAGAGTTTCACGTGTGGGGGAGCAGGGCATATCAGTAGATATTGTCCACTTCAGGGTCGCACTCCAGTGCTAGCAGTACCAGTAGTAGCCAGGCCAATGCAGCAGTGTACCCTTCTGCCCGTACCTCACAGGTTCCCACTGCCGGTGCCACTTAGGCCCAGTTCCCCAGCACCTAGAGGACCTCACCTACCTCCCCAGCAAAAGGTTTTCAAGAAGGTGACCTCCACTCCACAGCAGCGCCAAACCTACATGTTGACTGCAGTGGTGGCAGAGAGCAAAGACCAGGCTATCACTGGTAATGTTCTACCCTTTACCTCAGTTATATATGTTCCTAGTTATCTAGATAGATGCTTAGTTATCTCATTTGTTTTGCTTATATGCATCGTTAGAATAGCCTCTTTCCCTACCTTGTCGCTTTTCGATTCGGGGGCTTCTCATTGTTTATTATCTAAGGAATTTGTGACCAAGCATGTGATAAAAGTAGATTCTTTCACCGTTAGTTGGAACGTTCATACATGGAATGGGGTAATTTGTAGTTCCTCTGGCCTTCGGAATTGCCCAGTCGAGATTCGTGGGAGAGAATTATATGCTGACTTTTTAGTTATTGAGATGCCCAGTTTTGAGGCCGAGTTTTGGATGGATTGGCTAGGGATGTTTTATGCTATCATTGACTGCAGACTAAGGATGATAGTCTTTCATGTTCCTGGTCGCCTAGAGTTTGAGTTTCATTATGGAAGTAGCACACCTGAACATGTGAAGTTTAGGGCCATGCCCGTAGAAGTTCAGGCGATGATAATGGAAGCAGAAATAGTCTTACCAAGGGTTGTTCAAGATTTTCCTGACATAGTCCCTGATGACATCTATGGACTTCCTCCAGATAGATCCTTAGAGTTCACCATAGATTTGATACCAGGCACACAGCCGATTGCGAAAGCTCCACATAATATGGCCCCACCTGAGTTAGATAAGCTTCGTAACCAGTTGAAGGACCTATCTGAACGAGGCTTGATACACCCTAGTGTATCTCTATGGGGAGCACAAGTGCTACAGGTAAATAAGAAGGATGTGTCTCGAAGAATGTGCATTGACTATACGGAGTTGAACAAGGTGTAGGATCCTGCCAAAACAGAGTTAGGATCGATAATATGAAGTTTAGACTTACGCTTGCGTATGCGGCACGGTAGTCTACGAACTTCGCCTTCGGATTCGCCACGACGGATCGAGTCTTCTCACGAACGGAGTAAGGCTACTAAATCCACAATCTAAATCTCTACTTTAGATTAAGAACTTGGATAAAGAAAGAGAGGAAGCATTTCGGCAGAGCTTCGCTAGGATGAAAAGGCATGCAAGAATGCCATGCAAAAAGTGTAAGAAATGGCTTACCCTTGGGTCTTATTTATAGCCCCCAAGGTAGTTATTTTAGGGTAAGTTGTTCCTTTGGAACAACTTAATTAAGGTGTACCATGATACATGGCACATTATAAGCTTAAGTTGTACCATATGCATGGTACAACATAAGCTTAAGATATTCCCCCTTTATTAGCCATATGTCGCATGCACTTATGCATATATAAAGCGACTTTCCTACTCATCCAGAGATCCTCTCCGCAAGGGAACAGATTCCCTTTGCACACGACTTCGTGTACGCGACGTTCGAGGTCCGTATTCCCTCGTACATCCCCCACAAGGGTGTACAAACGTCTTCCATATCCAACATCTCCCACTCACACTTGAGGGGATTGTAAGAGAACGTCTTTCCCTTAGTTCTTTCATCTATCATACCGAGAAATAGACCGTGCGACCGTCATGCGCGTAGAGTCTGTTGTTGTGCACTTGTTAGAGATACACAACGACCTTGAAGGTGCAAAGTTGAGTAGTTCAACGCATGCTTTACCCTAGATTATTTCTTCACATTTCTTGTACTTTATATTCAACAATTGAATCCCATCTGGATTACAATTGGCTGGCCAGCTTTGAATCATTTAAAGTCCAAAATGTGAATATGAAATAAATCTTCCTCTTCTTGCGAACCTTTTGATCTTGACTTGATTCGCTTTTCTAACGTGCCCCGCCGAGCCGAATTACCATAGCCCATTAGCAACACGCTAAGATAGCGATCATCTCGTCAAATCTAAAGGAACCAATTGGAGTCCTTGAGGGTAAGAGTTAAGACCCATATGGCCTTTGAGTCTCACATAATAGCAAACACTATTGCTACTAACTCAGTGGTCGAAATGCATACGTGGTATGAACACGTATTACAACATCACTCCTTTCCCAGGGAGAGTATGTCTTAATGATGTTGTACGGATGAAAGATCAGACACCACAGTGCCTATCTTTTGAGTCCCCTTACTACTCAGAAAATATTCCCGGACTCTCATCCTGCATAAGACAGATAGGATTAAAAAATCCAATGAGATCTTTTTATCCTTGTGATACAGATCTCAGATCTTTTGTAAGCATCCATATGATGCAGATCTTTCATTCGACTATCTTTGTTAAAGTCATGACTCTAAATCATTCGTCTAATGATTTTGACTTTAAACTAGTCTCATCTCTATCTTATCCATCTGATAAGATAAGGCGGTTGCTCATGTGAGAGAGCCAACCTTAATCTGTCCGACATACACACAATTCAGCTGAGATTTCAAAAATGTACACAAACATTTCTTAAGAAATTCATATGCAATGTTGGAAAAAGAACTTATTCTTTTATTAATTTTGATCATTTCTTAGACATGGGAATATATATTGGTACAACTTAGCTCATACGCAATCCTTGGGATGATAAGTGTTTATAAAACACATTTCTGGGGATCGCTTTCGTAAGCTGATCCTCTATCATCTTATGCGTAGATATGTACCTTATGTCTACCTTCTTGGTTTTATCATAGTCTTTTGCAAATTCGTATCGGATATCAATGTGTTTGATCTTACAAGACACATTATCCTCTTAACCGCTTTCCAGTGTACTTGCCCTGTATTGGATTGGTAACAGCTTACCATTTCCAACGGCAAAACAGATGTCCGGTCTCGTACACACCATAGTGTACATAAGACTATCAACTGCACTGGAATATGGAACTTTTTCCATAATTTCATTTTCCTTTTGGTTCTTTGGACACGATTCCAGATATAAATTATCGCATATGCTTATATGAATATCAATGGACTTGCAGTCCTGCATATTAAATCGTTCTAGAACCTTCTTTATATAAGTCTCCTGTGAAAGAGAAAGAAGTTTCTTCGAACGATTCCTTGAAATCTTAACTTCAAGGATATATGCGGCTTTTCCTATGCCTTTCATCTCAAATACTGATGAAAGCCAAGCCTTGATACTCATCACAAAAGCCCTTGTCATTTCTGGCTATTAAAATGTCATCTACATATAGAGACATGATAATATACTTGATTTTAATCCCCTTGATATATACTCAGTCATCTTCATCAAGCATGGTAAAACCATTTGATAACTTTATGCAATCCTATATACCATTGCCTCGAGGATTGTTTAAGACCATATATGGACTTACGAAGCTTACAAACCTTATGTTTGTTTCCTTCTTTTACAAACCATGTTGGTTGTTCCATATAGATCTCCTCGTCCAATTCTCCATTGAGAAAGGCAGTCTTTACATCCATCTGATGTAATTCGAGGTTTAAGCAAGCTACCATTGCCAGAATCAGGCGAATCGAGGTAAAACGCACAACAGGTGAGAAGGTCTCTTCGTAGTCTATCCCTTCATGTTGCGTAAAACCTTTCGCGACAAGGCGAGCTTTATATCTGTCAATAGAGCCATCAGCCTTATGCTTGATCTTGAGAACCCATTTGTTCCCAATTGCTCTATGTCCTCTGGGTAAGTTAACTAAGTCCCAGACTTGGTTAACTTTCATGGATTTCAATTCCTCCTTCATCGCGTCCATCCATTTGTCTTTTGCAGGGCAAAATGACGGCCTGTTTGAAAGTAGCAGGCTCGTCATTTTCTTGTAGTAAAATCATAAAGGTTTGCGGAAATTTCAACCAACCTTGTATGATTACTACGTCGTATTTGAGATTCTTCAAGTCCTTGTTGACTCGAAGTTAGATCAATTCTAATATCACTCCCACTTGAAATGTCGTTAGAATTGCTCCCACTTGGATCATTATTCCCGTTTAGAATAGGATAATCGTCATTCGTATAATCCATTGGTGAAGGTTGAAACGTATTTTCATCTTCACCAAGAATTCTCCCACTCGAATGAGGTAATCCTTTTTGATCATAAATCTCAAACAGAGATAAGTCCTGACTTATCTCGCCCTGTCTTGGAAACTCGTTTTCCAAGAAAGTGACATCCCTCGACTCAAAACTCAATTAGCCCACCATTTTCTTCCTGACTAACATAAAACATAACCTTTGGAGTTTTTCTGAGTATCGTATAAAGATACATTTTCTTCCCCTTGGCCCAAGTTTGCCATACTTATGGGAGGAAATATGTGCGTAGGATGCACAACCCCAAGGTTTCAAAATGTTTAAGTCAGGAGACCTTTGGTTCCACAACTCATAAGGAGTGGAGCTAACTGATTTCGAGGGTATGCAGTTCAAAAAATGAAAACGGCCGTCAATAATGCATCACCGCAAAAAGGTGATTGGCAAGTTAGCTTGCGCCATTATTGAACGGACCATTTTTCATTAAAGTCCTATACCTCCTTTCTGCAACACCAATTTGTTGAGGAGTATAAGGCATAGTTACCTGATGTACTATGCCTTTTTCATCACAAAGTTCCTTTAAACTTGTTGATTGATATTCACTGCCCCTATCGGTTCGCACGACCTTAATCTTGCGATCTAATTGATTCTCCACTAAACTCATATAGTTTTTAAAGCAGGTTTAGTGCTTTCACTTTTGTGGGATATCAAATAGATATGACCGAATCGGGTGAAATCATCAATAAAAGTGATGAAATAGGACTTTCCGCGTCTTGTCTAGACATTCATCGGACCACATATGTCCGAATGGATAAGCTGTAATGGAACCTCGGCCCTTGTGCCGGTTCCAAAACGGCTTGCGACAAGATTTCCCCACAAGGCAATGTTCGCAGGTCGACATTTCAACCTTTGAAACATTGGATAGAAGGCCACGTTTGGCAAGTCTATCCATACGCGTTGGTCCAATATGACCAAGCCTTACGTGTCAACAAATTATATTAGACTCATTAGTCAAAGAATTTGTCACAAGGAAATGAGAAATCATACATTGTACTTATTACAATGAATCCTTTAAATACATAACCCAGAACCAATAAAGGAATTATTATTACAAAATAGGTCCATATTACAATCATGAAGGAACCAGCTATAACCAAGACCCATTAAATTGACCACAGTTATAATATTCCTTTGAATATATGGAATGAAGAGAACATCATGAAGTAGGAAAGTGCGGCCGTTGTCCAAGACTAGCTTGCGAGTCCCAACGCCTTTCACTTCAACACGTGTGTTGTTTCCTACATTGATCCACTTCATTCCTTGGGGTATCCAGTGATACTCCATGAAGGACCGTCTGTCCTTTGCTATGTGGTCGGTGGCACCTCGTCATTTCCACTCGTACACGAACGAGCATAGTGACCGAGCTTGTTGCACTTGAAGCACTTGATCCTTTTCAAGTCTTTCTTCTTGTGCCATTTCTTGTGCCCACCCTTATGTTTGGGTTCCTTGGTAGACTCAGGTTGCTTATTACGTTCATTAGAAGACTTCGAACGATCTTTACGTTTCTTTCCCCCGTGTGGGGAACTAGCAACCATGTGCACTTCTGCACTTGGCTTGGCAGCCGCAAGCCGCTCTTCCTCTAATTCGATGTGCTTGGAAACATCGTTGAAGGTCTTGATGCTCTCATTATGAGTGAGATGCATCTTCATCTGATCCCACCCATTTGGTAGGGAACGTATGACTGCTTGGATTTGTTGCTCATTTGTGAGCACATGACCTGCATCCTTTAACTCCGAGATAAGGTTCGCCATATGTCGCAGATGTTTCCCCATGGAATGATCTGGACGTTTCTTATATGAATCGAACTTTATAGTTAAGGAGCGAAGTTTGGACACCGATGTGCCACCGAACTTCTCCTCTAGCTTGGACCATATGTCCATGGCTAGGTCATGTTCTCGGAAGATGCGCATTATGACATCAGCCATACTGCTTAATAACGTAATGCGTGCTATCTTGTTCTTCCGAGACCAAGCATCAAAAGCTTCCTTGTCTCGTCGGTGTTGGGCCGTAGTGCCCAACTCGGGTTCAATCATAACGTTCTTTAGAGTTTCGAGCACTTCTTGCTCCTCTAGAACGTATTGTATCTTGATGGACCAAAGTTTGTAATTATAGTCGTTGAGTTTTTCAACTTTGTTTAACTCAGCGACGATATTCTTTGAAGCGGAAGACATTTTACTTTTAAAATGCTGCAAAAGACACAAAAACAAAGGTTTGATCAAAACATTGCATAAAATTTCTTAAAATATAACTCCCACTTGAAATGATAATAGAATATCCCATTTGGATAGTTCTAAAAATTCAAATCACACTTGGAATTATATTGTATTTGATAAGTTACTTTCGAAAAATATTGAAGATGTTGTTCTAGAATCGAAAAGGTCTCTATGATTCCAATCACCATCTAGAACAACCTTCAATATTCCCCCATCACTTATCAAACAATCGTACTCTTATAGTACTTTGCAGCGGAAAATCAATTTTGAAAAACATATCTTTCAAAATGGAATAGGTGAGAGTTTGCGCAAAGAATTTTAACGCAACAATTGCCAAGCCACGAGACCTGTTCTACACACCCATGGGTTAGATAACCATGGCCGGATCGTGGTAGGACTTGGAATTCTAAATTGCGCTATCCCGATTTAAGGACGGGACATAACCTATTTGAAAACACCTTTTTCAAAAAATTTGAAAACACATTGGCTAATCTCCGTAGAGTAGAGCACAACGTTATAAGTTCATTGGCTAATCTCCGTAGAGTAGAGCACAATGACATGGCTAATCTCGCATGAAGTAGAGCATTACGGCTAATCTTCAAGGAGTAGAGCACTACGGCTAATCTCGCATGAAGTAGAGCACTATGGCTAATCTTCAAGGAGTAGAGCCCAATGAAAAACTTCATTAAAACGTTAGCCCCGTATGGACTAGTTGTTATTGTGGTTAGCCCCGTATGGGCTAATCGGCACATTCGAGTTTGGCCAAGGCCTTTTGTCACCCCGTATGGGTCAGTTGGCAAGTTTGCAGTCGACCCAGACCTTCTGCCAGATTGGTCGACCAAAAACACCAAATTGGTCGACTAATTTTTGGTCTGCAACTTCTTCCCGGCCAGGGCCTCTGCCCTGGCCGGGGCTTGGCCAAGGGCCGGCCAGGGCCTCTGCCCTGGCCGAGGCCGGCCAGGGCCGGCCAGGCCCTGGCAGTGGCCAGGGCGCCGGCCCTGGCCTCTGCCAAGGCCAGCCAGGCCGGCCTGGCCTTGGCCGGCCATGGCTTGGCCATGGCCGGTCATGGCCAAGGCCATTTTGGGCATTGGTCGGCCATGGCCCCTTTGGCCATGGCCGGCCACCCCCTTGAATGGGGTTGCCGCACACACTCCTCCCCCTTGATGGGGTGGTCGCCGGTGGTTATTGGCCGTAGCCAACCCCCTCCGCAAGTGGAGGGGGGGTGCATGGCCTTCATAGCCCATTTGGCCATGGTGCACATGCACCAAATTTCAACTTACCCGATGGAAATAACTACCATCATCTTCCTCGATGAAGCACCCGTTCGTCGATGAAGCACCCGTTCGTTGAGAAATTATTTATTTCCTAATGGCCGTGTGCCAAAAATGAATAACATACTACGTGAACGGTCGGTTCTTCCCGTCACGGAGAGTTCCTACCATATCCGTAATGATAGGAGACCCTAACGTGAAAAGAACAACCGCTGCGTTCTCTCCGTCACGAAGCGTTCCTACCATATCCGTAATGGTAGGAGACCCATTCGTGAAAAAGACAACGACTCGTTCATAGTTTCGACGGGACGACGGTTTTTCCGGGGCGAACCCATATGGCTCTGATACCAATGTAGGATCCTACCAAAACAGAGTTAGGATCGATAATATGAAGTTTAGACTTACGCTTGCGTATGCGGCACGGTAGTCTACGAACTTCGCCTTTGGATTTGCCATGACGGATCGAGTCTTCTCACGAACGGAGTAAGGCTACTAAATCCACAATCTAAATCTCTACTTTAGATTAAGAACTTGGATAAAGAAAGAGAGGAAGCATTTCGGCAGAGCTTCGCTAGGATGAAAAGGCATGCAAGAATGCCATGCAAAAAGTGTAAGAAATGGCTTACCCTTGGGTCTTATTTATAGCCCCCAAGGTAGTTATTTTAGGGTAAGTTGTTCCTTTGGAACAACTTAATTAAGGTGTACCATGATACATGGCACATTATAAGCTTAAGTTGTACCATATGCATGGTACAACATAAGCTTAAGATATTCCCCCTTTATTAGCCATATGTCACATGCACTTATGCATATATAAAGCGACTTTCCTACTCATCCAGAGATCCTCTCCGCAAGGGAACAGATTCCCTTTGCACACGACTTCGTGTACGCGACGTTCGAGGTCCGTATTCCCTCGTACATCCCCCACAAGGGTGTACAAACGTCTTCCATATCCAACACAAGGTGACAGTGAATGATAAGTATCCTCTCCCTCGTATCGATGATATCTTTGATCAGCTGGGTGGATCCCAAGTGTATTCGAAGTTGGATTTGCATAGTGGATATCATTAAGTGAAGGTTCGGATGTCTGATGTACCGAAGACTGCCTTTAGGACCCGCTATGGTCATTATGAAATCTTGTTGATGCTCTTTGGAGTGATCAATGCCCCATCCACATTTATGAGACTGATGAATCAAGTCTTGTTCGAATACTTGGATAAGTTTGTCATGGTCTTCATTGATGATATCTTGGTATATTCAAAGGATGAAGAGGATCATGCTGGACACTTGAAAATTGTGTTGGAGACCCTAAGACAGCACCGATTATATGCCAAGTTTAGCAAGTGCCAATTTTGGTTATATAAGGTGGCTTTTCTCCGGCATGTTGTTTCTGGGGAAGGAATATCTGTAGCTCAAGATAAGGTTAATGTAGTAGAGAAGTGGCCTGTCCCCTGAACGGTTACCGAGATTAGAAGTTTCTTGGGCTTTGTGGGTTATTATCGAAGGTTCATTCGAGACTTCTCCAAGATTGCTGCTCCACTGACACACCTTACTAAGAAGGAGGTTGCCTATGTGTGGTCTGACGCGTGTCAGCTTGCATTTGAGGGGTTGAAGCAGAGATTGACGACCGCTCTGGTTCTGACTATCCCTGATTGGTCGAAAAGTTTTGAGATTTTTAGTGATGCGTCTGGAAGATGCCTTGGTTGTGTTCTTCATCAGCATGGACATATAGTTTCTTATGCCTCTCGATTGCTGAAGGTGCATGAATAGAACTACCCTACACATGACTTGGAGTTAGCAGCAGTGATTTTTACGGCACTATCTGCTTGGAGAACGTGTGAAGGTATACATCGATCATAAGAGCTTAAAGTATGTCTGTCACGGTCGCTTTTCGATCTTACGTTTCTCGTGCACGAACTTTTATTTGCACGCGTATTTATTTTGGTCCCTTCATGCATCCAAAAGCTACGATGTTATATGTCGTTGTAACCCTCTGAGAGAGTACTTATTTGTGGGATTTTTCGTGAACGTCATTTAACGGCTCGTTCTCCCACAAAACAACCTTGTTTGAAGGGGTGTTGTAACTTTAGACTTCGTCGTTTGACATCTTTATTTTTATTTTTGTCTTCCATTACCCTAGCCCGTGACTGACCATTGTAGCCTCGATTTCCTCGTCGACATGATCGTCCCGATATTTTTATTATATTTTTCGGACACCGTTTAGTTGGCCTTTCACACTAATCATCTCCAAATTATTATTAGCCTAGACTAATTCAGGGATCAAACACTAATTAACCCTAATTAAATCATTTCCTTAAGTCATCATACGTATCATCACATGATATGCTTCTAGGCTATTTGTCACACAATTTCTACCCCTCCCTCTCTCTCACACCCTCTCTCCATCAAGCCTAAGTGTACCCCACTTCTATACCCATATATCAAAACAAAGTTCTTATGTTCACCATTTGGGCTAAACATCACCCTTAATTAAACCCCCTCCCTCTATCTCTCTCTTCCCAATTCCCTTAAATGAACCCCTTTTGCACCCCAAATAGCAAGAACCCATTTAGCAATCTCAAAAGAACACAACCTAGGTTTTCTCCAAAAACCAACAGCAGCCGCCGCATGCACCGGGCACCTTCCAAGTCGCCGGCCACCTTCCAAGTTGCCCACCACCCTCGCCACCTCCTCTCTCTCTCCTCTCTCCCCTATTCCCCATTGAACTATCGAATCCCCTCTCATGGCCGCCGCAAACCCTAAGAGCAACCGCCCCTTGACAGCAGTTGTGCACGGGAGCAGCCCTCCGGCCAAGCGCGCCGCCGGCAACCCTTGACAGACCGAACCACCTCCTTTCATCGCCAGCCTCTTCCCTTGCCTAAGTCGGCGACGATCCTCTCCTCAACCTCCGACCATCACCTCCCTAAACACCAAAATACTACCGCCCAGGCCTAGATCCGACCACCCTCTTTGGAGTCTGCCGTTCCTCTCTTCAGCAGTAGCTGCACGCCATAGGGAGCTGCACCCAGGCCTCCACAAATGTCCGACCACCCCTACCCAAAACTACCGATCACACGCCGCAACCCCTATAAAATCCGTCGCGCGGCTGTCCGGCAACCCCCGCACACCAACGACAGCCTCCCTTTCCACAAAACAGCCTGCATCCTCCACCTTACACCCCACGGCCGCCCCCATGAACTGATCAGCCCCTTGCCACACTAGAACAGCTGACCCCCCCTCCTATAACTGTTGCCTGGAACCCAAAACAGATCGGTCTCACCCTAGACCCGTCAGAACAGCCCCTTCATCCACTTATCATGTTCCATGTTGTGCCGTTACTGTGCACAACCTGACAGCAGGCCGTTGAAAGTCGTACGGCTATCCTCCCCCTCCGCGTCGCTGTTCGGTGATCGTGCCGCTACCCGGCTGATCGTCGTTCGTTTTCGCTATCGTCTGCCGTTGACACTGATCGCTGCCGTGCAGTGGATCATCGCATGCTTCTGTTAATTCAACCCCTGACGTCGCTACCCGACGTCAGTATAGCTCTTGCGTCGTGTTAAGGTATACCTGAACCGTAGAGACACAAACATCGCATGCCTAATAAGATAAAAATTGTAATTCTATTGTTTTGGTTAAATAACTAGCTGAATATTAATAATATGGGACTGTAGGCTGGGCGATGGTTTAAACACATAGGGAATATCTGGACTTTTGACCGTGTGACTTGCAGCACGTCGTTATTCAGGCAAGTGAAACTTGCACAGTAACTTGTTTAGGCCATGTTTTAGGCCATTTTGTAAAATTACATAAAAGAGACTATGCGGTGAAATGATAGTCACCTAGACGACCATATTTGATCTAGTTTGACAACGAAACTAGATCCAACACCCGACTTGATCTAGCTTGACAACGAAGCTAGATCTGACACCTTTACTATGCTATCATTTCATGCTGCCTGTCACATTTACTTTCAAATTAACGGAACGCACTTTTAACTGCTCATTGTTATGTCATGTCATGCATCAAATTGTTTCATCGTGATTGCGTAGCACACGCTACAAAAATTGTAACTATTGAGGCTAGGCACCTTCTTAGCTGGCACAACCCTATGCCAAAAACACTTCCTGGCTCATGATCCAGAAACAAGCACAGCGTTATTGGTGATAAACCAAAGCTCGATGCACCTGGGAGGGGTAGGGTTAAGCGATCACTTGAGCATAGAAGTGTGCACGTCCAGCCACTTCAGCCAAAAGGCGTAAACCCTCTGCACATCGTGAATACAAGTTAATCGTGAAACATTGAATATTGTTTAGTAGCTCTCGCTACGACGTGTTGTGCATTGCAAGTATCATGTTCATGTTTAAACTGCTACATTCACTGAAATATCATGTTATGACATCATTATTTTAGAACTGTTAACCTGCATTTATCTTATACATGCTACGCTTTACATTTCGTTGCACAAAGGTCTCCTTTTCCATCTTTGGAGATTTTTGCTAACATGTGACCTTTTCTCTTTGTGTGTCACATGTCAGGTTTGAGCCTGAGTTAGTTGCTGAGGATGACAGCTTGATGATGTCCAGTTCGAGGACACTGGAGTTCTACCCTTAGTCTCAACTTGTGACTTTCCTTAGTTGTTGTTTACTTTCTTAGTAATTGTTGTTAGGTTGTTCGGTGCATTGCACCATTTCTTATTGTAGTGTCGGCCATGCATAGGCCCTTTTGCTTTCAGACTCTGTACTCCTTTTATGACTATAACTCTGTAATGTTTGGAATAAAATCTGTGGATGTTTGCTTTTCTTCATTTATTATTGTTGTTGTTTCGTCGTATTGCAAGAACTTGCTATTGGTATCATACACAGACGCTTATCAGAATGCAGCTTCACAGCTCCAATTCTGAGCGGACCTCCTCACGTCTCGCTTTCCATAATTGGGAAGCGGGGCACGACAGGTTTTAGTGGTGGCCCATGCAGGTCCCTTTGCACCTGCGAAATAACGGAACAATAACAATGATAACAACATCCATTTAAATATTCAGAACATTCAAGTCATGAATTGAGTCTAACCTGAAGGTTTTCCTTGTCTTAGATGGTAGGAAGACTTAGATTGATGTCCATGTTTGATAGTCAGGTGCTTTCATCAAGATTTAGTTGTACTCGTCTTAGGTTGCCTTAGTAGTCTCTCACCCAGCCCTGACCATATTAGACTTCTAGAGCTTTTCCTTTAGTCGTTCGTTGAGTCCATCAATTTCGGGCCCAGTAGAACAAAATTTTGATACTCTTAGGACCCTTCCTTGAGACCTCTATTACAGTCTAGTCCATCTGAAAGTCTTAGTGCTAAGTTCTCCTGATCTCTAGTCGGCCCGGTAATTAGTACCCCTGATTCTAGCATCTTCCTAATCATTACACTTCTGTGTTATCGACCGAAGATTTCCATCCTAGTTTTCATGAATCATATCCTAGGCGTATTTGGTATCGATCAGGCGATCGTATTCTTTGCCCTCGTTTCACGTGCTCGCTTCATGACGATTATTGTTAATTTTTCAAAACTTCTTGATTCTTCTAAAAGTATTTTCGACATTTCTTACTAAATTCTTCGCTCAGTTTAACTTCTTTGAAAACCCCCTTATTATATACTTAGATTTCATGTTTTTCGGTTGAGTTAAAATTCATTCTTGGGTTTTGAAAAATTCTTGGTCGTAATCTTTAGTTACTATCTCGTAACCATTTTCTAACCGATATCTTTCGTATTTCAGTTTTAAACCCTTGTTACCATTTTGATAATTTGATATATCATCCATTTTCTAAACTACAAAATTTATTTTAACCACTCACCATCATACTTTTAGAATATTTTTCTAAGCTAAATAGAACTTCAATTTTTTTTATATATTAGTTTTATGTTCATCGTGCTCATACTTCAAAAAATCCTTGTATAAATATAATTTCAATTGCAAACCAATCACTACCTCACCCTACTCATTATTTTCTTCGTCTAAAACTTTTTCCGTGTTTTAAAATTTTACCGTCTGCTCGCTAGTTCTACCTATTGTTATAAGAATATAAATACGATATCATATTTTACACGAGTCCCTCTTTCGTATATTTAATTATTTAGAGCAATATTTTGTCCCACCCAACCGGCTATCTCCTTATCCTCGCCTTATTTAAACTCGTTCTTTCCGATCTTGTTTCGTTACGCTTTCGGTTTCGGCCCCTTTTTATTGTTTAGTCATTCTACTAGTGCTTGTTGTTGTCTATGTCAACCTTAGTTTAGTTTGGTGGGCCCAGTGGTTTTATTATGAGGTCGTCGTGGTGAATGTTTATAGTTAGAGTGTGTGGAGCTGTATGAGTGTGCTACCCATAGGATAGTAATGATTGTCTCTTGTGTTATGTATGTATACTCAGTGTTATTCGTGATACATGTATGAAGTTGTATGAATGGTGGTATTTTTATGTGAGGATAGCTATACCACTTTAGGGATGTCTGCGTATATTAGATTTAGTGTTGGAATAACTACTAATGGAGTATGTGGTTGAATGTACTTGTAAATGCTTGAAATAATATACTAGTGAGTCATGTGCTTGTTAGGTGTAATGATAATAGGTGTACTTATAGTTAAGTGTGTAGGCTTATTATATGATCTATATGTTAGTACGTGTGAGCGTGTGCTCGTACGTAGATATGTATGTGCTTAGCCTTGAGTAGATATGTGCTTACTATATGAATATGTGTGATATACGTAAGGTAATAGGGTTATCACTTTGTTTGGTATTGCTTGCCTTTACGGGATGTTGTGCGTGTGCGTGTGCGTGTATACCATGAGGTATACATGATTATTGTATGACTTAACTATGTATGGATAAGTATATGTATTAGTATACTAATTATATGTAAATTGCTATGGTGCGAATATATATATATGTATTATATGTATGTGGTTATGCGATGCGTGCATATATGTGATAATGTATTTGATTATGTACGTGTGCTGATGTTTGTAATATTATCATGGTATATATGTGGTTACGTTAGTAGATAGATAGATCGATCGATATATATATATATATATATATATATATATATATATATATATATATATATATATATATATAGGAGTGATGTTGGTATATGTATAAATATCGTGTTATGTATATAGAGTATTCTGATATGGGTTTTGAGTCTCACTCAAGCTTGAGTGGGTATACTCTAAGTATATTATTACATATGTCTGTAGTTTGCGTATAGTGCTATGAGCATAGTAATGGATGATGTATGTATAGTGATAGGTTTGGTTGTGTCTGGTTGTGTTACGCACATGATTGTGGGTGGCTATACCATTATATAGTTGTAGGTGTTGGTCTCGTGGTATAGTTATTTACTAAGGACTTACATGTTTGAATGTATATGTACTAGCTAAACTAGGTGTGTAGTTGTGCTAAGTATATAGTGGTATGAGTGGTATGTATGAATGGTATGTTAGCGTGTGCGGGCGTGCACCGAGCATGGGTAAGTATGTTCTTAGTTATAGGTATTTGTGACTATGGTATGTGTGGTGTGTCTTGAATGTAGTAATAGGACTGTATGTGATGTGAATGTATGGAGAAATATCTGCGTGCATATGAATAAGTATATATTTGTGAAATTATAGTAGTGGTGAATGTATAATAGATATAGTAAACATGATTTAATATTGTGTGGTGTGATTACATGTGTTGATATGTTTAGTGTTGGATGTATACTAGGAGATATAGAGAGTAGGATATCCATGTTTGTTTGTACATAGGTAGTTATCTATATGTGAAGAATTAGATTGTATTTGCTAGTGTGAAACTATTTTTATGTAAGTATGTGTAACTTGGTTAATTAATAGTGTGTGATAGCTATATAACGGATGTGTGTGACTATATGAATGATTGAATTAAGTGTATGAATTTGACTGTCTACGATATGTCTAAGTTTAGAATGTGCATATATATATACAAACACACACACACACACATGTTTGTAGTATTAATGTTTGACTATCTAGTGCATATATAAGCACTCGTAATGACTATACCTGGTTGAATTATAATGTGATATGATTGGGGTAGTTGCTAGAGTCACTAGGTATATTTATAGTTAGAAAGTCCGAGGACGGACTTTATTCTAAGGTGGGGAGGTGGTCACGGTCGCTTTTCGATCGTACGTTTCTCGTGCGTGTACTTTTGTTCGCACGCATATTTATTTTGATCCCTTCTTGTATCCGAAACCTATGATGTGATATGTCGTTGTGACCCTCTGAGAGAGTACTTATTTGTGGGATTTTTCGTGAACGTTATTTCACGGCTCGTTCTCCCACAAAACAACCTTGTTTGAAGGGGTGTCGTTACTTTAGACTTCGTCGTTTGACCGCTTTATTTTTAGTTTCGTCTTCGATTACCCTAGCCCATGACCGACCATCGTAGCCTCGATTCCCTCGTCGACACGGTCGTCCCGATATTTTTGTTATATTTTTCGGACACCGTTTAGTTGGCCTTTTACACTAATCATCTCCAAATTATTATTAGCCTAGACTAATTCAGGGATCAAACACTAATTAACCCTAATTAAATCATTTCCCTAAGTCATCATACGTATCATCACATGATATGCTTCTAGGCTATTTGTCACACAATTTCTACCCCTCCCCCTCTCACACACCCTCTCTCCATCAAGCCTAAGTGTACCCCACTTCTATACCCATATATCAAAACAAAGTCTTATGTTCACCATTTGGGCTAAACATCACCCTTAATTAAACCCCCTCCCTCTATCTCTCTCTTCCCAATTCCCTTAAACGAACCCCTTTTGCACCCCAAATAGAAAGAACCCATTTAGCAATCTCAAAGGAACATAACCTAGGTTTTCTCCAAAAACCAACAGCCGCCACCGCACACACAGGTCACCTTCCAAGTCGCCGGCCACCTTCCAAGTCGCCCACCACCCTCGCCACCTCCCCTCTCTCTCCTCTCTCCCCTATTCCCCGTTGAACAGTCGAATCCCCTCTCATGGCTGCCGCAAACCCTAAGAGCAGTCGCCCCTTGACAGCAGCTGTGCGCGGGCACAGCCCTCCGGCCAAGCCCGCCGCCGGCAACCCTTGACAGACCGAACCATCTCCTTGCACCGCCAGCTTCTTCCCTTGCCTAAGTCGCCGATGATCCTCTCCTCAACCTCCGACCATCACCTCCCTAAACACCAAAATACTATCGCCCAGGCCTAGATCCGACCACCCTCTCCGGAGTCCGTCGTTCCTCTCTTCAGCAGCAGCCGCGTGCCATAGGGAGCCGCACCCAGGCCTCCACAAATGTCCGACCACCCCTACCCAAAACTACCGATCACAAGCCGCAACCCCTATAAAATCTGCCGTGCCGCTGTTCGGCAACCCCCGCACACCAACGGCAGCCTCCCCTTCCATAAAACAGCCCGCATCCTCCACCTTACACCCCACGGTCGCCCCCATGAACCGATCAGCCCCTTACCGCACTAGGACAGCCGACCCCCCTCCTATAACTGCCACCTGGAACCCAAAACAGATCGCTCTCACCCTGACCCATCAGAACAGCCCCTTCATACACTTGTCGTATTCCCTGTTGTGTCATTGCCGCGCTCAACCCGACAGCAGGCCATAGAACGTCGTATGGCTGTCCTCCCCCTCTGCGTCGATGTTCGGTGATCGTGCTGCTACCCGGCTTATCATCATTTGTTGTCGCTGTCATCCGTCGTAGATTCTGAGCGCTGCCGTGCAGTGGATCGTCGTACGCTTCTGTTAATTTAACCCCTGACGTCGCTACTCGACGTCAGTGTTGCTCTCGCATCATGTTAAAGTATACCTGAACCGTGGAGACACAAACATCATATGCCTAACAAGATAAAAATTGTAATTCTATTGTTTTAGTTAAATAACTAACTGAAGATTAATAATATGGGACTGTAGGCTGGGTGATGGTTTGAACACATAGGGAATATATGGACTCTTGACCGTGTGACTTGCAGCACGTCGTTATTCAGGCAAGTGAAACTTGTACAATAACTTGTTTAGGCCATGTTTTAGGCCATTTTGTAAAATTGCATAAAAGAGACTTGGCGATGAAATGATAGTCGCCTAGACGACCATATTTGATATAGTTTGATAATGAAACTAGATCCCACATCCTACTTGATCTAGCTTAACAACGAAGCTAGATCCGATACCTTTACTATCCTATCATTTCATGCTGCCTGTCACATTTACTTTCAAATTAACGGTATGCACTTTTAACTGCTCATTATCTTGTCATGTCATGCATCAAATTGTTCCATCGTGATTGCGTAGCAAATGCTACAAAAATTGTAACTATTGAGGCTAGGCACCTGCTTTGCGGGTACAACCATATGCCAAAAACACTTCCTGGCTCGTGATCTAGAAGCGAGCACAGCGTTGTTGGTGATAAACCAAAGCTCGATACACCTGGGAGGGGTAGGGTTAAGCGATCACTTGAGCATAGAAGTGTACCTGTACAGACACTTCAGCCAAAAGGCGTAAACCATGTGCACATCGTGAATACAAGTTAATCGTGAAACAATGAATATTGTTTAGTAGCTCTCGCTACGACGTGTTGTGCATTGCAAGTATCATGTTCATATTTAAACTGCTGCATTCACTGAAATATCATGTCATGACATCATTATTTTAGAACTGTTAACCTGCATTTATCTTATACATGCTACGCTTTACGTTTCCTTGCACAAAGGTCTCCTTTTCCCTCTTTGGAGATTTTTGCTGACATGTGCCCTTTTCTCTTTGGGTGTCACATGTCAGGTTTGAGCCTGAGTTAGTTGCTGAGGACAACAGCTTGCTGACGTCCAGTTCGAGGACACTGGAGTTCTACCCTTAGTCTCAGCTAGTGACTTTCCTTAGTTGTTGTTTACTTTCTTAGTAATTGTTGTTAGGTTGTTCGGTGTGTAGAACCATTTCTGTTGTAGTGTCGGCCATGCTTATGCCCTTTTGCTTTCAGACTCTGTACTCCTTTTATGTCTATAACTCTGTAATGTTTGGAATAAAATCTGTGGATGTCTGCTTTTCTTCATTTATTATTGTTGTTGTTTCATCGTATTGCAGGAACCTACTATTGGTATCATACACAGACGCTTATCAGACTGCAGCTTCATAGCTCCAAGTCTGAGCGGACCTCCTCACGCCTCGCCTTCCATACTTGGGAAGTGGGGCGTGACAATGTCTTTATACAGAAGGAACTTAACATGAGGCAACGTAGGTGGCTAGAACTGAAGGCGGAGTATGACATTGATCTTGAGTATCACCCAGAGAAAGTGAATATGGTTCCAGATGCCCTCATTCGTGTTCCCGCTATGGTGAGATTGAGGTCGTATTTCCAGGTGAGAAGACAATTATGTTTGGTCTGCAAATTCGGTCTGATTTGGTGGACCGCATTAAGGCTGCACAAATAGGAGATGCGAAGTTGAAGATACGAGAACAGGTAGAAGCCGGGTTTCAGACAAATTTTCGCATTCATGAGGATGGCTCCTTAAGGTTTGGAAATAGGATTTGTGTACCATCCAACGGGGTACGAGAGGAACTATTGAAGGAAGCCCACAGTTCGCCATATTCTATTTATCCAAGAGGGATGAAAATGTATCGTGACATGCGATAGCATTTCTGGTGGCATGATATGAAACGCAGTGTGGCTAAGAGTGTTGCATCATGTATAGTGTGTCAGCAAGTGAAAGTCGAACATCAAAGAGTTGCCGGTCTGTTACAACCCCTTCACATTCCTGAGTGGAAATGGCAACACGTGACGATGGATTTTGTGACTGGTCTACCCCGAACTCCCAAAGGTAATGATGCGATTTGGGCGATCGTTGACCGATTGACTAAATCAGCACATTTCATCCCTTTTTGGGTAGGTCAGTCTACAGAATTCCTAGCCAAAAGGTATATGGATGTATGACTCTCATCACATCCATGTTATCATCTAGTTGTCTCTTTAACATGTTCTGATGCAACCTTTGTATCTAGGAGATCGTGAGACTTCATGGTGTCTATGTGTGCATAGTTTCTAATCTGGACACCAGATTTACGTCTCATTTCTGGCGAAGCTTACAAGTTAGTCTGGGAACTCATCTCAGCTTTAGTACTGCGTAACATCCCCAGACAGACGGGCAATCAGAGCGAACCATACAGATTTTAGACGACATGTTGAGGGCATGCATGCTAGAATTCAAGGGGTCCTGGGAAGATCACTTGAACTTGGTAGAATTTGCCTACAATAACAGCTACCAAGCAAGCATTGGTATGGCACCATTTACAGCTTTGTATGGGAGAAAGTGTCGATCACCTTTAAGTTGGGATGATGTTGGAGACAGTGAACTTTTGGGCCCCGATATGGTGGTAGAAGCGGTTGATGTGGTACGAACGGTTCACAAAAATCTTCGTATTGCTCAAGACCGCTACAAGCACTGAGCAGATACAAAAATATGTCCCTTGGAGTTCCAGCCCAGTGAATATGTATTTCTGAAAATCTCACCTACACGGGGCATAATATGTTTTGGTCGACGTGGAAAATTGAGCCCTAGATACATCGACCCTTTTAAAATTATTGCTCGTGTCGGTAAGGTTGCCTATCGTCTGGAATTGCCATCATCTCTAGAAGGCATTCATGACGTATTTCATGTATCCCAACTCAGAAAATAAGTTGGGTACCCCAGTCACGTCATGAACTTCTCATAGGTTGAAGTGCGGCCAGATATGACATATGAGCAACATCCTGTGGCTATTTTGGATCGAAAACAGAAGATGTTGAGGAAGAAAGCCATCGATCTGGTAAGAGTCATGTGACACAGAGAATCTCCAGGAGAGTCCACCTGGGATCGTGAAGATGAGATGCGAGAGAAATACCCTTATTGGTTCATGTAGTATCTTCCGTGACCGTGTACCCCTTTCACCCTGTGATATGTATATGTATAGCAGCTCTCCTAGCATGATCGTGGAAATTCCGAGGATGGAATTTAATTGAAGGATGGTAGGATATAACCCCAGAAAAACACACTATGATGTAATGTCAAGCATCTACGTACGTGCGTTTGAAATTCGTGTAGAATGGCATCCTTGTAAATTGTCAACCTTTGCTTAAAACCCAATTTTTCTTCCTCAAATCTTTTCCTCCTTTCTTTTATTTGAAGTTTCAAGTTCTCCATGGACCTTCATAGGTTTCCATTTCATTTTCACTTCTTTTCATTTTTCCTTTCATTTACATTTTTTTCAATTTCCTTTTCATTTTTCTTTTCATTTTTATTTTCCCTCCCTTGTATTTTTCTTTATTTTCCCTAATGGGCTTTTCTCATGGGCCTTGGGCCAAATCAAATAGAACCCAAAAAAGAGAGAGAACAAAACAAAAGAAAGAAAAAGAAAAGAGAGAGGATTTAAAAAGGGGGGTTGAAAAGTCAATATTTTCTCCAAACTTCCACCCATTTCTAAACTCTTCTCCATTCATTTTTCTTTTATTTTTCTTTCTTTCTTTTAATCCCTTCAATCTCTTTCTCTCTGGCCGAACTATCTAGCACTTAATATTTAAAAAAACAAAAGAAACAAAGAAAGAAAGAAAGAAGAGGAGAAGAAAGAAGAAGAGGAAGAAGAAGTGGATAGCTAAAGAGGATGAGATAACCATTAATGTAGGATTCCCTACTCAATATAGTGAATATTAAGTTAGGGGATGTTCTAATTGTAGTAGGAAACCATCTCCTCATAGGAGCTAAATTATTTCATGTATGATGTGCTGCTGGAAATTAAGACAGATCTATGTGCTCATTGTTTTGATTATTTATCTTAAACTAGAACTGAGAAAGGTCTGAAAATTTATGGCATGAATATAAGACTGTTATCTACAATTTTCATTTGAAGCATTTGTTAGATTTGAACTGTAATTCGGGAAAAAAATTCAATCTTTCCTGCATGTCAGATTTTACTCTCTTAGGACACCTTTAAGAAAAGTACTCCTATTCCCCTGCCCAGTTGATGAAATTTTATGTTCTTGGTCTTGTTGGAAAGTTAACAACCTGTTCTACAACTTTTACCGAGGCGACAATTTGTGATTCTAACTGGAACCTGTCTGAAAACTGCGATGTTTAGAGAACACAGATTCGGCCTGAAAACAGATTTGACCTGTTTCACCCAATAAATCACCATAATTCACACAGTTGGTATTTATGCTTGCAATTTGATTGGTGAAATCCCAGCATCTATATCTACTAATTTCACTAGGATTAAAAGTTCATGTTCGGTACAAATTTGTGTTGCTATTTGCCCATTAGTGTGACTGGAGGTGCATTTCCAGCAACCCGAAATGTTTTGGGTGATGTTGCACCATGTGTAAATGTGCATTTTACATCTCTTATGCATATGTATTATTATTATTGCCTAAATGTATTGGTCATTATGCCATGTACTTGTGGAATCACTAATGTTATTGTGTAAATGAGGCCAAATTATAATTGAAATGTCCGGGGGTAACTTGTTCCACTCTAACGTGGGTAAGTATACTAGGAAGGGGTGGAGGAGACCTGAATAGTACATAGGTATCAGGGCTGGACTTGTGAGGAGTTGAGGTGATTTGTGATGTCCACATGGCAATGTACCGTGAGAGGATATCTGTTGATCTTATCTCGCTCGCACTCCCGTGAGAGGGAGTGAGCAGAGTTTGAGAGGCGCCGTTAAAATTCATCAGTGCTCGTGTACCACTGGCGGGGTAGTTTGAGAGCCACCCACCTGGGGTGAGGTCCAGTCCCTGATACACATCGTGGTGTCCAGGTTTCCAAATTAATTAAATGATGAAAATGTTGCTTGCTTTACTTCTTTTATATTACTGCAGTCGTACTATTGCTTAGTAGTTCTATTCGACCATCAAAATAATAATACTAAAATAATAATAATAAACAAAAATATAAAATTGTTCCTTTCTAGTTGGGTTTCCTACTGGGCACGATGTTACGTGTCCATGTTGTCTTTCAGGACCAAAACATGCAGGAGCTGAGCCGGAGCCGAGGGAGCTTCCCCATGTAGGAGACTCTCGCCCTTCAGACACCTAGGATTAGTTTACGGAGTGTGAGTTGTCCCCTTTTGGGCGTACTTTTGTTTGGAGACTTTCTTATGTCCATATGTTATATAGTGTTGTCCTGTGTGTTTTACTTGGCAGATGCTTTAGTTTTACTTTGTATTTGCTCAGATGTTGTGTAGTTTTCTCAGTTATACTTTGTACCTGTATATGACACTGTGTCAGAAAGTACTTTTGACTTTTGTGATTGGAGCACTTGTAGTTTTATTTCCCTTCTGTTTGTGTGGTCACAGCATGTGCAGTGGCCTGCTTGTAATGAATTAAATTTTACGCTTGGTACAATACCGTGGCCTGTTAAACACTCATCTTCCATTTGCCCTAGAAATCTTGAAAACCAGGGTATTTGGGAGAATGGGGCGTGACCGATAGTATTGACAACAGGCTTCAACATTCAGGCGGGTGTATTGTCATCCAATTTGACACTGCTATTTGGAGTTGCTCCATCCACGGCCTATTCCCCCAGCACATCTCCACCATCATCACCAACACTGCGGGATTCGCTCTCGCATTTATAGTTGTTTACGCCTTCAACCAAGTCACCCTCCAGCAGCAGCTTTGGGAGACATCCGCCAGGAATCCCCACACCTCAATGTGATGCATTGGCTTATTGGAGGAGATTTTAACAGTGTACGCTTCTCTAATGAAAAAATTGGTGGTCGTCGCATTGATTTAGCCTCAATTGATGCATTCAATTCATGTATTGGGAGTTGTTGCTTACTAGAACTCAAGAGCGTGGGCCAACATAGAAGCTGGAGCAACAATCGCATAGGCACGATCCTTATTTCTGCTACTCTTGATAGGATGCTTTGCAACTCTACATGGCATCGCCTTGTCCCCCAATCTTACACCGAATATTTGAACGCTGGGACTAGTGATCAATGTCTCATGCAAGTCTACATTCACGCCAAGGTAATCTCTCACCCTAAACCCTTTAAATTTTACAAATTTTGGGCTTTGTATCCTGGTTTTAGAGAACTGGTGTAATCAGTTTGGTCAATGTATGTCGGCCAAACTTCTCATATGAATAATCTTGTTGTAAGGCACAAAGCCCTCAAGAATGAGCTTAAAGCTTGGTCTGTAGAAAACCGCAAGCTCAGTGATAATTGCCACAATGACCTTGAGCAGATCCAATCTAATCCAGCCTTGCACAATAGCGTTCATATGCAGAAATTAGAGCAAGAAGCTTATTTCAGGTTAGCCCAAGCACTTGATGTGGAAGAATCAGATATGAGATAGAAAAGTCGCCAAGATTGGCTCAGATTGTGTGAAAGGAATACAAAGTTTTTTACACGGAAATGAAAGCAAGACATTGCTACAAAAATCTTAGTTATCTAATCTCTGCAGATGGTGATATGAACACCAACACAGAGAGCCTGAGGAAGGAGGCGCCTCTATTCTATGAGAGCTTATATACTCAAGAGGATTAATGGAATATTTTCCTAATCTTATTCCTAAGCGGAAACGTACTCCTACAGGCGCTTCTTCGTTGGATAGAGGTATATCTACTGACGAAATTAAAGAAGCTATTTTCCATATTGGTAAAGGTAAATCCCATCAGCCTGACGAGCATAATGCCTACTTTTATCAGTTTACTTGGGGTACCATAGGAGATGATGTCACCTCTGCGATCTCCTCCTTTTTCAGAGCTGGTTCCATGCTTCGACAGATAAACCACACCTTTCTTACCTTAGTCCCTAAGAATTCAAATGCCTCAAATCTAGGTGACTACAGGCCTATCGCTTGTTGTAACATTATTTACAAAATTATTAGCAAGATCCTCTGTAACAGATTGAAACAGGTCATTAGCGAATTGATTTCCTCCAACCAAGCAGCTTTTCTTAAAGGAAGGCTCCTAGCTGACTGCACTCTTATAGCACACGAGCAGAACCGTGACTTCAGTAATCCTATGAGTGCTAGGGCTTGTATTAAATTGGACCTTTGCAATGCATTTGACAGTGTCAATAGGGAGTTTATCCTATTTATGCTTCATCAGATGGGGTTTGGCAGCAGGTTCATTAATTGGATTTATATATGCATCTCTAGTCCTACTTTCTCAGTACTGATTGATGGATCACCAGCATGGGTTTTCCCCTCCAATAGAGGGTTTAGGAAAGGCGACCCACTATCACCTTACATGCTCGTTTTAGTTATGGAGGCTTTCTCCCTATTGATGGCTAGAGCAGAGGCATCCCTTACTATCCACCCACTGAGGAGGACTGGGGACATTTCCCACCTTCTATTCGCTGATGACCTCCTGGTTTTTTGTCGTAGTAACCCTTATTCGCTAAAAGGTCTAAAGGAGCTTCTTGGTGCTTTCAATCTCTATACAGGGCTGCATGTAAATTGGGATAAGAGTTCAGCTATATTCAGTAAGGGCTCTCGTGATCCTACAAGCCTTGCTGGCATCCTAGGAATTAAACTTGTTTCTTCTCTCACTATATACCTAGGCCTGCCATTATCATCAAACTACCCTCAAAGCCTCCATGTTCGCCAGGTTGGTTGACAACTACAAGAAAAGGCTATTGGGCTGGTCTTCATCACTGTGTTCCATATCAGGGAGGATTGAGTTAGTCCGTATAGTTATTTATGGCATGGTAGCATTATGGATGCAAGCATATCGTATTCCCCAGTCAGTTATTCGTACTATCAGTGCGGCCTGCAGGAAATTTATATGAAGAAACCTTCATACTTGGGCTTGGAAGGACTTGTGCACCCCTAAGGAAGAGGGAAGTATGAGGCTGAAGCTTCTCTCTAATCTTAATATAGCAGCAAGTGTCCGCTTGACTTGAAAATTTCTTCCTTCTAATAGCGCTTGGGATAACTACATGAGGAATACATATAAGGCTTAGATGGTTTCTACCTCTCCAAGGCCAAGCCCACTTACTCTTGGACCTAGAAATTCTTGCTCCGTTGCAGTGATCCTTCTTAGAGGCTCATCAAGCGCATAATGGGGGATGGTGCATCTACCTCATTCTGGTATGACAACTTGTTGCTTTGCGGTCCCTTAGCCCATCTGCAGGAGGTCACCCGGGGAGCATAATATAGAGTGGTCAATGATTATTATACTGCTGATGGATGGATTGATGATCCGGCCCTCCTTACGCTTCTTCCTGTCCTCCAGGCGATCCACCTCAGTCAAGGGAGTGATTCTTAGGAGTGGATTCCAGGCTCAGATTGTTCTTTTCGGGAGGCATGAGAGGGTTCTCGTACCAGGGATGATCCATTTGCTTATTACAGTGTTGTTTAGTACAATCGTCACGTGCCTAAGATGGCTACCGCCCTCCTTAGAGCATTTCATGGTAAACTCCTTACCAGGGACACTCTCCATAAATGGGGGGTTACCCCCAGTTAGTCTTGTGTGCTTTGTGGGGAGTATTCGGTAGAGAGCATTGACCATCTGTTTTTTGAATGTTCATACTCTCGATATATCCTCTGCAGAAGCTTACTAAAATTGGGGATTACTTCTACTGTTCCTTCTTCACTTGGGGGGTGGGTGATCTCATCCTCTCCCTCTATAGTAAGAAGGACAACGTTGGTATCTTCGCAAAAACGGCATTGGCATCCATGGTTTGGCACATTTGGAAACAACGTAATATGAGGATCTTTGAGGGGAAGAAGAAGGAGAAAACATCTCTCTTCGAGGATATTGCAACAGATGTAGTTATTACTCTTCGCGATATAGAGTGAGATCACCCTTCAGCAATTTACCCTTTCTCCAATTGGGGCATCCTAGACACGTGAGATTGTTGTTAGACACTTCCTGTACATATTTCCGTTTTGACTCTCTAGATGTGACTAGCAGGATTTTAGGCTGTAGTGGGTGACAGTGCTTGTGCCCTCTTGCGCCTCTCCTCCTGTCCTACTGGATCCCTATATTGGTGTCGTTTTGTATTCTTTTTATGCATTAATATAGATTCACACTTACTCGTCAAAAAAAGGAAACGAAAAGAGCTCTGTATGAAAAATGGATACAATCCATGACAACGGCACTACCCACAAGTATCAAACATAAGCTTTAAGAGTAAACTTTAGCGTTGGTGTTATACTCGTCAAGCAATGCCACCCCACATTTAAGAGTCCTCATCGGCTATGTTTTGGGTGTGGTAACTTGAACTCATTCTTAATGAGATGGGAAAAATCAATCCTAGATGATATCATGTTACATGGAAAAGTGGATTGGTTTTGGTTGAATTTCTTGAAAGGTCCCCTTATGTACTTCAATGTTTAATCATCACACTTACACGATGGTGTAGAAGTCTTCGTTATAATTTTCATTAGATTTGACTTGTTTATTCTAAGAATGACTACATGCAAGTGTTTGCTATAGTTTATAATACTCTCTTTTTGCATGTAGTATGACATTGACTTTGTAAGTACAGTTTAGATGATAACAAAAGGGGGAGAATAATTTAGGAAAGAATTGGTGTGCTAAATGAATAATTGAATAATTGGTGTGAAAAATGAATAATGAATATTTGTTCAAAGGGGGAGCATGAATATAGGGGGAGCATGCATATATGTTAAACATCATTGCTCATCATTGTATTTGTATTATTTCCTCCATCACCACACTTCACACACGCATGTCATAATGGTTTGTCATCATCAAAAGGGGGAGATTGTTGGATACAACGTGCAGTTGGATACAACGATCGATGACTTCGTGTTTGATGATAACAAACGTGTGTGAACATTCTGATGTGTGTGCAAAGTGTTTTCAGGAGTGGCAAGCTTGTAAATACCCAAAAGAAGACTTGGTCAAAGTGATGGAGAAATTCCAATTTCATTTGCAAATGGGACTTATCAAAGTGATGGAGAAATTTGCAATGTGGACTTGGTCAAAGATGGAGAGATAAGGAGAGATCGCATTCATATCAATTGGTTATTACTCCAAATCTCATGCAAATCAATTTGTGATTAATGAGATCCTATTCAAATCCAATTCAAATTCCAAATCCTATTGAGATTGAAAGAGATCTTCCATATGATTATTTTAAATCATATTCAAAGTTGAATTCAATCTCCAATCTCCTACAATAATGGGATTCCCTTTGAGCCAACGTTTCTCCATAACATCAATATAAACCCCCATCTCCAAGAGGGTATCAAGCGGCCAAAAATTCCAATCAACAAACCCTTTGCCGCAAGCTTGTTGCTCCTCATGCAAAAATAATCCAATGCTACAAGCAAGCTCCTCTTCCTAAGTTGCAAGCTTCAAAGCCAAAGTCCAAGATCATCTTCATCAAAAGGAAAAACTCTAATAACCGCAAGTTTTTATCAAATCCTCATAGCCGAAATATTTGACCTCTCCTTGGAATCATCAAGCATCAAAACCTCAAGTCTTAGCAAAATCAAGAGGAGCCGAAATCTTTGACTTCCATCCCTAAAAGGATCCCCATACTGCAAGTTTTTTGGAACAAAAGGTCACATGCTGCAACTTCCTCTCTCAAGCAAAGCAATAGCCGCAAACTTTGACTACAAGAGCTCCATGCCGCAATCTTCTTCAAACGTGCAAGCTTCAAGCCTTCACAAAACCAAGAGGAGCCAAAATATTTGACTTCCAATCCACAAGAATCTCCAAGGCATCAAGTCCCAAGACCAAGCAACAAGTTCCAAGGGGGGCCATCTTCAAATCATCCTCAAGGCCACAAGTTTCTTTTATTCACAACTTGGTGATTGCCGCAACATAGTGCATGCCACAATGATTCGGGTTCAATATTACATATTTAACCCCCCATTTAGCCCTATTTTGTGCTCATGCGATGCTACATTGTTCCCTAATTCATACGTATTTTCTACACATTTATTTATTAGAGAAAACACACTATTTGAGCACAAAACAGCATTTAACGATGCAATTCTGCACATTTTATATTTTTCATAGCTTGGTCTCGATCACACGATTCCAACGACTATTTATTTGTATTTTTCTGAGATCTGTGCTAATTACTATGAATTTTTGAATGCAGAATACCATTTAAATGAAGAAATACGCTCAAAATACAAAAATACAAACGTCGACCAATCAGAATGAGACACGTGGCATCAATCTGGCCGTTCCCGCTCAATCGGACGGCAGCTGGCGATTCAAACCACGGGGGCGACGTGGCCAATTCACCGCCGTTGGATCTTGATCCAACGGTCTTCATCAACGCTGAATGCGAGAAGCGGATTGAGATCTGCAGGGCCACGTGTCGGCCATCCGCACACTCCTGCCCTGTATCCAACGGCTCTCGATCATTTCGATGCTGAGAGCGGGCGAAGAATTCTCTCGGCGGCGTGGCGATATATTGACTCTCCGATTTTAATCCAACGGCTACGAGAGTCCCCGACGCGATCTCGAACTCGAAGGGCGAGCGGGCGACAGCTGCGGCATCTTGGTCGTTGATCCGCGATCCGACGGCTCGGAGCAATTCCGAGCTGGATTCGAAACTTAGCGGGCTTCGCACGATTTTTGAACGCCACGTGGCGCACGGAGGATCGATCCCGCATTGATCGAACGACCACTAATTGATCCGCTTTAGATCAGCGGTTCAGATCAATTCGGGCGCGTAAATGGATCGGGTTTAGACCCGTTAAGCAACCCAAACCCGCAATCTTATTATATAAGCGTATTTAGGGTTTTTTGGGCGTATTCAAGCAGATTGGGGCGTATTTTGAGCGTATTGGAGGCTCTAGGAGCCGTATTCTCCCCCTGAAAAATTCTGTAAAATTCCAGAGGCTTGTTTTATTATTTTCAGAGAGTTTGAAGTCTTTTCAAGGAGAATTGGTGATATTTTCTTCAACTTCTATCCCGTATTTTGGTGTTTTCTATTGTATTTTGCTATGAACTTGAAGTATTTTGTTATGAAACTTGTTTATTATTGCACGATGAGTAGCTAGAACTTATTTGTGCATGGTATGGAGTAGTTAGGGGATATTATTCGTGTTTATTTGGTTGAAATTCTTTGTGCTAAATCGATTAACGTCGCTAAAATTGTAATCGTTGTTCGTAAATCGACTTTTTTAGATTCCAAAAGAATTAATTTAGTTGATGATCGCCCCAAAAGGGTGAGTTTTGATCTCCCCAAAAGGGAGTTTCATACCGTAGTCTTGATCTCTCCAAAAGAGAGTTTCATATCGTATTATAACTTTAGCGACGATCTTTTTGAATATTGTGTTTGAACCCCCAAAAGGGCATCTTCCGATGAGTTGCTCCCAAAAGGAGAATTCATTGAGTTATATTGGGTATTTTCCGGTGAATTGCTCCCAAAAGGAGAATTCATTGCGTTATACCTATCAACCAAATTAATACGAATCGTTGACCCTAACGAACCCATACCATGTGCATACTCTTTATAGGTATTTTCATACACGAATTTCTTTGTTCGCATTTTTCACGTGTTCACATCACCATCACCGTCATCATTTGTGAAGTGTTTAGTTTCTTTTCGTAGGATTTCTATTTGATTTGAATTGTGGTTGCAACAGATTTCTTCCCGTGGATTCGACATCTGGACTCCCAGATTTTACTACTTGTAGGGACTCTTGCACTTGAGAGAGAGCACCTTTTGGAGCCCACCAAGTTTTTGGCGCCGTTGCCGGGGAGGAATGGTTTGTGACTACGGTTTATTTCATTCAGAGGACCTTCGGTGAGATCTTTCCACTTTACTGTACATAAACTTTTTTTTATTATTTTATTTTATTTTATTTCAAAATGGAATATATGAACTTCTATTGCACGAACAATCTGTATGATGCAAGGTATGCTAATGCACACAAACATAGAATGGAGAAGCTCAAAATTGTCAATTTTAATCAAATGGACTGTGAAACTTTCTTTCAGGCCTGGAGGAGGTTCACAGACATTATATCGAGCTATCCGCAGCATGGGTACACAAATGAAGAGCTTATGGCGTTCTTCCTAG
Source organism: Scilla litardierei (assembly GCA_030789695.1). Lineage (NCBI taxonomy): Eukaryota > Viridiplantae > Streptophyta > Magnoliopsida > Asparagales > Asparagaceae > Scilla > Scilla litardierei. Next base: position 330,922,994 of record CM061142.1, read on the forward strand.
ATGGACTACAACCGCAGCTGCAGGAATTATTGGGAGGCATGACGCCGACAGTGGCGTGGGAATACATGGAGTCTCTGCAAGAAAACGAAGAAACCATGGAAGAGACTTCAGAGAGCGATTCAACGGAGCCTTCGTGCCTTGATCAAGAAGAGCAAAGCGTAGACGTACATTTGCAATCCTTGAAAGAGGAAGCTTACCAGACTATTCAGACACAGGAGGCCACATCCCATCAATTCCAGGAGAATTTCCTTGCTCGGAGTCGGCAGATTCAAAAATCTATTGAAGATCTTAATTTGATTGCCACTTGCTTAGAAGAAAGTAAGGCTTTTGAAACTCAATTTCAAGAATCTAATACGAGTTCATCTTCTATTGCAGGAATATCGAGCGAGCCATGTCACGTTGATGACACGAATAAAAATATCCACATGGCAGAAAGTGTGTGCAAAAGAGAGGACGAGCTAGCAATTTTGGACGAACGAGAGGAGGAGACAGCTAGGGACAAGGGTTTTGAGATTATCGCCATGGAGCCAGAACCATTCCCTCCTCCAGTTTTGTCCCAAAATCATTTATCCCTCTCCACAATGAACGAGCATCATACAGAGAGTAGTGCATATCTTTCAGGGAGTAGTCGTCAACTTGCTTTAATTCATTTCACTTATTTTGATGACTACATTTGGAAATACTTTCATGGAAAATAATTTTAAAATAATTTGGACTGACATAACTCATCTCTCGCAGGACATTGACAAATAGCTTATAGAGATGCTTGGAGTTGTGTTGCTGGGGTCCAAATTAGTTTCTGGAGGAAGAATAATCGCCGAGGAGCGCAAAGAGCAAATTGAACAACTTCCTCCACCATCAAAGATTCGGGATCCGCCATTTGATCACGGTGTGTTCTTTCCAGTAGTGTAGTTTTTATATGCTTTCTAGGTTGCTTGATTGAATAAACTCGTACCCCTTTCGACATTGAGGACAATGTCCATCTTTAGTTGGGGGGTGTGTATGAGACCTTAGGATTTTTTTTTTTGAGAAGAATAAATCACCAAATCTCATCATTTTAAAACTCATTCATATGCCTCTAATGCGGATGATTATACATTAATTATGTTCTAAAAATTGTTTATGGCTTGATTAATGATTTTTCCTTCATGGAAGTGCCGTTAATATGCTATTCATGAAAATTTTCAATTTCCATGATTAATATCTCGAAATAGTTTGAATTGATTTCATGCATGCTAATGTGATGGAAAAAGCTTAAGTATACACGATTTTTAAGAATAGTTTTCAAGTTGAAGAGGGATTTGGCCTCTGTTATTAATGTTTATATTCAAAGATGGGTTTTGAGTTGCTTACAAAAAGATATAGAAAAGAAAGAAAAGAAAAGAAAAAGAAATGAAAATGAATGATGAAAAAATGAATGAATAAGTATGTCACTAATAAATAACTTGGTTGGCTCGAGTAGTACAGTCCGAGGGGCCCTTCTTGACCTAATGCCCTATGATCGTCTGATTTGGGAGCCATTGACCGGAAACTCACTCATTTGATGGAGCGATCCAAGTTATACATTTTTCTGCGAATGTTGCTTGATGCGCATTACGCGGAACGAATAAAAGAAAAGAAATGGTGAATATACTAAGCAACTTCAATACCCATGTCTTGAATGATTATTTTGATAGGCCAATTCCTTGGAAACAAGAAAACTAGGTTATAACGACGTGTTATACTTTCGCTTGCGCAAAACGATGCTTGCATGTTATTTATTCATATTAAATTAGAGAAAATATCGTGAGATTGATTTTGTTCATGGATGTGTATATTGATGGCCAAGACTATGTTGGAATGCGTATTATTGAGCCAGGCCATAAGCAATTCGAAAGAACTTATCGTTTTATTGATCGTCCCTATTTATCGCTATTTTTGCTAGAGACTAGCAAATCGCTAGTTGGGGGGTGTGATTCGGGTTCAATATTACATATTTAACCCCCCATTTAGCCCTATTTTGTGCTCATGCGATGCTACATTGTTCTCTAATTCATACGTATTTTCTACACATTTATTTATTAGAGAAAACACACTATTTGAGCACAAAACAGCATTTAACGATGCAATTCTGCACATTTTATATTTTTCATAGCTTGGTCTCGATCACACGATTCCAACGACTATTTATTTGTATTTTTCTGAGATCTGTGCTAATTACTATGAATTTTTGAATGCAGAATACCATTTAAATGAAGAAATACGCTCAAAATACAAAAATACAAACGTCGACCAATCAGAATGAGACACGTGGCATCAATCTGGCCATTCCCGCTCAATCGGACGGCAGCTGGCGATTCAAACCACGGGGGCGACGTGGCCAATTCACCGCCGTTGGATCTTGATCCAACGGTCTTCATCAACGCTGAATGCGAGAAGCGGATTGAGATCCGCAGGGCCACGTGTCGGCCATCCGCACACTCCTGCCTGTATCCAACGACTCTCGATCATTTTGATGCTGAGAGCGGGCGAAGAATTCTCTCGGCGGCGTGGCGATTTATTGACTCTCCGATTTTAATCCAACGGCTACGAGAGTCCCCGACGCGATCTCGAACTCGAAGGACGAGCGGGCGACAGCTGCGGCATCTTGGCCGTTGATCCGCGATCCGACGGCTCGGAGCAATTCCGAGCTGGATTCGAAACTTAGCGGGCTTCGCACGATTTTTGAACGCCACGTGGCGCACGGAGGATCGATCCCGCATTGATCGAACGGCCACTAATTGATCCGCTTTAGATCAGCGGTTCAGATCAATTCGGGCGCGTAAATGGATCGGGTTTAGACCCGTTAAGCAACCCAAACCCGCAATCTTATTATATAAGCGTATTTAGGGTTTTTGGGCGTATTCAAGCAGATTGGGGCGTATTTTGAGCGTATTGGAGGCTCTAGGAGCCGTATTCTCCCCCTGAAAAATTCTGTAAAATTCCAGAGGCTTGTTTTATTATTTTCAGAGAGTTTGAAGTCTTTTCAAGGAGAATTGGTGATATTTTCTTCAACTTCTATCCCGTATTTTGGTGTTTTCTATTGTATTTTGCTATGAACTTGAAGTATTTTGTTATGAAACTTGTTTATTATTGCACGATGAGTAGCTAGAACTTATTTGTGCATGGTATGGAGTAGTTAGGGGATATTATTCGTGTTTATTTGGTTGAAATTCCTTGTGCTAAATCGTTTAACGTCGCTAAACTTGTAATCGTTGTTCGTAAATCGACTTTTTTAGATTCCAAAAGAATTAATTTAGTTGATGATCGCCCCAAAAGGGTGAGTTTTGATCTCCCCAAAAGGGAGTTTCATACCGTAGTCTTGATCTCTCCAAAAGAGAGTTTCATATCGTATTATAGCTTTAGCGACGATCTTTTTGAATATTGTGTTTGAACCCCCAAAAGGGCATCTTCCGATGAGTTGCTCCCAAAAGGAGAATTCATTGAGTTATATTGGGTATTTTCCGGTGAATTGCTCCCAAAAGGAGAATTCATTGCGTTATACCTATCAACCAAATTAATACGAATCGTTGACCCTAACGAACCCATACCATGTGCATACTCTTTATAGGTATTTTCATACACGAATTTCTTTGTTCGCATTTTTCACGTGTTCACATCACCATCACCGTCATCATTTGTGAAGTGTTTAGTTTCTTTTCGTAGGATTTCTATTTGATTTGAATTGTGGTTGCAACAGATTTCTTCCCGTGGATTCGACATCTGGACTCCCAGATTTTACTACTTGTACGGACTCTTGCACTTGAGAGAGAGCACCTTTCGGAGCCCACCACACAACATTGGTGCTTACCACAACTTTGAGTTGCTGACTTGGGGGACTTCAGACTGAGATATACGATTACATCTTGTCAGATCAGATCTGACCAGCGCTGAACAACAGAGACGATAACACAGACACGAATTGAGTTTTGCTAAACTCTTTGTTATTTTATATTCGTGTATCGGTGTGCTGATCTTTGTAGGTTACTCATACATTCGTTTTCGGGGTCTTTTCTAGTTGGTGCTAGACAAGAGGGTCTTGACTAGTCAGCGCTAGACATGAGAGTCTTGACGTTTACTAGATTAATTGTGTTTAGCACTTTGGGGAGTGCAATACGAAACCTGGTGAGCATAGAGTATGTGCTCGTAGCCCTTTATGGTTGTACCCTTGTAACATATTAATGCTAGTAATTGCTTTGGGGCTGGAGTAGGTCGTTGGGACGACCGAACCAGTGTAAATTGCTCGTGCACTATGTGATTGCTTTTTATTTACTCTGTGTCAGATTGATTGCGCTAAATATTGCATATGATATCTTGAGAATTTTTATTAGCCTATTCACAAAACTTAGATCAAGATCCAACAATACAAACACATAAAACATGATACAAGATTAATACACGATGCATTTGCATATCTAACCAGTCCACAATGGAGAGATCAATAAATATTTATATTCCAATCACATGCAGCCACAAACTTGTAGTCCAATCCAAACACGAATGTTTCGATACCTTCAACCTATCCATGCACGCATGAGATTAAAGAATAATATATATAACATTTATTGGACATAAAAATCTACGGTTCGACTTAATCTACGTGTATGTGTGTGTGTGTGTATGTGTATGTATGGTTTTTAGGGAGGATGAGGAGGGGGCTATGCTGTCCTCCACCACATGAATTCAAAATAACCTAATTTCATTTTAAATTAAACTCAAAACACAAAATATATATACATTATTGTACACAGAATAAATACACAATAATTCAAGCTTAAAACAATTTAAATTGCATGGGCCTATACCTTGACTCGGCGAGGCAAAAAGAAAGAAATACCAAATTAGGCCCTCGGAGCACCGAATCCTACAAGATTTGTGTGAACATGAGAAATACATAAAAATTATACAAAATTAATATTATGGAGGGGAAAGAAATGGGGTGGGATGTGATTGGGGGTGTGAGAGAGAAGTAGATGGGGGATGCGATGGAGGGTGGGGTTAAGCGGGAGGGAGGATGGAGTGGGGAGGCTGAGAGTGAGTTTTCAGTGGAGGGGTCATCAGACTATGATGTTGGGGGGAAGATAGGGGGGTTTGAGGAGGGCATGAGAGGGAGGGAACGTGCTGGGGGGAAGAGAGGAAGGGGATGTGGGTTTGAGGGGGGCTGAAAGGGAGGAGTCGGGTTGGGGGGAGAGGGAGGGGTCGGGTAGGGGTCGGTTGGGGGGCAGAGGGAGGGGGATGAGGGGCGGTGGTGGGGGCCGACACCCCCTCCTCCCTATCTATCTCGCGTGATTTGGGGCTCGATTTAGGGTTGATATCAGGGGGAAGGAGAGAGGACGGGCGGGCGTGGACTTTACTGATGGTTGGCGGTAGCTCAAGGCAAAGGCAGCATGTCACGTCCCGCTCCCTAGGGTACCCGGGAGTTTCGAACCTTTCCCCGGATCCTGAAGAGGCGAGGGTGAATAGGGAGAAATAGGAGGTGAGAGGGGGGGCGAGAGAGAGAGAGAGAGAGAGAGAGAGAGAGAGAGAGAGAGAGAGAGAGTACAACAAAGAGTTGTAGGTCACTGCACATATACTGGGATAGTACACGCATGCTCCCAAAAAGACGACAACAACCAAAGGGAAAGACAATATACAGAAACACAATCAACTCATATACATATAAACAAAGTCCAGATACAACATTTGATAACATTATACAAATACATTCCAAGTACAATGTACAAAAAACATACCCTAAATCCCAAGTTACAACCCACACACTCTACCATGTACCTCCAATTCCAAATCACCAATTTCCAACTAATCTCAAACTCCAGGGATCTCCAATATTCTGATACACGTGGGAAAAGGGGGAGGACACGTCATAGCGTGCCCAGTAGGATATCCAATTCTTATAGTACATTATTCAATGCATGATGCAAACTATGATGTGAGATAAGTGTGACATTATGAAAAGGAAATAAAACAAGTAAACATAAAGGCTACAAAGTATGTCATGATAGCATAAGCATTTGAAACATAATGCAACATAGTTGCAAGAGGAAACTACAAGGATGAAGTATAATGACAGAGTTGCATTCACCACTTGTTAACAAAATGAGTCAGTACAAACATCCATGCATTGCATTAAGTTGTTACAATTGGCATTAAACATGGTTAGGGTACATTAGTTTCATATATAGATGGGTTTGGGGTAATCATGGCATGGCTTCATATTTATTTATTTCTTTCCTTTACATATCTTTCTTTCATAAACAAGGGTCATGCATCTATGTGCCATGGCAATCAGCATATCCACATCATAACAACCAACCACATCATATAAATCCATGTCATCCATGCCACCATCACCCAAATATGCATAGCACTAAGGTTTCATACCATGCTTATATACTTCAAAGGCCAATTTTCACAGTTCCATAACTAAGCCATAGTCTCAATAGAACATAACACCAAGTTGAAGTCAAAATTTGACATATGTGTCTAAATTAAACTTGTAGATAATTCATATATCTTTCCATTGCAATAAAAATAATTATTTTTGCATAACTATGCCAATAGTTATGTCTTATTGAATATAGAGTACAGAATCTGTCCTGAATCAGAAATATCATGCAGGAAAGATCAATGAATATCAATCATTTACATTCAGAGTATGATTTATAGCATAACATAAAAGTTGTAGCTTATGTAATGAAGATTTTAGAACATCTAAGATTGCAAAAATTTGATATCAGCACTGAAAGTTATGGTCTATGCTTTACAGAGGTGCAGAATCTGCCAGAAATTGATACTACGACAGAAATCATCAGATTCAGTCTAATAACTGTCAGGTTATGAATCGAGTCTTTAAATAAAAGTTGTAGATAACTTAACAAGCTTTCTATATTGTCTTAACTCAAATTTTTTTGGATAACTAAGATAAAAGTTATGCTCAGTCTAATAATAGAAACACAACTGAAATAATGAAAAGACTATATCTTTACCATAATATACCATAAGAGAGGATGGATTCCTACCTAAATATCCATGCTTCCTCCAATAACTACCTCCAAGATTCCAACTCTTCCAAAAGCTCCAAGCTCTCCTACAACTCTAGCTCATACCATGACACAAAAGAGAAAGAGGGACAGGGAATAAAGGAAAGGATTAAGGATGAAAAGCTAAAAGCTCTCTCTCTCTAATCCTCTAGAACACTCTCCCCTCTTCTAACGAATAATCATGCAACCCCTAAAATTACTATACTACCCTCACCTAAGCACCCTTCATCTACCACCAAATTACAATAATACCATAGAATAGAAATGCCCCTCAACTTGGATGCCTAAGTAAAAAATGTGCCATCCATACACATGCATCTACACACATGTAGTCATACACATATGTACATTCACATAAATAAACATCACTATAAATACACACATACATATCTAAATACACATACTACAAGTATACCTCCACATATATAGCCACACATGTCCAACACACAAGCATACACTACAAATATATGCGAATACATCTACAATACCATACACACAATAGTTAATACAATATCACTACAACACATATTAATACAAACGATACAATGTTAGCCCAAAGTCCAAGCAATATCAAAATACTATCCATACCGTAGGTACTCACACATATATTCATAGCCACACATTATACATACCACCATGTACCACTAACACAAACTAACATCCACACATCCAAAATAGGAATCCATATACTCTAAATAAAAGTTGTAGATAACTTAACAAGCTTTCTATATTTTCTTAACTCAAATTTTTTTGGATAACTAAGATAAAAGTTATGCTCAGTCTAATAATAGAAACACTACTGAAATAATGAAAAGACTATATCTTTACCATAATTTACCATAAGAGAGGTTGGATTCCTACCTAAATAGCCATGCTTCCTCCAATAACTACCTCCAAGATTCCAACTCTTCCAAAAGCTCCAAGCTCTCCCACAACTCTAGCTCATACCATGACACAAAAGAGAAAGAGGGACAGGGAATAAAGGAAAGGATTAAGGAGGAAAAGCTAAAAGCTCCCTCTCTAATCCTCTAGAACACTCTCTCCTCTTCTAACGGATAATCATGCAACCCCTAAAATTACTATACTACCCTCACCTAAGCACCCTTCATCTACCACCAAATTACAAGAATACCATAGAATAGAAATGCCCCTCAACTTTGATGCCTAATTAAAAAACATGCCATCCATACACATGCATCTACACACATGTAGTCATACACATATGTACATTCACATAAATAAACATCACTATAAATACACACATACATATCTAAACACACATACTACAAGTATATCTCCACATATATAGCCACATATGTCCAACACACAAGCATACACTACAAATATATACGAATACATCTACAATACCATACACACAATATTTAATACAATATCACTACAACACATATCAATACAAATAATACAATGTTAGCCCAAAGTCCAAGCAATATCAAAATACTATCCATACTGTAGGTACTCACACATATATTTATAGCCACACATTATACATACCACCATATACCACTAACACAAACTAACATCCATACATCCAAAATAGGAATCCATATAATTCACTAACATACACACATACAGTATACACACACATAGTATATCACATATATGGACATTAGAGTCTACCCACCTTAAAAATAAAGTCTGTCCCCGGACTTTCTGACCTAGGGCTCTGTTCTACGTCTGGAAAGCTCTATACACCTACCCACCTTAGGAGAAGTCTACCCTGGAGCACCACCTGTGCTATCCTTACACAAGCCATAGCACAGAGACTTTCATGGGCTGCCACCCGTCACACCCCGCTCCCCACGGTACCCAAAAATTTCGAACCTTTCCCAGGATCCTAAAGAGGCGACGGTGAAGAGAGACAAAGAGGGGGGAGAGTACAACAGAGAGTAGCATGTCACTGCAAACATGCTTGGATAGCACAGGCAATGGTCCCAAAAGACAACAATAACCAAAGTGAAAGACAATATACAGAAACTTAATCAACTCATATACATATAAACAAAGTCCATATACAACATCTGACAACATTATACATATACAATCTATGTACAAGGTAGACTACAACATATAAAAAGAACCCATAAACCCCAAGCTACAACCCACACTCTCTACCATGGACCTCCACTTCAAAATCATCAATATCCAAGGAATCTCAAACTCCAGGGATCTCCAATGATCTGCTACCTATGGGAAGAGGGGGAGGAAATGTCACAACGAGCCCAGTAGGATGCCCAATTCTTATGGTACATTATTCAATGCATGATGCAAACTAAGATGTGAGATAAGTGTGACAATATGAAAAGGAAATATACAAGTAAACATAATGGCTACAATGTATGTCATGATAGCATAAGCATTTGAAACATAATGCAACAAGTGGTAACAGGGAACTACAAGAATGAAGTATAATGAAGGAGTTACATTCACCAATTGTTAATAAAATGAGTCAATACAAACATCCATGCACTACATTAAGTTGTTACAATTGGCATTAAGCATGGTAAGGGGACATTAGTGTCATACATTGATGGGTTTGTGGTCATCATGGCATGGCTTCATATTTCTTTAGTTCTTTCCTTTCCATATATTTCTTTCATAACCAAGGGTCATGCATCCATGTGCCATGCCCATCATTATATTCACATCATAATAACCAACCATATTATATAAATCCATGTCATGCATGCCACCATCATCCAAATATGCATAGCACTAAGGTTACATACCATGCTTATATGATTCAAAGGCCAATATTCACACTTCCATAACCAAGCCATTGATTCAACAGAACAACTGATATCACCAAGTTACTGTCAGAATTTGACATAGGTGTCTAAATAAAACTTGTAGAGAATTCATATATCTTTCCATTGCAACAAAAATCATACTTTTTGGATAACTATGCTAATAGTTATGGCTTATAGAACATAGAGTGTAGAATCTGTCCTGAATCAGAAATATCAAGCAGGAAAGATCAATGAATATCAATCATTTATAGCCAGAGTCTGATTTATATCACACAATGAAGTTATAGCATATGTAATGAAGATTTCAGAACATCTATGTTTGCACAATTTGGATATCAACACTGAAAGTTATGGTTTATGCTTTACAGAGGTGCAGAATCTGCAAGAAATTGATACTACGACAGAATTCATCAGATTCAGTCTAATTACATGGAGATTGTGAATTGAGTCTCTAAATTAAAGTTGTAGATAACTTAACAAGCTTTTCAGATTTTCTTAACTCATAATTTTTGGATAACAAGGATAAAAGTTAAGCTCAGTTTAATAACATAAACATAACTGGAATAAATGAAAAGACTATAACTATAACCTGTAAAGGAGCATATGAATAATATACATTAAGAGAAGTTGGATTCCTACCTAAAGATCCAAGCTTCCTCCAAAAACTTGCCCCAAGATTCTAACTGTTTCAAAAGCTCCAAGCTCTCCTACAACTCTAGCTCATACCATGACACAAAAGAGAAAGAGGGAGAGGGAATAAAGGAAAGGATTAAGGATGAAAATCTAAAAGCTCTCCCTCCCTCTCTCTCTCCCTCTAGAACACTCTCCCCTCTTCTAAGGGATAAGCATGCAACCCCTAAAATTACTATACTACCCTCACCTAACCACCCTTCATCTGCCACCAAATTATAAGAATACCATAGAATATAAATGCCCTACAACTTGGATGCTTAAATACAAAAAATTCCATCCATACACATGCCTCTACACACATGTAGTCATACACATATGTACATACACATAAATACACAACACTATAAAGACACACACACACACACATATCTTAGTACACATACTACAAGTATACCTCCATATATCTAGCCACACATGTCTAATACACAAGCATACAATACAAATATATACGAATAAATCTACAATACCATACACACAATAGTTAATACAATATCACTACAACACATATCAATACAAACAATACAATGTTAGCGCAAAGTTCAAGCAATATCAAAATACTATCCATACCTTAGGTACTCACACATATATTCATAGCCACACATTATGCATACCACCATATACCACTAACACAAACTAACATTCATACATCCAAAATAAGAATCCACATACTTCACTACCATACACACATACAGTAAACACATGCATAATATTTCACACATAGGGGCATTACACGGTGGCTGACGACGATGGAATCGACGGCGACGACGGCGAGAGAGATCCCAATCGAGGGAAAGTTGTGAGGGGAGAAAACTATTGGCTCCCACGTAATGGGGGAACCCACGAGGGCTCCCCTAATTTAGGTTTTTTTAACACACGGCCACGAACTATCAGCAACGGACAAATTTGTGGCTGATAGTCTACAATCGGCCTCAGATTTGTCCGTGGCTTGAATTCTTCAGCTACTGATGAATTTGTATCGGCTATCCATGGCTAGATATATTTAGCTATGGTTAAGTCTATGGCCGATAGTGGACTATCAACCACGGATTTGTCCGTGGATGATATTCTGTGGCTGATATTCAACTTTTACCTTGGACTCCATGCCACGGCACTATCCGTGGTTGATAGACCACTATCTGCCACAGATTTGTCCGTGGCCAAAAATTTGTGGCTGAATATCCTTTTTCAATTAGTGCTTGACTCTAAGTCTACTTCGTTTTGCTATAGTGATGGATCAGCTCACTAGGAATATTCAAGGTGAGGTGCCTTAATATATATTATTTACGAACAATATTATTTTGATAGATGAGACCAAAAGTAGTGTAAATACAAAGATTTATGAAGATAATATTGGAGACATGATATTTCAAACTTATCATAAACACGATCGAGTATATAAAATGTAAGATCATAGTGTTATGATGTTGGTGTAAAAAGTATATCGATAAGTAAGTACTTTAAGTATTTCAGATTAGTTATCCAAGAGAAGGTAGGGATTAAGAAATATACTGAATTTAGAATAAAAACATAATGGTTAAAATAGAGTGCAGAAATAGGAGTATCATGATCAAAATATACCATTAAGGTTAAATGATAAATTTTATAGGATGATGAGTAGACTAGCTTTGTTATATGGTAAAAAGTGGTGGGCTATCACCAAAATGTTTGGATAAATTTTATTTATGGTAGAGACACGAACGTTGTAGTGGATGTGTGAAAATACTAGAAAATATAAGGTAAAAAATAAAAATATCTGAGCGAATGTATGCGTGGTCTCTCACAAAGAATAAAATGAGAAAACATCACTTGAGATGGTTTGATCATATACGCTGAAGACCATCAATGTGTCCATTAAAAAGGCAAAACATATGAATGTTGAGATCAAGAGAAAGAGAGGTAGACCGAAAATGATATGGATGGTAATGATAAGAAGGGATATTGAAAGATCTTAGTTTGACAGAAGTAAAAAGCTTTATATCATAATATGCAGAAAACACGTATCTGACATCACGATCCTACATGACTATGATCCAAGATTCTTTTCTGTTGAGCTGATCCTAATTTTTTGGGATGAATGCTAGATTATGATGATGATCCAACCACATATTCATAAAATGCAACCATAAAAATAAAGATATCCAAATAAAATACTATCATTCCAAACAAAATATGTCAAGTCCAAGAATTTTCTTAAGTGTACTTATTTCCGAACACTTGAAGCATCATCCAAAAAAATCCCCTCCAGACATGTTGTTGCAATATGCATGCCCTCTACTGCTCCTTAAGTCACCGATGCTACTCTTGTTGTTGTTAAAACCATTTCTCTTGTTGCTATGCAAGCTGCTAAACTCGTGCATCTACCCTCTTAATAGCAAGATAATGATAATGTACGTGGTCGATGGCTCATCCCACTATGCATAGATGGTTTAGCCTTGTCGTCATATGTTTGTGTTGTTTTTATCTACTACAAAGTCTTGGTGGGCCCCATGCTTTTTGGAGCTGCAGGTTTTCACGTGAGCAAAAAAACCAAAGAAGTGAGAGAAAAACCAAAAGAGGGCTGCAGTGTTTTTTCTCCCCCGAGCGCTGGAAAGCAAAAGAACACGGGGTTTCTTTTCTAGAGAGCTAAAAACACATGGGGGTGCTACTGCCATTTTGATTTTTCAGCGAGAAGAAAACCAGAGGCCGCTGGAATTTTCAGATAGAAAGAGAGAAAGGAAAAGAGAGAGGTGTGTGCAGCCTATTTCTTTGAGCTTTGGAGAGTTTGGAAGAGACTAGACCTTCTAGGGTTTCTCTTTCTCTTCTCCTTCCTTTGAGAGATTTGTGGCTTGGAATTGCCAAGTTATACTCACAAGAGTTTGAAGAAGAAGGTGTTGATGTAAGCTCGTGGGTTCTCCTTGATTATAGTGGATCGTCTCGAAATGCTGGAGTAGGTTTTTCGCAACCAAACCACGGTAAAATCCTCCGCCTCATTTACTTTTAGTTTATTGAGTATTATTGTCATTTCGTTTACTAATTTGCTCTAACAAGATCCGAAGAGGGATTGGTTGTTTGGTTTGTTGTATGACCTGATTTTTCAAACATTAGCTCCCTAGTTAGTTGTTAGGGTTTGTTCTAACGAGTTTTCCAGACAAGTGGTATCAGAGCTCTCGGTTGTTTGTGTAGAGATTGAGTATCGAAGATGGTTAGTTTTTTAACACTCAACATTGAAAGGTTCATAGGCCGTAACGATTTTTGGTTAGGGAGTCAAGGGTGAGAAATTATTTGAGGTAGACGGAATGTTTTCAGATTGTGTTCGATGAGGAAAACATTGACAAGGTCGTGACGGCATCACAGAGGGCCGAGATGGAGAGAAAGGCGTAAAGCGCCATCCAGTTGTCGTTAGTCGACACCGTCTTGAGAGAGGTGTTGGACGAGGCTACGGCCAAGATATGTGGAAGAAGTTAGAGGGGTTATACATGAAGAAATATTTTTACAAGCCGCCTCTACTTATTACAACAGTTGCACACTCTAAGAATAAAGCCCGGATCGGCGGTGAAGGATCATATAGACGAGGTGAATTGGATTGTGATGGAGTTGCAGGGAATGGAGGTCAAGATTGACGATGAGCAACAAGCGGTGATTTTGTTATACTCGTTGACCGAGGAGTTCTCCCAATTTGTTTGTTCCATGATTTATGGACGAATGATGCTCACCGTAGAAGAGGTGAAAGCGGTGCTTCATACTGAGATGTTATATGAGAAGGTTCAAGGTAGAGACTTTGGAGGAAACCGCGATGACGCATTGCATGTGAGAGGGAGACATGATAGGAGAGGAGGTTAAGCCCACTTCAAGAAGAAGGACCGCTCAAAGTCCCGACATTCCTGTGATAGGAAGGACACCTCATGTTTCATATGCAAGCAAAGAGGCAAATGGAGGAACCAATGCCCCCAACAGATTTGGGAAGAAAGACAAGGAAGATTCCGGTTCCGCATCCTTAGGTTTGGAGGACATGCATATCCGTGATGACAGAGGCCACGAAGAAAGGGGAGAGATCTAGAGATGTTTGCAGCGAGGGTGTCCGGTGAGGCACAAGTTGCATGGTTAATGGACAGTGGTTGTTTTTTTCATATGACTCCACATCGGAGTTGGCTTTCCACTTACCGTTCCTAAGAAGACGGATGCTCTATTCTTATGGGGAACAACATGGTGTGTAAGACTGCGTGTATTGGAACTTTCGGATCAAAATGCATGATGGCATTGTGCGTACTCTAGCCGATGTGAGACATGTCCCCCACCTACGGAAAAGCTTGATATCCATTGGTGTTTTGGATAACGTCGGATGCAAGTCAGTGTTCGAGAATGACCAACTTAGAGTCTCAAAAGGAGCCATGGTCGTGATGGAGGGAAGAAAGGTAGGGAATCTGTATACCTTACAAGGTACCACAGTGGAAGGCGAAGCCGATGCCACCTCCACTAGCTCTAGTGACAGAGATTCTTCTAAATTATGGCATTATCGTTTGGGTCACCCGTGAGATAATACCATTGATATTCTCCGTCGAAGAAAATTAATTGGAGCTAGCACTGAGAGTGTGGAGTTTTGTGAAAGTTGTGTGTACGGCAAGAAGACAAAGGTGCAATTCAACACGGGGATGCACACTAGCCAAGGTCCTTTGGATTACATAATTTCCGATGTATGGGGACCGTATCCCATGGCGTCGGGAGGTGGGGCTAGATATTTTGTACTCTTCATCGATGATTATTCGCGGAAGGTTTGGATGTACTTAATGAATACGAAAGATCAAACCTTTGAGATGTTCATGCAATTGCTTGCAATGGTTGAAAAGCAAACTGGCAAGCTGGTGAAAGTCCTTAGATCTGACAATGGAGGAGAATATATATCACCGGTTTCTACAAATCCCGTGGGATTCAACGTCATTTTTCTGCACTAGGAGATCCACAATCGAACGGGGTTGTGGACCGGATATACCGCACGTTGTTGGAGAGAGTGCGATGCTTGATGCACTCGACTGGTTTGGAGAAGGAATTTTGGGATGAGTTACTTACTACCGCCGTGCATATAGTGAATCGAGTTCCGTCGGTGGCGATTGACTACCAAATTCCAGAAGAGAAGTGGAGTGAAAAAATTGGTGACTACTCAAATCTACGCATCGTGGGTTGCCCGGCAAATGCACATGAGAGGGGTGATAAGTGGATCCGAGGGCCAAGAAGTATATTTTCCTCGGTTATGGCGATGGTGTGAAAGGTTATTGCTTGTTGGACCCGATGGGCCTCAAGGTGATCTTGAGTAGGCACGTCACCTTTGATGAGTCTGTGATGCTCAGGGCGAAGCATACTCATTCGAAGGGGGAGGAGTCACACGTGGGGACCGAGCCCGACACTATTGATCTCCCGATCACATTCCAGAGGTGACTCGACAAGGAGCCGATGGTTGAGGTCCCGGTTGTGGGACATGTTGAGGTCCATGTTGAGGTCCATGTGCACACGTCCATCCAAGCTCAGGTATGTGATGAATTTGTTGCAGATGAGGTGCGGAGGTCCAAGCGAACCAAGAAGACACCCGAGAGACTTGGAGCTTGGGATTATACGGCGTTCTCCTTTGATGACATGGTGTCATATGCCTTAAACATTAAGCACGCAGAGCCAATGACCTACGGTGGATCCATAAGCTCAAATGATGCGGCGAATTGGCATGGAGCTATGGAGGAAGAGATGGAGTCTCTCCACTACAATGACACATGGGAATTAGTGCCTCTACCACATGAAAAGCGTGTCATTAGATGTAGGTGGATTTACAAAGTCAAAGAAAGCTCGACCGTAGAAGATAGTGATGTACGGTACAAAGCAAGGCTAGTGGCCAAGTGGTTTGCACATAGGAAGGGAGAGGACTACAATGAAATATTTTCTCCTGTGGTAAGACACACTTCCATTCATGTTTTGTTGGCCCTAGTAGCATCCATGGACATGGAGTTAGAGCAACTCGATGTCAAGATCACTTTTTTGCACGGTGACTTAGATGAGTTGCTTTACATGCACCAACAGGATGGGTTCGTGGTTGAAGGCAATGAGAGGATGGTTTGCAGGTTAAAGAAATCCTTGTATGGGTTGAGGCAGCCACCCAAATAGTGGTACAAGCGATTTGATTGCTTTATAATGGGTGTTGGTTTTGAGCGGAGCGTTAAGGATCAATGTGTATATGTGCGCACATTGGATGATGGCTCGCGCATCTACCTCTTACTTTATTTTGATGACATGTTGATCGATTCCTTTAACATGTCGGAGGTTAAGAAGCTAAATGGGAAGTTGGGCAAGGAATTCGATAGGAAGGATTTGGGCCGGGCGAAGAAAATCCTAGGGATGAAGATATCCCGAGATAGGAGGAAAGGTGCATTGGGGTTGTCGCAGAAGGGATATATTGAGAAGGTGCTCGTCTGTTATGGGATAGAGAGCGCAAAGCCCATGGGGACACATCTTGGAGCTCACTTTCAGCTTTCGGTGTTGCAGTCGCCGAGCACCGAGGATGAGAGGAAAGCTATGTTTCATGTGCCATATGCTAGTGCGGTTGGAAGCTTGATGTATGCGAGGTTTTCACACGTCCCGGTATCGCACATGCCGTGGGAGTAGTGAGTAGATATATGGCGAACCCTGGCATGGAGCATTGGTAGGCCGTCAAGTGGATATTGCGATATCTACGAGGCACAGTTGGTGTCAGTTTGCACTTTGACAGAGGTGATTGTGTGGTGCTAATAGGGTACTATGACTCAGATTATACTGGCGACAGGGATAGGCAGAGATCGACCACATTGTATGTTTATACAATAGGCACCGCAATAGTGTCATGGCGATTAGTCCTACATTCGGTGGTTGCGTTGTCTACCACGGAGGCCAAGTTGATTGCCCAGTGGAATCGGTGAAAGAGGCCAAGTATTTGAGATGTTTGCTAAAGGATTTGGGGATGCCGCAGAGATTATCATTGGATTTCATCGATAGCCAGAGTGCTATTCAACTTGCGAAGCATTAGGCTTATAGTTCGAGGATGAAGCACATTGACGTGTGTGATTGCTTCTTGAAGAAGGAGAGCAAGCAGATGGAGCTTCAGAACGTCTCGACTGAGAAGAACCCTGCAGATATGTTCACCAAGCCCATTCCCGTCATCAAGCTCAAGACATGCTTGAGCTTGATATATTTGGTAGCTTGAGGGTGTGGCACTGAAGGGCGCAGATTTCGAGACAACGAGGAGGTCCGTGGAATGACCATGTAGTTATGATCAAGGTAGAGCTCGGATGGAGTGCTACAGATTTTGTAGCAAGGTAGAGTGTTGTTTTTATCTACTACAAAGTCTTGGTGGGCCCCGTGCTTTTTGGAGCTGCTGGGTTTCACATAAGCAAAAAAACCAAAGAAGGGAGAGAAAAACCAAAAGGGGGCTGCTGTGTTTTTTCTCCACTGAGCGCTGGAAAGCAAAAAAACAAGGGGTTTCTTTTCCAGAGAGCTGAAAACACATAGGGGTGCTGCTGCCATATTGATTTTTCAGCGAGAAGAAAACCAGAGGCCGTTGGAATTTTCAGATAGAAACAGAGAAAGGAAAAGAGAGAGGTGTGTGCTACCAATTTCTTTGAGCTTTCGGGAGTTTAGAAGAGAGTAGATCTTCTAGGGTTTCTCTTTCTTTTCTTCTTCCTTTGTGAGATATGTGGGGGCTTGGAATTGCCAAGTTATTACTAACAAGAGTGTGAAGAAGAAGGTGTTGATGTAAGCTCGTGGGTTCTCCTTGATTATAATGGATCGTCTCGGAATGCTGGAGTAGGTTGTTCGCAATCGAATCAGTGTAAAATCCTCCGCCTCATTTACTTTCGGTTTATTGAGTATTGTTGTCATTTCGTTTACTAATTTGCGCTAACAAGATCCGAAGAGGGATGGGTTGTTTGGTTTGTTGTGTGAGCCGATTTTTCAAAGCTTAGCTTCCTAGCTAGTTGTGGGTTTGTTGTTCCGCGGGGTTCCAACGATTTTTCTCACAGTTTGTTCTACCACGATACAACAAAACATGTGTCAACCCCTCTTGTTGGGTCCAAAGAAATCATCAAAGATATTATATTCTTCTTGTTGAGTGAGTGCATGCAGGGTTATTAAGGGCATGTTTCTTTTCGCGAAAAGGAGCGAAGAAACGCAAAAAAAATTTACTGTTTCACGTCAAATCATTGCATTTTCATGTGATCTGTTCCTTTGCGCAGAAAATTTCGGGAGAAAGCGGGCTGTGCTGGGCGTCGACGTGGAGTCACGGGCTGCGCTTGCAGAATCCGCGCGAATTGCGCGGATTTCGCCCAAAATCCGGGGAAAGTTGCTTTGTGGGCCCCTTTCTCCTATCTCTCCTCTGTTTTGACCAATTGCAGCAACTCCCGCCAGATTTTATCCTCTTTTTAATTACAATTAACTAATTAGCGGGCCCCACATCAAACTTTCCCAAAGAACTTTCTCAACAAAAAAACACACAAACACAAGAAAGTTGTGTGGAGTCCACATATAATTCTCAAACCAAGTTTCCAACCCGTGGGCCCTACATCAAGATTCCACTAAGATTTACTATTCACAACAATAAATCCCAATCCATTCTCACCCAAAGAAACATTGTCACGCCCCGCTTCCCTAAAATGGAAGGTGAGACGTGAGGAGGTCCGCTCAGACGTGGAGCTGTGAAGCTGCAGTCTGATAAGCGTATAAAATATCAATTGGCAGGTCCTTGCAAGTGCGACACGGAACAACAATAATAACAAGGAAGGAGAGAGAGATAAAATATTCAATCTCAGAATGTCCACAATAAATTTCAACATCACAGAAAAGCCACCAGGCTAAAAGAAGAATCTAAAAGGAAAGTACAAGAGACTGAAAAGAGGCCTAAGGCATGGCCGACATAATACATAAGATCAACAAGAAAAGAGAGGTGCTACGCACCGACAGCCTAACAACGACTAAGCAGAAACAACAACCTCGAGAAGGAATTCTAGGACTGGTCTCCTATGTCCTCGAACTCAACACATGTAACATGTTCGTCCTCGACGACCAACTCTGGCTCACAATCTAACATGTGACACCCAAAAGAGAAAAGGGGCACATGTCAGCAAGTCTACAAGAGACTTGGGCAAGGAAACTGAAAGTAATGTAAACTAACAACCTAGCAGTTATAGTATGATGCATGGCATGGCAAGTATAGCATGGAAGTGACACGTAAAGGAAGTACAAGTAGCAAGTATATCACGGATGACAAGTATAACACGGACAAGTACAAGTCAAGTGGTTCACGTCAAGTGAACAGTCAAGTAAACAAGTTGTGCACAGAGATTCCGCCTGTTGGCTAGATCGGCTGATCGGGCCAACTCCTAAGCTCAAGTGACCGTTTATCTCTACCCCTCCACGTGTATCGAGCCAGGGCATTACCCCCGAACACGGAATGCTCGCTTCTGGAACACGAGCCAGGAAGTGTGTTTAACATGTATGGCGTAGGGTTATGCCCACGTATAGTGGGTGCCTAGCCGGAAACTAGTAGGTCGGGCATTGGCTATCAACCAACACATGGCCCGCTTCTGGAACACGAGCCAGTAAACACAAGTATTGTAGCGTGTGCTACAAATGCGACATTCAACATGGATGGCATGTAGTAAGGCGTACAGATAAGGAAAGCGTGACAGTTTAGTATGCATGATTAACAAGTTTAAAGAGTTGGATCTAGCTTCGTTGTCAAGCTAGATCAATTTAGGTGACGGATCTAGTTTCGTTGTCAAACTAGATCAAGTAGGCGTCTAGCCAGCTATCATTTCACTGACTAGTCTCTTTTACGCTAAAAACGAGGAAGTGGCCTAAAAACATGGCCCTACACAAGAGTTGGCAAGTTTCACTTGCCTGAAATACGTGCTGGTACCACAATTCTCAAAGTCCAATCTCATTTTCATAACGTCCAGAGCTCCGACGCTCAGTCCTACACCAGCCTACAGTCCCGTATTATTATCTTGGATTAGTGAGTTACAAAGCAGTAAAAACACAGTTTTTATCTTTTTAACATGCGGGTGTGGTTCCTACGGTTAGCAATATACCTTAACACGACGCGAGAGCTACTCTGGCGTCGGGTAGCGACGTCAGGGGTTGGATTCCGGTATCGTGTACGGTAACGGCGTCAGCTTAGAAACGGTAACGTGTCACGAAGAGCATATTATATCTGCGACATGGGTTATAATATAAGTTAAAAGTCTCTTACTCCCTACTAACATTAGATATATCCAATGTTAAGGTTATAAACATTCAGATAATATAGAAAAATAGCACTAGTCATATACTGTTGCCATATATATATAAATTTACCTAACATAGGGTTAATACTTACAAGGTAGTATATGGTTATAATTTCAAACTAACATATAATAATATATATATAATTTATAGGAGTATTGGTGCCAAGGCTTACAGTTGAAGGGTCTGGCTGCGGGTAGAAAACGATGGCACGTTAAGGGTGATGCGGCTTGGAGGAGACCACAGCGTGCGGCCATGCGAAGGAGGAGTTTGGCTGGAGCAAGCCGCCGGTAACTCGTGAGATAGGGCACCTGACAGGGGGAGGCCGGCCTACCGTGGTCGGAGGGAGCTATGGTGAGGAGATGGGTCGCCGGTCGAAGCGTTTGGTTGTGGATAACGGCGGGGCACCGGCCATGCTCAGGCGGGATATGACGGGAGCGAGGTCCAGCGGCACCGGAGGTTGTCGAGCGGCGCTGAGGGCGGGTCGAGCGGTGCTGAGGGCGGCGACGATCGCTCTGCGGAGAGATGGCCGGAGAGCGGTCCGACGATGGTGATAGGCCGTCGAGCGAGGGTTTAGGTCGGAGTGAGATGTTTGCGCGAGGATAGAACATTGCGGCGCTGGGACGTTTGCGTGATCAAAAGCCCTAGGCTAGCAGCGGTTTAAAAAGCTAGGTTTATTAACATGGGCCTCACGTGAATAGGTGGTGGGCCCCCATATGAATTGAGAGCAGGGAGGGTCTTATGCTACAAGGCTGTGAATGTGTTAGGTTCTATAAAGAAATATAATAACCCTAGGTCTAAAGAATAGTGTAGGGGCTGATCACGTGAGAGGCTCTTTCTCTCTCTCTCTTAGGGTTAACTATTCCTATATTATTATCTATAATATTTGAAAGTCCAAAATGTGTGTTGCGTGTCGGTTGGGCCAAGTTAAAAATAGGCTAGGTCAGATTAGGGTGTATCTTATTATCAATTAATTATTAGGGGGAAAGAATCTGTGGTACTTAGGGTTAAACCAATATTTAGATGGGGAAAACGTGAAAGTGTGTCAAACGAAGTTCAAAAATTGTGAAATAAATACGGGGGTGATCGGGACGACGAGATAAAGGTAACTAAGAAGACGGATCTCAATTTCGACGTCGAACGACGAAACTAAAAATAGAAGCGTCCTACGACAAAAGTGAAAATCACAACGTCTCTTTGAATAAGATCAAATCGTGGGAGAACGACCCGAGAATGTCGTTCCAAATTAGTGCCACAATTTAATACTCTCAGAGACGTTCACAACGACTTATCACACCAAAGTGTTCACAAACAAACAAAGTCTAAAATAAACACGTGCACGGTCAAAAGCACGTGCACAAACAAGATACGATCGGAAAGCGACCGTTACATCCTCCACACCTTAGAATAAAGTCCGTCCTCGGATTTTCTAACTATAAATATAACTCTAGCTAGACTAGTAGCTATCACAATCACATCACACCATAATTCACTCAGGTATATTACAAGTGCTTATATATGCACTAGGTAGTCAACCAATAACTCTGCTATCCTATATATATTCACGCACATATTTCAATCATATGTATACATCCCCTATATAACTACTACTTACCTAGCACAAAACAATAGTTCAGTCATTCACATAAGTTTAGTCTCATAGTAGCAAATACAATCATTGCTCTACGTATAGATGGCTACCTATGCACAAAACAAACACGGGTATACTACTCCCTAATATTTCCTAGTATACATCCAACACATCAATTCATGTAGTCACACCATACCATAATTAAATCAGGTTTTACTACATCTAATATGCATTCACCACTACTATAATTTCACAATATATAGTCATTCAAATGCATGCAAATAGTTCACCATATATTCGCATCACATACGGTCCTATAACTGTATTTACGACACGCCACACATACCATAGTCACCAATAACTATAACTAAGCACATATGTACCCGTGCAAGGTGCACACCGCACACGCTAACATTTCATTCACATATACCAATCATACCATTATATATCCAGCACATCCACACACCTAGTTTAGCTAGCACACATCGTTCACACAGGCAAGTCCTTAATAAATAACTATACCACAAGACCAACACCTATAACTATATACTGGTGTAGCGACCCACAATCATGTGCGTAGCACAACCAGGCACAAACAATCCTATCACTATACATACATCAAACATCGCTATATGCAACTACAGTCACACATAACAATATACTTAGAGTTTACCCACTCAAGCTTGAGTGAGACTCAATACACATATCAGAATATTCTATATACGTAACACGGCATTCATACCTATACCGATACCACTCCAATATTCATACGTCTACTAATACCACCATATACATACCATAAGTCAATCATACTTAATATGTAGTCAGGTAATACTCACATAGTCCAATCACTCTATATACCATAATAATAATAATACAGACATCAGCACACGTATAATTATAATACACTCCCTAATACATACGCATTCATCATATAGTCACATACATGAAACATATATATTCACACCATAGCCTACTAGCTATAATTTGTATACCAACATCTATACATACATAGTTTAAGGTGTGCAAAAGTCGTGTATACCTCACGGTATGCACGCATGCAACATCCCGTAAAGCAAGCAGTACCAATCAAAATTATAATCCTACTACCAGATGTATACCTCCAATATACTCATGCAACAAAACATAACTACTTACATTTAAGCACAATTCATATCTTCGTACGAGCACAAACTCACACGTACTAACATGTGGGTCACTTAATAGGCCTACTCACTTATCTATACGTTCACCTATTATTATCACACCTAACATACACAAAGCTTTACCAATCATTTTATTTCAACCATTACAGGTATCTCTAACTACATACACTCCATTAGATATTCCAACACTAACTCTTTATATACACATGCATCCCTAGTATGGTATATCTAACCACACACAAATCTATAAATACTAACACACAACCAACGTCATGATATCACGAATAACTCCGAGTATGTATATATCACACAATAGGCAAACATTAATACACTATGGGGGAGTACACTCATTCAAGCCCACGTACACAACTTGGGTACGTGCACTACGACTACGTCATAAGGTCCAAGGGCCTACTAACAACTTAGAGTCGACACAGACATTGACGAGCACTAAAGCCTAAGCAATAAAGGGAGGTCGAGGTCGAAAGCGTGACGAGGGAAGGATCGATAAGCACGAGTTCAGATAGGACGAATACGAGGAAACAACTTGGTTTGACGAAACATTGACTCAATGGTTATGTTTAGGTTGAGGGAAAGGGGAATGTAGTGATGCTTAAATAGGATACAGAAAGAAAATAGGGTGAATAGCATAAGCTAAAATACGTGGAGTTTGAAAACTGTCGTTCTCCCAAAAGTTAAAATCCTCGCCAGTAAAGAAATATTTGGGGATTGATAAAACGAGTTGTTCAAAATAAATTTGAGTCGAATATTCATAATAAGAGAAAATGGTCTATTGGTAAAAAAAATTTAAAAGGATGTAAAATCGTTTACACGAATATTAAGGACATGGTTTAGAAAATTTTATACGTCAGTAATTTAATATAATGTTGGCAAAAATTTTGGAATTTCAAAGAATGAAATTAAAGTAACTGAAGAATTGAAGCTCGTTTTAAACGCTTTCAAAGTCTTTAAGCCAGAGAAGAATTTAAAATAATCAATATTGGAACTACTTTTAAAGGAACCATGATGTGCCAAAAATAAAACTGGTTTACACAAAGATTTAAAATCAAATCATGGAGGATCTAAATCAGGAAGTGGTCATGAAATAGTTATTTTACAAAAGTTATGAAACTGGGAAAACGGTGAGCGTAACATCGTTTGGCTGAAAACTAAAATCCCAGGTGACTTGAAAAGTATTAAAAAGGAAGCACAATGTGTCGTTTGAATGGCGTAAATAAGAAAATGAAATTATAAGTCGAATTGGACAAAATAAAAGTACGGTTCAGAAATTAATATATGAAGGGAAAGTGTATTTCCATAGGTACAAAAGTGTAGGCTGGGAAGATAACATAAGCTAGTATCCAAAATTTCGACAAAAGTTTTAAGAATTCAAGTCAACGAAGGAGTATGAAATATATAAGATATATATATTAAAAATTGAGCAAATTCAAACTTAGGGAAAGAGGAAATCGAAAACTACTTTCAGAAGATTCAAGGTTTGTAATGGAGAGGCTCGAAAATTGACGACAATCGTTATGAGGCGATCTCGTGAATCGAGGCAAGGAAATGGTCGGATGATCAAATCATACATACGCCTAGGATATGAATCAGGAAAGTCTACGGAAACTCCTACGGTCGACCAACTAAAGAATAAGAACTATGCGCTAAGACCTTCTAAAGAGCTAGACGGTAATGAAATGCGTTCAGCTTGGTCTGAAATCGATGAACCCAAGCGAGAGACCAAAGAATTCTAGAAGTCTATCCTAGTCAAAGCTAGACAGGAACCACTAAGTTAACTCTTAGGACAATCAAACAAATCACTAACATGGAGTCTAGCTAGGGTCCTGATCTAATGGGTTCCTACTAAGCTGAGACAGATGCCCTAACACGTCTACCAGCTACCTAAGGCATAGGAACGCAAAAAAAAACTAGACTCGAGGCTTATAAATTGGATGTTCTAATTTATTTAATGGACATTCCATAATTATTATCATTGTTCCGATAGCATACATTTGCAAATGGACCTGCATGGGCCACCAATAAAACCTGTCACGCCCCGCTTCCCTAAAATGGAAGGCGAGACGTGAGGAGGTCCGCTCAGACGTGGAGCTGTGAAGCTGCAGTCTGATAAGCGTATAAAATATCAATTGGCAGGTCCTTGCAAGTGCGACACGGAACAACAATAATAACAAGGAAGGAGAGAGAGATAAAATATTCAATCTCAGAATGTCCACAATAAATTTCAACATCACAGAAAAGCCACCAGGCTAAAAGAACAATCTAAAAGGAAAGTACAAGAGACTGAAAAGAGGGCTAAGGCATGGCCGACATAATACATAACATCAACAAGAAAAGAGAGGTGCTACGCACCGACAGCCTAACAACGACTAAGCAGAAACAACAACCTCGAGAAGGAATTCTAGGACTGGTCTCCTATGTCCTCGAACTCAACACCTGTAACCTGTTCGTCCTCGACGACCAACTCTGGCTCACAATCTAACATGTGACACCCAAAAGAGAAAAGGGGCACATGTCAGCAAGTCTACAAGAGACTTGGGCAAGGAAACTGAAAGTAATGTAAACTAACAACCTAGCAGTTATAGTATGATCCATGG
This sequence comes from Scilla litardierei, assembly GCA_030789695.1. Lineage (NCBI taxonomy): Eukaryota > Viridiplantae > Streptophyta > Magnoliopsida > Asparagales > Asparagaceae > Scilla > Scilla litardierei. The sequence continues at coordinate 330,949,154 of CM061142.1, forward strand.
CATGGCAAGTATAGCATGGAAGTGACAAGTAAAGGAAGTACAAGTAGCAAGTATATCACGGATGACAAGTATAACACGGACAAGTACAAGTCAAGTGGTTCACGTCAAGTGAACAGTCAAGTAAACAAGTTGTGCACAGAGATTCCGCCTGTTGGCTAGATCGGCTAATCGGGCCAACTCCTAAGCTCAAGTGACCGTTTATCTCTACCCCTCCACGTATATCGAGCCAGGGCATTACCCCCGAACACGGAATGCTCGCTTCTGGAACACGAGCCAGGAAGGGTGTTTAACATGTATGGCGTAGGGTTATGCCCACGTATAGTGGGTGCCTAGCCGGAAACTAGTAGGTCGGGCATTGGCTATCAACCAACACATGGCCCGCTTCTGGAACACGAGCCAGGAAACACAAGTATTGTAGCGTGTGCTTCAAATGCGACATTCAACATGGATGGCATGTAGTAAGGCGTACAGATAAGGAAAGCAAACGTGACAGTTTAGTATGCATGATTAACAAGTTTAAAGAGTTGGATCTAGCTTCTTTGTCAAGCTAGATCAATTTAGGTGACGGATCTAGTTTCGTTGTCAAACTAGATCAAGTAGGCGTCTAGCCAGCTATCATTTCACTGACTAGTCTCTTTTACGCTAAAAACGAGGAAGTGGCCTAAAAACATGGCCCTACACAAGAGTTGGCAAGTTTCACTTGCCTGAAATACGTGCTGGTACCACAATTCTCAAAGTCCAATCTCATTTTCATAACGTCCAGAGCTCCGACGCTCAGTCCTACACCAGCCTACAGTCCCGTATTATTATCTTAGATTAGTGAGTTACAAAGCAGTAAAAACACAGTTTTTATCTTTTTAACAAGCGGTTGTGGGTTCCTACGGTTAGCAATATACCTTAACATGACGCGAGAGCTACTCTGGCGTCGGGTAGCGACGTCAGGGGTAGGATTCCGGTATCGTGTATTGTAACGGCGTCAGCTTAGAAACGGTAACGTGTCACGAAGAGCATATTATATCTGCGACATGGGTTATAATATAAGTTAAAAGTCTCTTACTCCCTACTAACATTAGATATATCCAATGTTAAGGTTATAAACATTTAGATAATATAGAAAAATAGCACTAGTCATATACTGTTGCCATATATATATAAATTTACCTAACATAGGGTTAATACTTACAAGGTAGTATATGGTTATAATTTCAAACTAACATATAATAATATATATATAATTTATAGGAGTATTGGTGCCAAGGCTTACAGTTAAAGGTTCTGGCTGCGCGTAGAAAACGATGGCACGTTAAGGGTGATGCGGCTTGGAGGAGACCACAGCGTGCGGCCATGCGAAGGAGGAGTTTGGCCGGAGCAAGCCGCCGGCAACTCGTGAGATAGGGCACCGGACAGGGGGAGGCCGGCCTACCGTGGTCAGAGGGATCTATGGTGAGGAGATGGGCCGCCGGTCGAAGCGTTTGGGTGCGGATAACGGCGGGGCACCGGCCATGCTCAGGCAAGATATGACGGGAGCGAGGTCCGGCGGCACCGGAGGTTGTCGAGTGGCGCTGAGGGCGGGTCGAGCGGTGATGAGGGCGGCGACGATCGCTCTGCGGAGAGATGGCCGGAGAGCGGTCCGACGATGGTGATAGGCCGCCGAGCGAGGGTTTAGGTCGGAGTGAGATGTTTGCGCGAGGATAGAACATTGCGGCGCTGGGACGTTTGCGTGATCAAAAGCCCTAGGCTAGCAGCGGTTTAAAAAGCTAGGGTTATTAACATGGGCCTCACGTGAATAGGTGGTGGGCCCCCATATGAATTGAGAGCAGGGAGGGTCTTATGCTACAAGGCTGTGAATGTGTTAGGTTCTATAAAGAAATATAATAACCCTAGGTCTAAAGAATAGTGTAGGGGCTGATCACGTGAGAGGCTCTTTCTCTCTCTCTCTTAGGGTTAACTATTCCTATATTATTATCTATAAGATTTGAAAGTCCAAAATGTGTGTTGCGTGCCGGTTGGGCCAAGTTAAAAATAGGCTAGGTCAGTATTAGGGTGTATCTTATTATCAATTAATTATTAGGGGGAAAGAATGTGTGGTACTTAGGGTTAAACCAATATTTAGATGGGGAAAACGTGAAAGTGTGTCAAACGAAGTTCAAAAATTGTGAAATAAATACTGGGGTGATCGGGACGACGAGATAAAGGTAACTAAGAAGACGGATCTCAATTTCGACGTCAAACGACGAAACTAAAAATAGAAGCGTCCTACGACAAAAGTGAAAATCACAACGTCTCTTTGAATAAGATCAAATCGTGGGAGAACGACCCGAGAATGTCGTTCCAAATTAGTGCCACAATTTAATACTCTCAGAAACGTTCACAACGACTTATCACACCAAAGTGTTCACAAACAAACAAAGTCTAAAATAAACACGTGCACGGTCAAAAGCACGTGCACGAACATGATACGATCGGAAAGCGACCGTTACATCCTCCACACCTTAGAATAAAGTCCGTCCTCGGACTTTCTAACTATAAATATAACTCTAGCTAGACTAGTAGCTATCACAATCACATCACACCATAATTCACTCAGGTATATTACAAGTGCTTATATATGCACTAGGTAGTCAACCAATAACTCTGCTATCCTATATATATTCACGCACATATTTCAATCATATGTATACATCCCCTATATAACTACTACTTACCTAGCACAAAACAATAGTTCAGTCATTCACATAAGTTTAGTCTCATAGTAGCAAATACAATCATTGCTCTACGTATAGATGGCTACCTATGCACAAAACAAACACGGGTATACTACTCCCTAATATTTCCTAGTATACATCCAACACATCAATTCATGTAGTCACACCATACCATAATTAAATCAGGTTTTACTACATCTAATATGCATTCACCACTACTATAATTTCACAATATATAGTCATTCAAATGCATGCAAATAGTTCACCATATATTCGCATCACATACGGTCCTATAACTGTATTTACGACACGCCACACATACCATAGTCACCAATAACTATAACTAAGCACATACATACCCGTGCAAGGTGCACACCGCACACGCTAACATTTCATTCACATATACCAATCATACCATTATATATCCAGCACATCCACACACCTAGTTTAGCTAGCACACATCGTTCACACAGGCAAGTCCTTAATAAATAACTATACCACAAGACCAACACCTATAACTATATACTGGTGTAGCGACCCACAATCATGTGCGTAGCACAACCAGGCACAAACAATCCTATCACTATACATACATCAAACATCGCTATATGCAACTACAGTCACACATAACAATATACTTAGAGTTTACCCACTCAAGCTTGAGTGAGACTCAATACACATATCAGAATATTCTATATACGTAACACGACATTCATACCTATACCAATACCACTCCAATATTCATACGTCTACTAATACCACCATATACATACCATAAGTCAATCACACTTAATATGTAGTCAGGTAATACTCGCATAGTCCAATCACTCTATATACCATAATAATAATAATACAGACATCAGCACACGTATAATTATAATACACTCCCTAATACATACGCATTCATCGTATAGTCACATACATGAAACATATATATTCACACCATAGCCTACTAGCTATAATTTGTATACCAACATCTATACATACATAGTTTAAGGTGTGCAAAAGTCGTGTATACCTCACGGTATGCACGCATGCAACATCCCGTAAAGCAAGCAGTACCAATCAAAATTATAATCCTACTACCAGATGTATACCTCCAATATACTCATGCAACAAAACATAACTACTTACATTTAAGCACAATTCATATCTTCGTACGAGCACAAACTCACACGTACTAACATGTGGGTCACTTAATAGGCCTACTCACTTATCTATACGTTCACCTATTATTATCACACTTAACATACACAAAGCTTTACCAATCATTTTATTTCAACCATTACAGGTATCTCTAACTACATACACTCCATTAGATATTCCAACACTAACTCTTTATATACACATGCATCCCTAGTATGGTATATCTAACCACACACAAATCTATAAATACTAACACACAACCAACGTCATGATATCACGAATAACTCCGAGTATGTATATATCACACAATAGGCAAACATTAATACACTATGGGGGAGTACACTCATTCAAGCCCACGTACACAACTTGGGTACGTGCACTACGACTACGTCATAAGGACCAAGGGCCTACTAACAACTTAGAGTCGACACAGACATTGACGAGCACTAAAGCCTAAGCAATAGAGGGAGGTCGAGGTCGAAAGCGTTACGAGGGAAGGATCGATAAGCACGAGTTCAGATAGGACGAATACGAGGAAACAACTTGGTTTGACGAAACATTGACTCAATGGTTATGTTTAGGTTGAGGGAAAGGGGAATGTAGTGATGCTTAAATAGGATACAGAAAGAAAATAGGGTGAATAGCATAAGCTAAAATACGTGGAGTTTGAAAACTGTCGTTCTCCCAAAAGTTAAAATCCTCGCCTGTAAAGAAATATTTGGGGATTGATAAAACGAGTTGTTCAAAATAAATTTGAGTCGAATATTCATAATAAGAGAAAATGGTCTATTGGTAAAAAAAATTTAAAAGGATGTAAAATCGTTTACACGAATATTAAGGACATGGTTTAGAAAATTTTATACGTCAGTAATTTAATATAATGTTGGCAAAAATTTTGGAATTTCAAAGAATGAAATTAAAGTAACTGAAGAATTGAAGCTCGTTTTAAACGCTTTCAAAGTCTTTAAGCCAGAGAAGAATTTAAAATAATCAATATTGGAACTACTTTTAAAGGAACCAGGATGTGCGAAAAATAAAACTGGTTTACACAAAGCTTTAAAATCAAATCATGGAGGATCTAAATCAGGAAGTGGTCATGAAATAGTTATTTTACAAAAGTTATGAAACAGGGAAAACGGTGAGCGTAACATCGTCTGGCTGAAAACTAAAATCCCAGGTGACCTGAAAAGTATTAAAAAGGAAGCGCGATGTGTCGTTTGAATGGCGTAAATAAGAAAAGGAAATTATAAGTCGAATTGGACAAAATAAAAGTACGGTTCAGAAATTAATATATGAAGGGAAAGTGTATTTCCATAGGTACAAAAGTGTAGGCTGGGAAGATAACATAAGCTAGTATCCAAAATTTCGACAAAAGTTTTAAGAATTCAAGTCAACGAAGGAGTATGAAATATATAAGATATATATATTAAAAATTGAGCAAATTCAAACTTAGGGAAAGAGGAAATCGAAAACTACTTTCAGAAGATTCAAGGTTTGTAATGGAGAGGCTCGAAAATTGACGACGATCGTCATGAGGCGATCTCGTGAATCGAGGCAAGGAAATGGTCGGATGATCAAATCATACATACGCCTAGGATATGAATCAGGAAAGTCTACGGAAACTCCTACGGTCGACCAACTAAAGATTAAGAACTAGGCGCTAAGACCTTCTAAAGAGCTAGACTGTAATGAAATGCGTTCAGCTTGGTCCGAAATCGATGAACCCAAGCGAGAGACCAAAGAATTCTAGAAGTCTATCCTAGTCAAAGCTAGACAGGAACCACTAAGGTAACTCTTAGGACAATCAAACAAATCACTAACATGGAGTCTAGCTAGGGTCCTGATCTAATGGGTTCCTACTAAGCTGATAAAGATGCCCTAACACGTCTACCAGCTACCTAAGGCATAGGAACGCAAAAAAAAAACTAGACTCGAGGCTTATAAATTGGATGTTCTAATTTATTTAATGGACATTCCATAATTATTATCATTGTTCCGATAGCTCACATTTGCAAATGGACCTGCATGGGCCACCAATAAAACCTGTCACGCCCCGCTTCCCTAAAATGGAAGGCGAGACGTGATGAGGTCCGCTCAGACGTGGAGCTGTGAAGCTGCAGTCTGATAAGCGTATAAAATATCAATTGGCAGGTCCTTGCAAGTGCGACACGGAACAACAATAATAACAAGGAAGGAGAGAGAGATAAAATATTCAATCTCAGAATGTCCACAATAAATTTCAACATCACAGAAAAGCCACCAGGCTAAAAGAAGAATCTAAAAGGAAAGTACAAGAGTCTGAAAAGAGGCCTAAGGCATGGCCGACATAATACATAACATCAACAAGAAAAGAGAGGTGCTACGCACCGACAGCCTAACAACGACTAAGCAGAAACAACAACCTCGAGAAGGAATTCTAGGACTGGTCTCCTATGTCCTCGAACTCAACACCTGTAACCTGTTCGTCCTCGACGACCAACTCTGGCTCACAATCTAACATGTGACACCCAAAAGAGAAAAGGGGCACATGTCAGCAAGTCTACAAGAGACTTGGGCAAGGAAACTGAAAGTAATGTAAACTAACAACCTAGCAGTTATAGTATGATGCATGGCATGGCAAGTATAGCATGGAAGTGACAAGTAAAGGAAGTACAAGTAGCAAGTATATCACGGATGACAAGTATAACACGGACAAGTACAAGTCAAGTGGTTCACGTCAAGTGAACAGTCAAGTAAACAAGTTGTGCACAGAGATTCCGCCTGTTGGCTAGATCGGCTGATCGGGCCAACTCCTAAGCTCAAGTGACCGTTTATCTCTACCCCTCCACGTGTATCGAGCCAGGGCATTACCCCCGAACACGGAATGCTCGCTTCTGGAACACGAGCCAGGAAGTGTGTTTAACATGTATGGCGTAGGGTTATGCCCACGTATAGTGGGTGCCTAGCCGGAAACTAGTAGGTCAGGCATTGGCTATCAACCAACACATGGCCCGCTTCTGGAACACGAGCCAGGAAACACAAGTATTGTAGCGTGTGCTACAAATGCGACATTCAACATGGATGGCATGTAGTAAGGCGTACAGATAAGGAAAGCAAACGTGACAGTTTAGTATGCATGATTAACAAGTTTAAAGAGTTGGATCTAGCTTCGTTGTCAAGCTAGATCAATTTAGGTGACGGATCTAGTTTCGTTGTCAAACTAGATCAAGTAGGCGTCTAGCCAGCTATCATTTCACTGACTAGTCTCTTTTACGCTAAAAACGAGGAAGTGGCCTAAAAACATGGCCCTACACAAGAGTTGGCAAGTTTCACTTGCCTGAAATACGTGCTGGTACCACAATTCTCAAAGTCCAATCTCATTTTCATAACGTCCAGAGCTCCGACGCTGAGTCCTACACCAGCCTACAGTCCCGTATTATTATCTTGGATTAGTGAGTTACAAAGCAGTAAAAACACAGTTTTTATCTTTTTAACATGCGGGTGTGGGTTCCTACGGTTAGCAATAAACCTTAACACGACGCGAGAGCTACTCTGGCGTCGGGTAGCGACGTCAGGGGTTGGATTCCGGTATCGTGTACGGTAACTGCGTCAGCTTAGAAACGGTAACGTGTCACGAAGAGCATATTATATCTGTGACATGGGTTATAATATAAGTTAAAAGTCTCTTACTCCCTACTAACATTAGATATATCCAATGTTAAGGTTATAAACATTCAGATAATATAGAAAAATAGCACTAGTCATATACTGTTGCCATATATATATAAATTTACCTAACATAGGGTTAATACTTACAAGGTAGTATATGGTTATAATTTCAAACTAACATATAATAATATATATATATATAATTTATAGGAGTATTGGTGCCAAGGCTTACAGTTGAAGGGTCTGGCTGCGGGTAGAAAACGATGGCACGTTAAGGGTGATGCGGCTTGGAGGAGACCACAGCGTGCGGCCATGCGAAGGAGGAGTTTGGCCGGAGCAAGCCGCCGGCAACTCGTGAGATAGGGCACCGGACAGGGGGAGACCGGTCTACCGTGGTCGGAGGGAGCTATGGTGAGGAGATGGGCCGCCGGTCGAAGCGTTTGGGTGCAGATAACGGCGGGGAACCGGCCATGCTCAGGCGGGATATGACGGGAGCGAGGTCCGGCGGCACCGGAGGTTGTCGAGCGGCGCTGAGGGCGGGTCGAGCGGTGCTGAGGTCGGCGACGATCGCTCTGCGGAGAGATGGCCGGAGAGCGGTCCGACGATGGTGATAGGCCGCCGAGCGAGGGTTTAGGTCGGAGTGAGATGTTTGCGCGAGGATAGAACATTGCGGCGCTGGGACGTTTGCGTGATCAAAAGCCCTAGGCTAGCAGCGGTTTAAAAAGCTAGGGTTATTAACATGGGCCTCACGTGAATAGGTGGTGGGCCCCCATATGAATTGAGAGCAGGGAGGGTCTTATGCTACAAGGCTGTGAATGTGTTAGGTTCTATAAAGAAATATAATAACCCTAGGTCTAAAGAATAGTGTAGGGGCTGATCACGTGAGAGGCTCTTTCTCTCTCTCTCTTAGGGTTAACTATTCCTATATTATTATCTATAAGATTTGAAAGTCCAAAATGTGTGTTGCGTGCCGGTTGGGCCAAGTTAAAAATAGGCTAGGTCAGTATTAGGGTGTATCTTATTATCAATTAATTATTAGGGGGAAAGAATCTGTGGTACTTAGGGTTAAACCAATATTTAGATGGGGAAAACGTGAAAGTGTGTCAAACGAAGTTCAAAAATTGTGAAATAAATACTGGGGTGATCGGGACGACGAGATAAAGGTAACTAAGAAGACGGATCTCAATTTCGACGTCGAACGACGAAACTAAAAATAGAAGCGTCCTACGACAAAAGTGAAAATCACAACGTCTCTTTGAATAAGATCAAATCGTGGGAGAACGACCCGAGAATGTCGTTCCAAATTAGTGCCACAATTTAATACTCTCAGAAACGTTCACAACGACTTATCACACCAAAGTGTTCACAAACAAACAAAGTCTAAAATAAACACGTGCACGGTCAAAAGCACGTGCACGAACATGATACGATCGGAAAGCGACCGTTACATCCTCCACACCTTAGAATAAAGTCCGTCCTCGGACTTTCTAACTATAAATATAACTCTAGCTAGACTAGTAGCTATCACAATCACATCACACCATAATTCACTCAGGTATATTACAAGTGCTTATATATGCACTAGGTAGTCAACCAATAACTCTGCTATCCTATATATATTCACGCACATATTTCAATCATATGTATACATCCCCTATATAACTACTACTTACCTAGCACAAAACAATAGTTCAGTCATTCACATAAGTTTAGTCTCATAGTAGCAAATACAATCATTGCTCTACGTATAGATGGCTACCTATGCACAAAACAAACACGGGTATACTACTCCCTAATATTTCCTAGTATACATCCAACACATCAATTCATGTAGTCACACCATACCATAATTAAATCAAGTTTTACTACATCTAATATGCATTCACCACTACTATAATTTCACAATATATAGTCATTCAAATGCATGCAAATAGTTCACCATATATTCGCATCACATACGGTCCTATAACTGTATTTACGACACGCCACACATACCAAAGTCACCAATAACTATAACTAAGCACATATGTACCCGTGCAAGGTGCACACCGCACACGCTAACATTTCATTCACATATACCAATCATACCATTATATATCCAGCACATCCACACACCTAGTTTAGCTAGCACACATCGTTCACACAGGCAAGTCCTTAATAAATAACTATACCACAAGACCAACACCTATAACTATATACTGGTGTAGCGACCCACAATCATGTGCATAGCACAACCAGGCACAAACAATCCTATCACTATACATACATCAAACATCGCTATATGCAACTACAGTCACACATAACAATATACTTAGAGTTTACCCACTCAAGCTTGAGTGAGACTCAATACACATATCAGAATATTCTATATACGTAACACGGCATTCATACCTATACCAATACCACTCCAATATTCATACGTCTACTAATACCACCATATACATACCATAAGTCAATCACACTTAATATGTAGTCAGGTAATACTCACATAGTCCAATCACTCTATATACCATAATAATAATAATACAGACATCAGCACACGTATAATTATAATACACTCCCTAATACATACGCATTCATCGTATGGTCACATACATGAAACATATATATTCACACCATAGCCTACTAGCTATAATTTGTATACCAACATCTATACATACATAGTTTAAGGTGTGCAAAAGTCGTGTATACCTCACGGTATGCACGCATGCAACATCCCGTAAAGCAAGCAGTACCAATCAAAATTATAATCCTACTACCAGATGTATACCTCCAATATACTCATGCAACAAAACATAACTACTTACATTTAAGCACAATTCATATCTTCGTACGAGCACATACTCACACGTACTAACATGTGGGTCACTTAATAGGCCTACTCACTTATCTATACGTTCACCTATTATTATCACACCTAACATACACAAAGCTTTACCAATCATTTTATTTCAACCATTACAGGTATCTCTAACTACATACACTCCATTAGATATTCCAACACTAACTCTTTATATACACATGCATCCCTAGTATGGTATATCTAACCACACACAAATCTTTAAATACTAACACACAACCAACGTCATGATATCACGAATAACTCCGAGTATGTATATATCACACAATAGGCAAATATTAATACACTATGGGGGAGTACACTCATTCAAGCCCACGTACACAACTTGGGTATTTGCACTACGACTACGTCATAAGGTCCAAGGGCCTACTAACAACTTAGAGTCGACACAGACATTGACGAGCACTAAAGCCTAAGCAATAGAGGGAGGTCGAGGTCGAAAGCGTGACGAGGGAAGGATCGATAAGCACGAGTTCAGATAGGACGAATACGAGGAAACAACTTGGTTAGACGAAACATTGACTCAATGGTGATGTTTAGGTTGAGGGAAATGGGAATGTAGTGATGCTTAAAGAGGATACAGAAAGAAAATAGGGTGAATAGCATAAGCTAAAATACGTGGAGTTTGAAAACTGTCGTTCTCCCAAAAGTTAAAATCCTCGCTTGTAAAGAAATATTTGGGGATTGATAAAACGAGTTGTTCAAAATAAATTTGAGTCGAATATTCATAATAAGAGAAAATGGTCTATTGGTAAAAAAAATTTAAAAGGATGTAAAATCGTTTACACGAATATTAAGGACATGGTTTAGAAAATTTTATACGTCAGTAATTTAATATAATGTTGGCAAAAATTTTGGAATTTCAAAGAATGAAATTAAAGTAACTGAAGAATTGAAGCTCGTTTTAAACGCTTTCAAAGTCTTTAAGCCAGAGAAGAATTTAAAATAATCAATATTGGAACTACTTTTAAAGGAACCAGGATGTGCGAAAAATAAAACTGGTTTACACAAAGCTTTAAAATCAAATCATGGAGGATCTAAATCAGGAAGTGGTCATGAAATAGTTATTTTACAAAAGTTATGAAACAGGGAAAACGGTGAGCGTAACATCGTCTGGCTGAAAACTAAAATCCCAAGTGACTTGAAAAGTATTAAAAAGGAAGCGTGATGTGTCGTTTGAATGGCGTAAATAAGAAAAGGAAATTATAAGTCGAATTGGACAAAATAAAAGTACGGTTCAGAAATTAATATATGAAGGGAAAGTGTATTTCCATAGGTACAAAAGTGTAGGCTGGGAAGATAACATAAGCTAGTATCCAAAATTTCGACAAAAGTTTTAAGAATTCAAGTCAACGAAGGAGTATGAAATATATAAGATATATATATTAAAAATTGAGCAAATTCAAACTTAGGGAAAGAGGAAATCGAAAACTACTTTCAGAAGATTCAAGGTTTGTAATGGAGAGGCTCGAAAATTGACGACGATCGTCATGAGGCGATCTCGTGAATCGAGGCAAGGAAATGGTCGGATGATCAAATCATACATACGCCTAGGATATGAATCAGGAAAGTCTACGGAAACTCCTACGGTCGACCAACTAAAGATTAATAACTAGGCGCTAAGACCTTCTAAAGAGCTAGACGGTAATGAAATGCGTTCAGCTTGGTCCGAAATCGATGAACCCAAGCGAGAGACCAAAGAATTCTAGAAGTCTATCCTAGTCAAAGCTAGACAGGAACCACTAAGGTAACTCTTAGGACAATCAAACAAATCACTAACATGGAGTCTAGCTAGGGTCCTGATCTAATGGGTTCCTACTAAGCTGATAAAGATGCCCTAACACGTCTACCAGCTACCTAAGGCATAGGAACGCAAAAAAAACTAGACTCGAGGCTTATAAATTGGATGTTCTAATTTATTTAATGGACATTCCATAATTATTATCATTGTTCTGATAGCTCACATTTGCAAATGGACCTGCATGGGCCACCAATAAAACCTGTCACGCCCCGCTTCCCTAAAATGGAAGGCGAGACGTGATGAGGTCCGCTCAGACGTGGAGCTGTGAAGCTGCAGTCTGATAAGCGTATAAAATATCAATTGGCAGGTCCTTGCAAGTGCGACACGGAACAACAATAATAACAAGGAAGGAGAGAGAGATAAAATATTCAATCTCAGAATGTCCACAATAAATTTCAACATCACAGAAAAGCCAGCAGGCTAAAAGAAGAATCTAAAAGGAAAGTACAAGAGACTGAAAAGAGGCCTAAGGCATGGCCGACATAATACATAACGTCAACAAGAAAAGAGAGGTGCTACGCACCGACAGCCTAACAACGACTAAGCAGAAACAACAACCTCGAGAAGGAATTCTAGGACTGGTCTCCTATGTCCTCGAACTCAACACCTGTAACCTGTTCGTCCTCGACGACCAACTCTGGCTCACAATCTAACATGTGACACCCAAAAGAGAAAAGGGGCACATGTCAGCAAGTCTACAAGAGACTTGGGCAAGGAAACTGAAAGTAATGTAAACTAACAACCTAGCAGTTATAGTATGATGCATGGCATGGCAAGTATAGCATGGAAGTGACACGTAAAGGAAGTACAAGTAGCAAGTATATCACGGATGACAAGTATAACACGGACAAGTACAAGTCAAGTGGTTCACGTCAAGTGAACAGTCAAGTAAACAAGTTGTGCACAGAGATTCCGCCTGTTGGCTAGATCGGCTGATCGGGCCAACTCCTAAGCTCAAGTGACCGTTTATCTCTACCCCTCCACGTGTATCGAGACAGGGCATTACCCCCGAACACGGAATGCTCGCTTCTGGAACACGAGCCAGGAAGTGTGTTTAACATGTATGGCGTAGGGTTATGCCCACGTATAGTGGGTGCCTAGCCGGAAACTAGTAGGTCGGGCATTGGCTATCAACCAACACATGGCCCGCTTCTGGAACACGAGCCAGGAAACACAAGTATTGTAGCGTGTGCTACAAATGCGACATTCAACATGGATGGCATGTAGTAAGGCGTACAAATAAGGAAAACAAACGTGACAGTTTAGTATGCATGATTAACAAGTTTAAAGAGTTGGATCTAGCTTCGTTGTCAAGCTAGATCAATTTAGGTGACAAATCTAGTTTCGTTGTCAAACTAGATCAAGTAGGCGTCTAGCCAGCTATCATTTCACTGACTAGTCTCTTTTACGCTAAAAACGAGGAAGTGGCCTAAAAACATGGCCCTACACAAGAGTTGGCAAGTTTCACTTGCCTGAAATACGTGCTGGTACCACAATTCTCAAAGTCCAATCTCATTTTCATAACGTCCAGAGCTCCAACGCTCAGTCCTACACCAGCCTACAGTCCCGTATTATTATCTTGGATTAGTGAGTTACAAAGCAGTAAAAACACAGTTTTTATCTTTTTAACATGCGGGTGTGGGTTCCTACGGTTAGCAATATACCTTAACACGATGCGAGAGCTACTCTGGCGTCGGGTAGCGACGTCAGGGGTTGGATTCCGGTATCGTGTACGGTAACTGCGTCAGCTTAGAAACGGTAACGTGTCACGAAGAGCATATTATATCTGCGACATGGGTTATAATATAAGTTAAAAGTCTCTTACTCCCTACTAACATTAGATATATCCAATGTTAAGGTTATAAACATTCAGATAATATAGAAAAATAGCACTAGTCATATACTGTTGCCATATATATATAAATTTACCTAACATAGGGTTAATACTTACAAGGTAGTATATGGTTATAATTTCAAACTAACATATAATAATATATATATATAATTTATAGGAGTATTGGTGCCAAGGCTTACAGTTGAAGGGTCTGGCTGCGGGTAGAAAACGATGGCACGTTAAGGGTGATGCGGCTTGGAGGAGACCACAGCGTGCGGCCATGCGAAGGAGGAGTTTGGCCGGAGCAAGCCGCCGGCAACTCGTGAGATAGGGCACCGGACAGGGGGAGGCCGGCCTACCGTGGTCGGAGGGAGCTATGGTGAGGAGATGGGCCGCCGGTCGAAGCGTTTGGGTGCGGATAACGGCGGGGCACCGGCCATGCTCAGGCGGGATATGACGGGAGCGAGGTCCGGCGGCACCGGAGGTTGTCGAGCGGCGCTGAGGGCGGGTCGAGCGGTGCTGAGGGCGGCGACGATCGCTCTGCGGAGAGATGGCCGGAGAGCGGTCCGACGATGGTGATAGGCCGCCGAGCGAGGGTTTAGGTCGGAGTGAGATGTTTGCGCGAGGATAGAACATTGCGGCGCTGGGACGTTTGCGTGATCAAAAGCCCTAGGCTAGCAGCGGTTTAAAAAGCTAGGTTTATTAACATGGGCCTCACGTGAATAGGTGGTGGGCCCCCATATGAATTGAGAGCAGGGAGGGTCTTATGCTACAAGGCTGTGAATGTGTTAGGTTCTATAAAGAAATATAATAACCCTAGGTCTAAAGAATAGTGTAGGGGCTGATCACGTGAGAGGCTCTTTCTCTCTCTCTCTCTTAGGGTTAACTATTCCTATATTATTATCTATAAGATTTGAAAGTCCAAAATGTGTGTTGCGTGCCGGTTGGGCCAAGTTAAAAATAGGCTAGGTCAGTATTAGGGTGTATCTTATTATCAATTAATTATTAGGGGGAAAGAATCTGTGGTACCTAGGGTTAAACCAATATTTAGATGGGGAAAACGTGAAAGTGTGTCAAACGAAGTTCAAAAATTGTGAAATAAATACTGGGGTGATCGGGACGACGAGATAAAGGTAACTAAGAAGACGGATCTCAATTTCGACGTCAAACGACGAAACTAAAAATAGAAGCGTCCTACGACAAAAGTGAAAATCACAACGTCTCTTTGAATAAGATCAAATCGTGGGAGAACGGCCCGAGAATGTCGTTCCAAATTAGTGCCACAATTTAATACTCTCAGAGACGTTCACAATGACTTATCACACCAAAGTGTTCACAAACAAACAAAGTCTAAAATAAACACGTGCACGGTCAAAAGCACGTGCACGAACAAGATACGATCGGAAAGCGACCGTTACAAACATGCCCTAAGTCACCTGAGACTGTGAGATGATAATCTCCATCGACTTCGTTAATGCCTCATGTATAAAACATACTGAACATAATGAACATACGATGCAATTATGTTAACATTTTGCTTAAAAAGTAGTTCTTCTTCTTCTTCTTCTTCCCTTCATCATACTTGGAGTTAACATAAGTTAGCACTGATCAAATAGATTTGTTAACCCTGGCTTTCCCTAAAATTAAAATAGGTAAATGTTAAATGCATCAAACATACAAATTAAATAAAATAAATCAATTGATATTTTCATATTCTACCTCCATCTCCCACATGTACTCGTCCTACGAGAAACTCAACGAGCAATCGATATGGTTGTGGTCCCCTAATAAGAGGTTCACATTGTCCCGAAGGGCTTGCTTCTGCATAAGATTCATATTACATGGAATATAATTTGCAAATGTTAACAAATCTATTTAATTAGTCACTTTGTTGGAAAATCACTTGACAGACTGATTTAATCAAAATTCAATTGCGACAAATCAGTAAAGAGTGTCCCATTTCGGCGTACTAGTGCCAGCTCACCGGAGGCTATATATAATGAGAATGACTATATACAACCGGTCTTCGGTGCATAGAGTTGACACCCTACTTTAAAAAGAAAGAATTTAAGAGATATGGGTTTGATGTGATATTTAATTTGACATTTTTTTTTCCAATTCCGGCATTCTGTCACCGACATACCCCGGACTTCCGGTGTATGTAGCAATCCCCTATATAATACCATAGCGGACGGCCTAAGAGACCTAGTCGCACCACGGCCACTCGACATCCGAATCTACGTACAGATTTTACCCACATGCACGCAGCAGAAACTACACTGCCATCTCGCGCGAGGGCCCTCTAACAACAAGCATCAAGGGGGCCATCACCGGTGGCGCTTGTTGGCTTGTTGTTTCTGCGCACTGCTTCTCATGCTCCTAAAGTATCTCTGCACAAATCGTTTTTATTAACCTACCAGTACCCAGCAGTAGAACGTACAGGGAATCTCATTGTTTGTTGCAAATGACGTGTGCATGCATTGTTGTGCCACAGTCCTCTTGATTTGGATGTCTCCTTTGTATCGTAACCTGCCTCTGCGAGATTCTTTCATGATTGATCTCAAGTGTGAGTTCCAACCCGTTACGATTGTCCATGTATCATGCTTAATGAAGAGGGAATGAATTTAGCACTTTCATGTGGCTCCCAGTCCCAAGCACCACTTAGCTAGCGGGCGAAATAATAGCGGGCGAAATAATATTAGTAGGGGTGTTATGTACATGAGCCATCGACCCATTTTTAAGCAAAACGAGCTTTCCAAAGTCGACAAAGCCAACGAAATCTAATACTTTTGATGATACTTCAGAAAGGGCCCATCGACAGTGGGGCCCGAGTGAGCTGGACAAATGGGTCAACCGCATGTGTACGTACAGATCACGTGGCCTCAAAGTCGAGCTTGACTAGACTCAGTGGACAGTCAGTTTGTTCCATCATCAGCACATCTTGGTAAGGACGGCCCAACGAGGTCAGCTCCCACGGCAGCTTGGCTCCACAGGGACGACCTCCATCAAGTCGACCCCTCAACGGTTGCCTCCATAGGATGATCCCCCGAGGTCGGCCCACTCGACTCCACGGCCCAACTACTCATCTGCCCGGCAAGATTAGCCCGCTCACAACGGTGTGATCTCAGGCGGATGAGACGCTGCTCTCTCCGAGACATTACTAGTGGGCCGTTACTAGTGGGCATGTCCCATGTGCATAATGGCCATCTTTGTCAGGGGAAGCACGCGGCCTGTCTCATCAGACGGCACATGGTCAGCCTTATCAGAAGCAACACATAGCCACTTTGTCAGGCGTCACACAGCCAGCTTTGTTGGAGGAGTGGTTGCACCAGCTCCTCCACCCCCCGAAGTATCCTTTGACTGGTTTGTTACAAAGGGATATGGAGGGTCCGCTGACGTAGCAAAGTCGTCCCCCGATAATTCATGCTATCAGGTATGTTGAATCTCCCTAACTCAAACCTTAGTATATTACACATCACAAAACACTAGCTGTTGCTACATCTAGCTGACGCTCCCTCCTTCCTTCGCTTGACACTAACTTAAGCATCGAAGGCAAATCGAAGGGCAACCACCCCTCTGGTTTCTCTGACGCATTTTTTGATTTGATTCAAGAGGTGTTGAAGGATCGCTTCTCTAAGCCCAGCGAAACCAACTTGTTCGGGCTCCCCTATTGCGTGAATATTCATCCCCGTAGCCTAATCTATGCCCATCGATATTCAAGGCATCAACAATTGGTGCTATAGGAAGAGCCTTGTGACAACTCTAGTCGCAG
The DNA here is from genome assembly GCA_030789695.1 of Scilla litardierei. Classification (NCBI taxonomy): domain Eukaryota; kingdom Viridiplantae; phylum Streptophyta; class Magnoliopsida; order Asparagales; family Asparagaceae; genus Scilla; species Scilla litardierei. The sequence goes on from CM061142.1 coordinate 330,966,920, forward strand.
AGGCGCTCATCCCAGAAAACTCCTCAGCAGATCCTTCATCATCTATTTCCCCGCCTCCTCTCCCTTCATCGTACCCATCGATGCCGAAGTGGAAAGAAGCGATGAACGGTGAGCCCAATGGTATGGATAACCCATGATACAGAGGACAACAAATCCATTGCCCGCCTGCCTCCACAACCTTCCACCATTCTCAGTGCACCTCCCACTGCTCTAGGAGTCAGCATGCTCGAGGGAACACAGTCAGAGGTCATGGAGCATGTGCTCCTGGCCAGTAAAGTAGCAACCTCTCACCCATGGTAGACTGTTGGTAGCCTAGATATCTTGCAGCCATTTGCTGCCCCTGCCCATCCCCAGAACCTACCTATGGCTCCTCTTACACCAGGTGAGCTCGGTCCTCGAGGTGGGCTTGAACTAGAAACCCGGTATGGAAGTACCTCGGCCTTCAGCCTCTCCTCCTTAGTAGCAGGGAAGAGCTTCAGATTCGTCATCTACAGAGGAGCTCAACCCTCAAGGTGAGTCTAAGCAAGAGAGAGACACTCCGATGGAAGACATATAGGTCGTCCCTCTCTCAGACTCTGATCCCTCTCAAATGGTTTAGGTCGGGTCTGCATTACGGTTTGACCTCTGAGAGATTCTCACCAGCTTCCTGCAACGAAACAAGGACGTCTTCACCTGGGTGCACAAGGACATGCCAAGCATAGACCAGAGGTCATGGTTCATGGATTGAACATCAATCTAGCTTTACCCCCAGTCCGCCAGAAGCAGAGGGCCTTCAATGCCGAGATGAGCCAATAGTCAAAGAAGAAGTCAACATGCTCCTCAGTGTAGGCTGCATCAGAGAATCCTCTGATTCAGAATGGGGTCGCCAATATAATTCTGGTTAAGAAGGTGAATGGTAAGTGGCAGACATGCATGGACTTTATGGACCTGAACAAGGCTTGTCCGAAGGACATCTTCATGCTCATGTGAATTGACCAACTCGTTGATGTGACCGCCAGACATGAGCTCCTCAGTTTCATGGATGCATGATCCAGGTAAAACCAGATCCACATGCACAAACCAGACTAGGAGCATACCTCCTTTCTAATTAACCGGGGCATTTATAGTTATAAGGTGATATCTTTTGGTCTGAAGAATGCGGGGCCACCTACTAGCGGTCGTCAACCAAATGTTCACAGATCACATCGACAAGACGATGTAGGTATATATCGACGACATGCTGGTCAAGTCCCTGGAAGTAGCCAGCAATGTTGTCGACTTGGAGGAGACCTTTGCAATCATATGGGGATACCATATAAAGCTTAACCCAAGCAAGTGCATCTTGGTGTAGCTTCTGTGAAGTTCATGGGCTTCATAGTCCATCAAAAGGGGAATGAAACCAACCCAGAGAAGATCAAAGCCTTGATTAACACGAGGTATCCCATGAAGGTGAAAAAGGTCCAATGCCTTACCAGACGAGTGGCATCTCTTAATCCCTTCATCTCTAGAGCCACCAACAAATTCATACCATTCTTCAAGGCATTGAAGAAGGGGAAATAATTCCAGTTGATGGAGGAGTGTCTGGTCCTTCAACCAGCTCAAGGAGTACATCAACTGACCTCTTTTCCTATCCAAACCCAAGAAAAGTGAGACACTCATCCTCTACCTTTCAATCAGCTTGGTCCTTATCTAGAAGGACGATGGCACGGTGGCTGATTTACTATGTTAGTTGGTCCCTCCTAGACCCAGAGATAAGGTATCTAGAGTTCGAGAAGCTGGCCCTTACACTGATCGTGGCAGCCCGAAAGCTCAGACCGTACTTTTAAGTGTATTCAATTGCAGACCCAACAATGTACCCACTGCGTCAAGTACCTCAGAAGCTGGATGTGTCAAGACGCATTACCAAGTGGGTGGTCAAGCTTGAGGAGTTTGATATCCAAATCAAGCCCCAGACTACCAACAAGGGTCAGGGCCTGGCTGACTTCATTGCAGTGTACACTTACAACACAGGGTTCTTGCCTTCGAACATACTGGAGGATCGTATGATGTGGATCATCTATGTAGACCACTCTTCCAGCGAGCAAGCCTAGGGAGTTAGCGTATTCTTGGTCAGTCCTGAGGGCACTCAACTTCATTACACCCTAAGGCTCATTTTTAAAGACTCCAACAACTAAGCGGAGCATGAAACCCTTATTGTAGGGCTCAAGCTAGCCAAGTAGATTCATGCGCACCATATCATCGTCTGTTATGACTCCTAACTCATTGTTAACCAAGTTAATGATGGTTACCATATGAAGAAGAAGGAGCTCCAAGCATACATCAAAATTATCTGAGCTCTGCTAGCTGATTTCCAGACCTACCTGGTGGAGCACATTCCCCGGGCCCAGAACATCACCGTTAACACGCTACCCAAGCAGGCCATGGGGATATAGAATGACCTCAAGACTGTTCCAATCAAGTTTCTGTGTCACTCAACGTGGCTTGAAGGAGAGCACGTCTATGCCATGGTGTCGACCCTATCTTGGATGGACCCCATCATCCAGTACCTCCGCCACTAGACCCTTCCAGAAGATAGAGTTGTGTCCAGGAAGCTGAGGCTCAGGTCGACAAGGTACACCCTCCTTGATGATGTCCTTTGCAAAAGGGGCAATTATTCCCCACTACATAGTGATTATGGCCTATAATGCATATTTCGAGCTTATACGTTTACATATTTTCGCACAAATTTCAGTGATCGTTCGACCAATTATTGGATTTTTCATAAATATTCTCAATTATTGGCGTTTAATATTTATTGGGCACAATATTAATTTTTGAGGCTAAAATGTGATTTTTCTCTTCAAGTCTCCTGGTTCCAATGAATATTTTGCGAATTTTTTGGAATTTCTGATGAATTTCTACAATTTTTTAAAGAAGAAAAGCCAATGAAAAAGCTGAAAAAGAAAAAATAAAATGACGTCAACAATTTGTAGAAACATAGGAATCCAGTTTGGAGCATGTTTTTGAGCAGTTTTTGAACCGTTTTAACTCCTAACCCCAATAGGAGTGCTTCGACTATATATACATTGTTTTGGGGACTTTTGGGATATCAACCGAAGGGAAAAAATTCACAAAAATTCTCTAAATATGCGTCTTTCAGAGGAGAACATCAAGAAAGAGGCGATAGTGATAGAAAGAATCTACAGTAAGAAAATAAAGTCTTTCTACCCATTTTTGTTGTATTTTTCTTGTATTTTGATTGAAACAATGTCTATCAATAAATTTTTTGCTTTCTTTCAATCTTCGAGCAGCTAATTCTGTTATGTGTTGGTTATGATGAAATTAAGGTATGTAATTTATGGTTTCGATCATCTTTAGCACTAATTTTATGCCTATGTTGAGCGTATGCTGATTTCTACATATTTTTATCATCCTTGTATGATCTTTGCCAAAATATTAGGATCAACTACGATCTTTACAGGAGTAGTTATGATAGAATCATTATGGATTTTATCGTTACTCTTGCAGGGACACGTTTTAACATTGTGCATAAGATCGATGTATCGCTTAACTACATAAAGCGCTTCTTTTATTCTTCATGATTGTCACATCTTCCGACCATCCATGCCCTTGCCTGATGAATGGCGGTCTTATTTAGTTAAGCAATTGTTTCTGGTGTTCTAATCTTGATTCTCACACATACTGTGAGGGTTCTAAAAGAACGATGTACCACAAGAATACATCTATGTGTGCATACCTGGGGGGACCGCAAGGACAGTGATTCCCGAGGCTCGCCTCTGAATCATGATTACGAACTCTATTAACCAATTGATTAACTAATTGATTGGTGATTGATAAACATAGATTGCTTAGATCCTAATGGATTCATAACCGACACATGTTTCCTCTGACTGTTATCTTGTTTGGCCTATTTTTGGGATCGTTTTGCTTCTCTTTTTAGTGTTTTAAACCCTTCAAATCATATTTTGCCTTCAAAAGGTGGTAGCTTTCATATCAATTTGCCCTTTTGAACAATTGGAATTTGTGTTTTTTTATAAATCGACTTGTCTCATGGATTCGACCCTAGACTCACTTTGACTTTCTTACTTGTTCGATCTCCTATACTTGTGAGTACACATTTTTTAGCGAGTCAAGTTTTTGGCACCGTTGTCGGGGACAATGGTATCTTTGATTCACACTTTTGATTGTTTGTGAGTGTTTGATGTTGATCTTTCCATCTTTTACCATAGTATTTTTTGCTTTTTGTTTTGGTTATCTTATTGAAAAAATACAAAAAAATTAAAAACGTAGAAAACATAAAAAGAACACATCTTCTAGTCTTCTTGTTAGTTTATATGACATAGGTATACTCATTCACATAGATTAATAAGAACTGAAAACGAGGCCAACAACAATGAAATGCCCATCACAAATCATCCACAAGAGGTTGATTTGCCATCGAGAGCCACATACATGCCCACTAGGATTGTCTCTGGATCTTGCATTGTATTGCCCATTGATGCGCATTCGTTGAATATAAAACCTTGAACATTTCAAGTCCTACATACGTACATTGGTTTAGAGAGCAAAACCCCTTACCATCACCTTAGAACTTTTGAGGAAGTGTGTGCCACATGTCTTAATGGAAATGTTAGTCATGATGCCATTTATGTTAAACTATTTCCATTATGTTTGAAAGATAAGGCTAAAAATTGGCTGAATGCATTACACCCTAAAACAATTTCTACTTGGTTAGAGTCGCAATCTATATTTCAAAAGAAGTTTGTTTACTTTGATCAGGACTCGCGCCTTGAAGAAGAATATCATTAACATCAACCAAAACATCAATGAAACATTCGACCAATAGTGGGAAGGATTTAAGGATCTATTGGTAGCATGCCCACATCATAGATATGATCAAGGCTATACCATTGTTTACTTCTATTATGGTTTGTAACTGTCAAAAAAGCATTATATTGAGGTGATGTGCAACATTGCATTCTTTGACAAAACGCAAAACGAAGCTTTGCAATATTTGGAGGATATTGCAGAGCAAACATGAAGGTAGG